>CM060950.1:370354914-370499914 GCA_030765055.1 Mantis religiosa
ATAAATAGTTTTAAAAGTAAGTAAAAGAGGAAATAACCTTTAAATTAGTTGGTTACGTATGGTATTAGCGGTAATATACAGAATTGCATACAGAGCCTAAAATATATCCTGATATTCTGTTCACAAAATAAATCTATTTAAAACAACACTTATAATATTGAACTACAAGTTTGTAATGGCATAGGTTTAGTAATTCACTCTTTTCATTCAATCTATTGGTACATATATTTGGTACAATTTGGGCTGCTGTGTTCCAAAATCATAACCATCAGAAATGCATTGTACAAATATAAGTGCAGTTCTTACCACTGTCCCAATGTACTGTTGTCCTTTCAGTTTTTATAATGTTGTATATTATACACATATCTATTCATCATTGCACAATTTTCAATGCATTCTTGCACAAAGGATAGGCATAGTTAGCTGGTTCATGTCACATGAAATTTGTTTTTCATTGAGTAACACATAGAAACGTAGATATGCGGTACATATAAAATTATTATTCTACATAAGCAAATTTAAGTGACTTACAAACTTATGTTATAGTATCTTAACATTATAGCAGTCATAAAGTTGTAAATCGCCTTTGCTTGCCATAATGGTGTCAATATATTCATAATATGAAGTTTGTATGCTGGAAAGTAAATTTAAGACCATTCTTAACGCTGTGAGGTATTCAGATTTAGTTATTTTGACATTACAGAGGATTCAAAACGACATTGAAGTTTAAGACTACCAACGGTACGTGCTGCATAATTAGGGTTGCCAGACTGCCGATACAAAATTGCCTTCATAAATGTCCTCAGGTCCTTCATGTACCCTATGTAATTTCAAACTCATTTTGCCGACAAGAGGTTTAAAACAAATTATAATTAATCTAGTTGGATATCAGTTACCTCTTCCCACTCAATTCTCATTTAAATAAACACTGATGTAGAACTGCATTAACTACCCATTGGCAATAATACGTACTAGATACTGATGGTTCATTTAGGTAAATTCATTGTCAATTGTTGACGAATAATGAGCGATTCGCGACTTACGACAGACAAACGCGAGTTCCGTTTCTTATATAGCCGTCACTTGTATTTTAGTCGATGGAACCAGAGAGAACTGGGTAATATTTAGGGCTTAGGTGCTGCAAAACGTTTTCTTTTGTTTCGCCATGCCAAAAGAGTATTCTTATAGCAGTAACATTCTAAAAAGAGATATATTAATACAAGAACCGACAACAGACAGAAAGTTTCATACAAATTCTGCCATTGTACATTCAGCATCAGTATCGCGAGCATGGGAAGACAGACATTATGCATCATACTGAAATTCAAACTCCAGTTTGCACCTTCTTGTAAACTGTAACTAGTTAATTCCTTCTTCAAACAGAAAATTGATGTTCTATATAGTATATAGTTCATAACTGGCAACCCTATGCATAACAATTAAACTGGGAAAATCCCTAAAATACTTACTAGAAGCACTATAACGATAGGAATGTTGAGGGGAGTAGTACATAGCAATCCACGTAAATGTTTTCATTCAGTTCTCCTAACATTGTCATTACCTGCAGCGAGATTGATAATTTACTTCGTTAAACGAAACCAGAACATGGTCGAAATGTTGGAACAGATCTATAATTTAAGTGCATTCCTTTTATGGCTTAAAATGCAGCAATAATAAGATTCATTCTTATTACTTTTATGTATAAACTACGTTTAATGATGTGCAGTGGTCAGTCAATTTTGAAATGCTGTTCAGGAAATTATACAATATTTAAGCTGCATATATGCAACTGTTCTTAAAATCGTGAGTTTGTGAGACTCTTAATGGAAATTACCATTAACTTGTGCACTACAAAATGGATTGGTAAATGTTGTTTTGAGACAAAACATCATATTAAATGAAGAACTTTCTTTGAATCTGGAAGTTTTATTGTGTAATACAAAACGTTTATTTGGATCTTGGATTAAATGATATAAATGTTTTGAAATCATTGCTATATATAAAATTAATTTCTTTGTATGACGGATGAACGAGGATTAACAATTTTTATGAATCTGAGATTTTACCTGATTGTACTTCCAATATTAATAGCAGTTTTACCTGACTAATGGAAAGATTTCTTGTCTCTCAGATATAAAATTTACCAGTTACAGAGTGAAACAAAATTACTTTTGAAACCCATAAATTTTCTTCAGTATCGTTTGAAAGAATTAAAGTTGGGGTTCTTTGGTTCATATTGTGAGAGGGTGAAATACTATATGTGCTCTTTTTTCTTTCAAATTATATGGTTAAAACTAATCTTTATTTAAATTAAACAACAAAATAAGGCGTTAAGTAACCAGGAAATTTGATCTTAAATTAATTTCCTACATTTCACATTTAATACATATTGGAGTCAACGTGTAGTTTTCTGAATTATTTCAAAACGTGTCAGAGGCACAACGTTTGCATAGGTATCAAATACAAACGTACCACTGAATTGAATTTCAGAGGTTAATGTTAATTCCTTCTTTGTTGAAGATAGCTGAACTGATACTGCCTTAATCTTCTTCAGGCAAAGTATTTAATTTCGTTTTGGAAAGCAAAGATTTATTATAATATTTCACTCCCAGGATTTGTGCTTTTATCGTTGTTAATGGTTATGTTTGGCTAATGTTTGTAAAGTCAATCTATGATGCTGAAGCTAGGCCTTGTTTTGTATAAAACATAATTTTTATGTTAACAGTCAATTTATACTCACTCTAGAGGCGGAATAATTCATGATTATTTCATCCTATGCACTCCAAATGCTTGTTCTTGCGTATTTGGTTTACTTTTCACATTCATTCTTCATATAAAAGAGCGTTCATAGCGCAATCTGCCGTTATTTTGCCTTAAACTATCACACAGTCATGGACGCAACACTGTTTTGTGTCTTTTAGCATAGGTAGATGTATAATCTGGATATGTAACCTGTTTAACAATTCCTTTCAAGATATACATTGATATGACATGTGATACACTGACATAAATCATGCTTAGCTCCGAAGTACAGAGATTAAAAAATATTATTAAACCTCTCATCTTGATATGGAAACATGTTTTTTACCGTATTTCTTGACAGATATGGTTATTTGGTTTGTTAATGTGTGACCAGGTTGTGAATTTTATATATTGACGTGCCTAAACCTGGAGCCTTGATATGGGTTTTCCTGTAGAACAGTTTCAACTAAGCTGTGACTGTGACGTCCAAATCAACAATTGCCCAGTAGCTTCACTACTATGTACTTTATAAGGACATTGGGCTTCAAAAACTCTAAATTGATCCAAAATCAATTATAAAATTAATTTACATTTGAAGCTTACGGCGAACCGTTCATTTAGAGGTCTATTTATTTTAGGGTTTTTCGTTTTCTAAACTCTTGCATCCTAAATTTTCGCTTTACCACAAAGTATACCGTATTTTGCAGAAGATGACACCACATAAAATTACGTAGCAGAAGATACTAGTCATCGTCCTTCTATTTGAGTAATGTAGGTTCATGCCCTTATTATAAACATGAAGTGTATTTTAACACATGAAATTTCATTTTATACAAGATTAATTTGTTGCACCAGAACCATTTGTAAATAATTTATTAAGTCAACTCTCTACGAGATTAGTGCATATACTGTTTAACTATTGAACAGGAATCATATTAAAACCTTTTGGAGTCCGTAAACATTTTTGAATTTAGTCGCCGGTGAAAGAGTACCATCCACGTTAGCTAATTGCTATCTCTTATATTTCCTAACGTAAGTTATTTATGATATTAACCAGATCAGAGCTACAAGATATTGCTAAATCAAAGCATTTCAGTAATGTTGTCGATGTGTAAATTCCCGAACTCCATTGCACATTGTTAGATTAGGCATATGTTCAATCAAGCTTAATTTTTGTATATCTGAAGTATGTTAGTCTTATTTTTGGGTCATGAAAGTTTTAAAGCTTGAATGTAATTCTATAGTTGATCATTGAATATATGTCAGTAGTGACAGATGGTTAAAGGTCATCCAGTTGAGCAGTAATATAGACATGACCAGATACATGGGGAGCAGTATTGTTTACAAATTCAAATAAATAAATATCTTTTGCAAGGAATTCAATTTTGAGATAGGTATGGAGCAGTTAAATCAAGGAATTTCGTGGAAAATACCCAATAAGATGCAAATACTAGTGGAGTTAATACCAGCAGAGAACAGGAGAATAAGTTTGTACATAAGTGTGTTGCGATATAACTTATAGTGCTAATAAGTGACTGTATGGATCATAATCATGGGTTCTAAGGGCTAACATAAAAAACATGACATCAGCATGAGAAAATCATTACTATAATTGCAAAATGATTAGAAATGAAAGTATCAAGAAATATCTTGCACTTAAGAAGTAAAAAATAAAATTAATATTTATCTAACTCAGTAATAGAAGCAACATTTGGATATGAATATGAACCGTAATTCAATAATCCAAATATGTGCTTGATCCCTCCAAAGAGAATAAGGAAAAGGTATAGCTTAGTTTCGCAATAGGCAGATCACCCAATCCAAGTCGTATGCGATGATGATGTTGTTGTTGTTGATGATGATGATGATGATGATGATGATGATGATGATGATGATGATGATGATGATGATGATGATGATGATGATGATGATGTTGCTGCTGCTGTTGTTTTTAATGGCACTGAAACAGTTGCATCTTCAAGTGAACGTATAGCATCAAGATTCTTTAGTATGAGTTGTATAGAGAGCAATGCAGCTGAAGCGGCTCGAAATATTTCAAACCTCAGTCATTTTGAGGTGAGTGACTTTCCACAATAAGGAAATTAATCGGTTATTTAGTAATACCATTCAAACGTTTTAATCCATGATGATCCAGAATTGACAGCTGTGATGAATGACGACCAACTAATTATCTCAAGGCTTTTACGCACCATTTTTGAGATTCAAAACGCCATTATACTTATGTGGAAAGTTAATATTACTTGAATAGTCATTTTTAGTTTATTTATATACTGAAAGTGCTATCTCTATGAAATAATATGTAATGCCAGAAAACCATCGTCTTTATACAATGAACCAATTAAAGTAATTAAATTAAATTGAAGATCTTTAAGATGTGTAGATTCGATATTTAGGTTCTTTGGAGTCTTTCTCTAAATACGAATTATTCTGAACTAAATTCAAAGATACGTAAATGATCTAAACAGATAGCTTTTTTTTTTTTTTACTGAAACCCCAAAGTATTCCTTTACATTGTTTAAGGGACCAGCAGTTGATAACGTCACAGAGACAGTTTGTATCGCCTGTTCTACACGATATGAAATTGATATGGCATCGTAAAGTTGGGGAAGTATTTTTACCTGTTAATTATAGCGTAACAATTTTGGAGAATTTGTTGGATTAGAACAAAGCTCGATATCCTATCAGTCTTAGTATTTCTAACCTGAATCAAATTAGATTTAAAACAATTTTGCACATCGCTTTCAAGAACACTTTTCGTATTTGACTACGAGCCCTGAATGAAGTGTTGATGGGGTAAAGCCAAATAAAAGTGACTCGTTAGCATTTACATAACTCGGTGAATTCAAAGTTGAGTTTTTCACCGATTATATTTGAGCAGATGTGACAAATGTTTAGGCTTCTGATTACAGATTCAGCACAGTGAGTGTGAGACAAGTAACACTGAAGGTAGATGAGGAGGGGAATGTTACACGTAATCTCATCATACGCAGCTCTCTGGTAGGCGATTGGCCATGAGACGTTCCTTTATAGCTGTGCCGTTGAGCTCCAAGTCTCCCGCTGAAGGGATTGGAGCAGCAGATACCATGCTACTACTGCCTGGGAGTCGCAGGTCCTTGGGGCGCAGATCCCAGGTATACGTGGAGACAGCAGGAGGACCAGCATACTGCAACACAGAAAGATAGCAAATAAGTACATGTTACACTTGGCAGAATATTGTTGAAGTTAAATGATACACTGAAATAATAGAGCTTCATTAGCTATTGGGTTTCCCGCTAGGACGCCCATACAACTGCATGCCCAAATGCCAACATTTCAGCACTTCGCACCAGTCCCATGACTCGACCAGTTGAACATTTCTGCTCTTGTGCTACGTGCACTGAAATCCACGATATAGGAAGGGCCTTCATATAAAATATTGCATGAAGTAGCAATAGTAGTAACAATAATATATATTATTTATAAAATTAGCTACTAAAACTACTTCGTAACATGATGTTTACATCTGTTACCTTTAGGTTAGGATTAAGAAGAAGAGCAGGACTTCAGCATCGTGTCACATATAGAGGAATGGATGAGGAAAGAGAGTACAAAGGGCTGTCGGTCTGATCACCGTAAGCGTAACGTAGCGGCGTGGTTATTGTTTTCAGATTTAAAAGTCCTGGACGTGTGTTTGGACGGCTACATATCCGAACGAACTTAAGATTCCGTACAAGAGAAGGATTGATTCTCTTCCTAAAGCCCATCTAACGTATGCGTCACACGCCACCAAACATTCCCTGCAATACCGAAGATAAAAGGTAATGGGACAAAATGAGGAAAGGAAAATTCGGGTAGTATATATTATCCAACTCAGCATTCACCATGAGAAAACCATGGAGTGGGGGCACAAAAAGCAAAATAGGTGGGTGTTTGAGTTTTAGAAATTACCGCTTGAGACTTCATCTTGGTGAAACATTTTATTTGCATTTCATCTATGAAACAAAATTAGGACGGGTAATGCTACTTCAAGGGATTTTCTACTTTTTTGCAGCATTTCGTTTTCTCAACAAAATTTAATTGATTTACTTTAGTCGTAGACAACATTATCAGCTGAAAATATTAACATTTTTACTCTGCCTAAACTCAAACATAAGTTTTCCAATTTTAAAGCACATAATTTTCATCCATCTAAATCTATGCATAACTTGATTATCACCCATTTAAATGGACTTAAATATTATAATATATTTCAATACAAAACTATATATAATTTATATTATAATGTATAATTATATGTATATATTCTTCTAAATAACATATACCAACATATCAACTTAAATTTTCACTCTATAAAACTGCATACATATTTCACCACAGCGTAGGCCGCGCCGTGGCTCAGTGGTTAGACCGCTTGGCTCTCACCAACGTGGCCCGGGTTCGATCCCAGGCGACCGCAAAGTGAGATTTTTGGTGGACAACACGGCGCTGGGGCGGATTTTCTCCGGGATCTCCGGTTTCACCCGCCATCTCATTCCACCGGTGCTCCATTTTCGTCTCATGTATCATCAATGTCATCGCCTGCGGTGCCGTATGTAGTAAAAGCGGGCGTTAAACACTACACATTCATTCACCATAGCGTGAAATAAGCTACATTAGCTACACACCTTTTCTTTTATACTTTACATTGATGTGCTGGTACATATGAAGTTTTTCTAGGAGCATTTTAACATGTTTTATTCCTTTTTAGAAACTCTGTCTTGCGTGTTAAGCAATATATATAATCCTTTTCGCGCCTTCCGTATGCTTATAAAAAGACCGTTGTGGTATGAGAAAGTTATAGGTTAGGCTGACATTGTGCCGCCGTCGGTTTTTAAGTTATCCTGGCAAGAATGAATTTAAACATGGGCGCATAGAACAAAAGAGAGTAGAAGACGTTGCATCTGTACATGAAATTTGTTTTTCATTTATTAAAATATATAAGTTGTATGACAAAATTGGGAGTAAAGCACAGTTGTTGTAGAAGGTTTACGCAAGTGAGAAAATGTGTGGTTTAGTAAAAGTAAAGGAAATAAGTAATAGGGAAAAACAGTAATCTGCGACAAAAGCTCTAGCATCAGAACAGGTAAAATATTTAAACAGTTTAAATTAATTGGTAATTAACACCTGCATGTGGAAGATAAATAATCTTCTTCACTTACAAGAACTTTATTCTGTTTTTATTCAAATGTAATTTTGATGTTTAACGTGAAACCTTCAAAGTTGATTGTGAGCTTTAAAACGATTTTAGAAAGCACAGTTTTTATCACAGTACGGTATGTGTATAAATATAAATTATTTTAATATTTAACTTTAATTAAAATATCAAAATTAATAATTTCACTGGATTTACTTTGGACAGAACATATGAAGCATACCGCAGTAAACTATGACTATTTATATACTATTTATAACCCTTAAAAACTACATTTTTATTGTAAATTGCGTTAGTGTCCCGGTTTGGGGGAATAAAAAGATGGTAAGTCTCCTCTATGTAAGACGGGAACCTGTTACACACCCTATTGTGTGATTCTCTAACAAAAGCTAGAGAAAAATCTCGCTGCAGAAAGCATATTAACTCAAGGAATTTAATAGCACTATATTTTCAGCTCCAGTTATACCTTCCAAAGCAGTGCAATTTCCTTTATATTTCCATTTAAGCAACCTGTGAAAGACAAAAGGAGTCTGGAGTTTATTTCAAGGAACAGAAACGACTCTGCCTCGACAAATGGGTCGCCCCTCCGTTCTGTACGACAAGCGCTGACTGCAAATACTATCTGCAATGTCAGCAAACCGTTGAGTAAACGGGGGTCTATTTTTCTCTCGTTAACCTTCATTCGAAGTCGAACGATTTCTTCTCCCCCAGAGCTGTTTTACATATTCACGCCCACCACCACCCGGGGCAGAAGGATTTAACCCTTACAGAAGAGAATAGCTCCTTAGGAGACGAATCTGCAGACGAGGACTCAAGGAATTGTCCTCGTTAAACGCAGCCTACAATTTCAGCCTCCTATGTCACTTTAATTTTATCGTGAAGCTGTCAGGATACCAGAGGAACACAAAGTGTAGGTACTTCTTCCAAAGGATTCGTAAAGTGTGTGCCAGTGTCATCGAGTCCTTTATATTATCGCCGCGCTCATTAGGCCAGTTTGTTGCATGATTGCTTTCGTGGAGGGTTACGTACAGAGCTCCCAGATGGCTTCAAATTTCTTCAGTTCATAAAGTTGTTTCCTTAACCAGTAGCCACATGTATTTGCAATTGACGGTTATGCGTCGGCTACTCGTGGAAACAGAATATATCGGTACAAGTTTCACTTTTTCAGACACGTACCTGCTGTAAGAAGGAGTAAACACTGTAATTCCACCCAAAAATTCAATGACAATATTTCATTAAAATACAAGATTACAGATTCCTCAAATCCAGAAAAATCACTATAAGTGAACGGTTCTTGTGTATCTTTAAACAGCATAGCTCGAAAATTAAAATACTTGGCGTTTAAGTCCAGTATCTACCAAAGACGCCAAGCGATGCTAAAGAAATTCGCCATCTGAAACTACCTTTACATGGAACATTTTTTTTGGATTTTAAATTTTATCAAAAATATCTTTTAAGATGCTTATATGAAAATAAAAAGTCTGTCTTGAATTTTGCGGGAATAGTCTCTGAAGTTGCCTTCATTCCGAAGTATGTTTGTGTAACTGGGTATAAACGATAAACTCTAAAAGGATTAAACGCACTTTCTGCACGGGAAACGTATATGCAGCAATTTATTTAAAAATACCTTTATTTGTAGCGTCAGGAGTTTCCAGATATCGATGTTCATTGTTTTGAATTTTTCAACAAATTTATATATATAGTTTTTTAATTTGTGTTACTATTGCTTTGTTTCTAGGACTGTTACAGAAACGGTATGGTTTTATTAGACAGTATATAACCAAGAATTCATGTAATTGTATTAATTCTTCAATGTGCTTATTTGTAGTTATCTATGCCAAGATAAGCTATTTTAGAGTATTTGAAACTTTTTATTTTATCTTATTTTTATATCATACTGGCCTTTAACAATAACATTAGAGAGTATTTAGATTTTCTACATTATATATTTAATTAACTTCAACGCTCTTACAGAATTTCCTCTAGAAACCAAATATAAAATGCAGAAACTCTGTCAAATGTAAGGGTTAACCTAACGGATCAATAAGAATGCTATTAAACATGTAGACATACTGAGAAACTATAAAATGAAGGAGCCCACAAAGGAATGGTGCTTAGTGGTCCGATAACCCAACATTTCTGTACCTAAAGCTGACCGATCACCTTTAAACGTCTGAATATAATTTCGGGTTTCTCTTCACCTTTTTACCTAGAACGACATAGGTAATTAAAACATTTCCATGAAAGTTTATCTTAATTAACAAGAAACATAAATAAAAATACACTTATGTAAGAAAGTGGTTGAAGAAAGTCAGCTGAATGTACATCAATATATTTTCGTTGTATTTCATATAGTAGAGTATATTATGACAACAAATTTCCCTTAGAAAGAAATAAGTTTAACTGTAACATAGAATAATTTTATAGTTGTCTTTTTTTTTTTTTCAAAGGCATTTCAGTGCCACCGTGTACCGATATTTTCTCTCCTGTTACTTTTATCTTACTTACTCTTTTGACTACAAATAACGTATTATTGAGTGCGATTGAATCCGTAAAGTTGGAAACAAAAACTTGAAGTCCAAGCCATATTTGAGTTACTAATGTTAACGTAATGGGAGTTGGAATGATGCTACAATTGAATTTATGATGCATTTTGCTGATCAGGTTCAGATAATTCAACGGAAATTCACGTTTGAATGAAACGAAATAAGAATATTATTAAAAGCCCAGTCACATGAAACGATAAGACGATAGTAATATTACTTCCAAATTACGTAGTTCATATATATATATATATATATATATATATATATATATATATATATATATATATATACTACCGAGTGGGATAGCACAGGGGGTTTTCTCTGTGGCCCTCATTTGAGAGACCCGCGTTCGATTTCCACGGCCGACCTGCCTGACCCATGGGATTTTTTGGAGGTTTTCCCCGGGTGCCATGTGAATGCTGGGTAGGAAAATTACGTCCCCCAAATTTCCTGCCTCTCCACTTCATCTCCATTATCATTTCATATCATCCCTCATCTGGAGGTCTGTTTCAACGTAGAGGTGTCGGCAGGTGTCTCGGCGCTGCATGTCAAATTGATATCCTACGTTAGAACTGTTTCCGTTCTCAGGAATGACCTGGTGGGCCCTTTCCGGACCACGGCGGGTGGGATGCCGGTTGTGCTGGCCTGCCGAAGAGTTTCCAAATGGTAAATAGTAGGGACCATGCACTCCGCAGTATTGTGACTCCTTATGTTGGCCGTCCTCTGTCTTCTCTCACCTCATTCTTCTCCCGAGACTGGTGCAGTAGATCAAGACTGGTTTAGTGCCAAATCCCCTCCGTAGTAATCCTAATCCTAATATGCGTGCTTTTGTATCATAAGAGTGATTAAGCACGCCACTATTGAAATGTTGGAGAAAATTAGCTAATACTTAAATTTTATTGTTCAGTGAAGTATTATTCGTTTGTTTAAAAGGTTTACGTCCATTAATTTACAAATAAAATCAGAATTATCTGAAATTATGTAAATATTGTTATGGTGATGCTTTAGTGTTTTTTTTCTGTACATGATAAAGTATAAGCAGTATAGGTTTTTCATGTTATAAAATGTGCGCAAATAGCCTTGAAATCTTTCACCAAAGGTATTGAGAAACAAATTCAGAAGTACTCTGTATTGCTTATGTGAAGAAAATATATGTGTATAAAATAATATCATTTGATGCACTTACATGAATCCCTAATCAATCTTGCATAAACTTATTTTACAAATTCCTATTCTTCTATTTATACTTTACATTTATAAATTATTTTAATACATATTTCCTAGGAAATACAATGGCAATAAGGGAATGCAGGAGTCTTAAATGGTAATATGAAAGATATGTTTCCAGAGGTTGTTGCTATATATTGGCTTTGAAATTCAATTCTGTTTGCATCCCCAGGGGGAAAAGAATCTCTGATTTCAGACAAGTATGTTTCTCAAAATTGAGGAAAATTACGAGGAATATCTTGAGAATTGTTCAATTCACAAAGAAAGTATTAGTCATAAACAATTTGCTAGAATCCAATTTGCATCTCTTGCATAAAAATATTTTTTATCTCTTACCCTTTACCAGCAACGCAAAACAGAACTTGAGAGGCTTTTCCTATACAATGGAAGATATGTATTTCGTTTGTCGAGATAACGTCATAAACATGCGTTATTTTAATAAAAAAAAGTGTTAGTCGCTTTTGAGAAATCTAAACTCTTTGAACTTTACCATACAAAGGATAGTTGTGGTGAGAGATTTTATTGAAAATATGTATATTATAAAAAGTAATTTACTTCTATAAAACTAATAAATAATCATGTTGGCACGTTGGCCATAGTAGCTCAAATGGCTAGAGCGGTTGGCCGAAACCAGAAGATCCGTGGTTCAAATTCCTGCTATGGCATTGAATTTTTCATTCTGGCTCTACCATTTCATAGTACGTCCTACAGACGGTTAGTGTAAAAGAACAATTAATTTCCATTAATTGTACCTAATAGTGGTCCGAACTATAAAGCCCGGGCCTTAAAGTGCTTACAGCATAGTAAGTCGCCATTAAGGTAGTTGTCTCATGTGTTTATGAGAACTCCTAGTGGTTTACCGGGAGAAACACGAGTCAGTTGGAGAATTTAATGTCATGTTGGCACGTTGGCCATAGTAGCTCAAATGGTTAGAGTGGCTGAACGGAAACCAGAAGATCCGTGGTTCAAATTCCGGCTATGGCATTGAATTTTTCATTCTGGCTCTACCCTTTCATAGTGTTTCCTACACACGGCCAGTGTAAAAGAACAATTAATTTCTATTAATCAATAAAGTGATACAAACAGCTGGAGAAGTCCTAATTCCGAAAAGGTAATAATGCCACTAAACTGTTAAAATACTAATACACAAAATAATAATATAAAAATCCGTTCACTCTTCCGGTTGTTTAAGAAAAATAAAAATATTAAGTACAATTTTAAAAAGGTTTATTCTTATTGGTAGATTAAATGGTACAATATTTTGAACGATTAAAACGTACAGCAAAAGCCCTCTACCAGCTCTTACTTTTTCTGCTATGTATAGTAAGTATCGAGAGAGATGGCCCAGGTAGTTTCGTCTATGACCCGCATTCAGGAGGAACGGGTTAGATTCCCGTGGCCGACCTACCTGACCCATTGGTTGTTTCGGAGGTTTTTCCAGGTCGCTACAATGCTGGGTAGGTTAATTACATCCCCCGAATTCTCTATCGCTCCATTTGATCTCCATTATCATTTCACATCGTCTCTCATCTCGTGGTCTATTTCAGGATAAGAAGTGTCAGCGGATGTCTCGGCGGGGCATGGCAGGATGATATGCTCACAGCAAAACTACTTCCTCATCCGGTAGGTCGTTGCTGGTTTTCGAACGTGCTGCTGGCACCATTTCGGGCTCGGCTGCTGGGGCCGTATCAGGCTTGGCTGGTAGGGGAGTATATCTATTTTCCTGGCCTGCCTATCCTCCTATCTGAGTACAATGTAGGGAACCTGCCCTCTGCACTGTCGTTGCTCCTCGGGAAGGCCGCCTTCTGTCTCCTCTCGCCTCATCCTTCCTCCTGGGGGTGCCGCACGTGTAGGAATAGGTACAATGGATCACGACTGGTCTCCGTGAATAGCATAACTCAAAACTAGAAGCTCTTTAAATTCGAAAATTGGTATTTAAGTTCAGCAACTTCTGAGGGTATGACACTAACATTGGCAAGAAAAACGTCCACCCCTACTTAACCTTTACATAGGATACTTTTCACATTTTTTATTTTCTCAAAAATAGCGAAAAAGGTTTTGATTAAAATCCCATATGTATAAGAACTTTTATTTCCAATGAAAGCTAGATCTGGAATTTTTCATGCATGTTCTCAGACATTCTCTTCATTCTGGATGACTTGAGAGAGAGAGAGAGAGAGAGAGAGAGAGAGAGAGAGAGAGAGAGAGAGAGAGAGAGAGAGAGAGAGAGAGAGAGAGAGAGAGAGAGAGCCAGCTTACTACACAAAAAAACTTTAATTTCATTGGAACACACCATTTATAAAATGTACTTTTTGTGCAGTAAAACAATTCAATGATATTCCTTGTAATTTTTTTTCTGAATTTTCCTATACCAAGAGTCTCTTCAAATGCTAAGTAACCTTTCATATTGTTTTTCTATTTCTTGGCTGTACATGTGTAATGGAATTTCAAAGGAATCATATAAACTTAAGTATCATAAAGCCCACTGCTTTCCCTTATTAAAAATTAAAACAAATATCTGAAAATGTTTATCTCTATTAATATGAAGTAGATAGACGAATAAGAATTCTTAAGAACATTTGTCCACGAATAGAGAAAGTCATGTGAGCAATACATAAGGCTCTTGGACATGTAAAGAAAATAGATTTTGAAAGCGATCAGATATGCCCTTAAGACATTTTACTATCGCTTAGAGCTCAGTATATAACCATACTCTCCTTGCACTTACAAGGAAATTGGCAATAAAATAACTTCTGAAAATCTTTGTCTATATTAACATGAAGTAGCTAGAGTGAAAGGCTTTTCTAAGAATAACCATTTTGAGAGTATAGAAAGTCATGTAAGTTCAGCACATCATATTTTCTAAGCTCAGGCTCAAATGTTGTACATTTGAACAAGCTTTTAACAAACTACGTCGTATGGACAAATTGTAATACACAAGTGTGTAAGAAATATGTAACTTTAATAAAGGCCATTGGAGGTAAACATAGGTCATTAGGGCGTCTGTTCTTGAGCATTTGAATCATCACGTGTTTATTCTTTAAAAGGCCCTGAGAGTGTCAAGTATAATTAGGGCTAGGGAGTTGAGGAAATATTCTCTCCCTCCCTAGTGTCTGTAGATGGGACCCAACATAATGTATCATATATGTATGGCACGTTGGCCACAGTAGCTCAAGGGTTAGAGCGGCTGGACGGCAACCAGAAGATCTGTAATTAAAATCCCGGCTATGGCATTGAATTTTTAGTCTGACTCTATCTTTCCATACTTTAGCCTACACACGGCCAGTGTGAAAGAACAACTAATTCCCATTAATTGATCTAATAGTGGTTAACTATAAAAGCCCGGGCCTTAAAGTACTTACACGTTCTAAGTCGCCATTAAGGTAGTTGTCTCATGTGTTTATGAGAACCCTTAAGTGGTTTGCCGGAAAAAACACGAGTCAATTGGAGAATTTAAAGGCATGACGGCACGTTGACCATAGTAGCTCAAGGGTTAGAGCGGCTGGACGGCAACCAGAAGATCCGTGGTTCAAATCTCGTCTATGGCATTGAATTTTTCAATCTGACTCTATCTTTCCATAGTTTATAGGTCTACAAATGCCTAGCCCTAGCTATAATAATTAACTGAAGCTAAGTATGTTTTGGAAAACGTTGAATGTTCTCAAAATTTTGGCTAGTTACTCTTAAACTAATAAGCCACTGATCCCATTTCCTGTTATGCCTATTTGTTGAAATCAAGTTGAAGTGAAACTCTTGGAAACTATATGTAGTTATGTTTTTCCAAATAGTGGACTGCTACGAGTGGTCTGGTTCACCCTGTATTTCTTCTACCAATTGTTGGTGGGCCGTAGAATGTAAACCTTTTTGAGAAACGCTGGTGCATTCTCCGTCTCTTTTTGATTCCGAATTCCCGAATTCTCTGACCTTATCGCTCATTCGGTTGCTATTGTTTGCGTTTTGTTTTGTCTATTGACTGCAGGACCTTAACATTACGCTACCCCCCCCCCCACACGCCAGTGCCCTTATCAGTAACGGGGAAACCATATATTGTTAGAGACAACGATGTCCGGAGTTTTTAACAGACACGTAGACACGGTAATGATTACGTGCGTTGCCATTGTCCCAATTGTCTACATATTTATGTGTTGTTCTTTGGCAGACGGAAAGCTTTTCTTTTGTATGTGTTGCGCTTTGATTGAAAATGAAACGGCCAGCCTCTGGCCTCATTTGTCTTGTGGTGATGTTTAGTTTACTTCCGCTCCTCTTTTCCACAAAAATCAAACAAAAACGGTCCATTAACATCGCTTGAGGCTGACCCAAGGTTTCTGCGCATGAGCTAATACTAGCGTATTCAAGCACCAAATATATATTGCAGTTATTCTTTATCTTATTTTCATTCATGTCATCATGACATCTCCAGCGATAAGAGTATTGGTATTGAGAGTCGAAGATTCCTGCTTCAACTCTCATCCATAGTATTCCATTTTCAACTGTGATTGAAGTCCTTAAACCTTAGGATTACTCACTACATGTATAATAACAAAAATATTAATAAATTTCTCAAGTGTAATAATTCCTTTAATTATGACACTTCGCTACACTTTAAATTTACGCAAATGCATAACTTTTAAAACTTTGCTTAAGGTCATCACTAAATACTAATGAGATGCGTTAATTCACATAATTTTCTCGAGAAATTCTTCAACAAATTATCCTTTAAAGGTTTATTTTATTATGTAATTCACGCTAATCGAGATAAAAATTTGCAGACATATTTTTACTACAGATTTCACGGTAGATACAATGGGAATAAGGTAAATATTTATTCTTATGGGATAGTCAAACCTTTAAGGGCTTGTCACCAAGTTATGGCTTTGAAACTCCCTTCCCTTTGCATAGAAAAGGGGGGGGATACCAAAAAAATTCAACATTTAAAAAAATTGAAAGTAATAACAAGGAATATCTTGGAAACAGTAAATTTCACTAAAATTGTGTTATACATAAATTTTTCTCTTTAAGATCTGCATTCTTATGTGGTAATATTTTGTCTATCTTTTACCGTTCACCAGTATGTAAAAGTAATTTAGAAAGAAGTGGACTTCAGAAGTAATTTCCAGAAAATTCCAGATAACATTTCATTTTTTTATAAATACATGTTATAAGTGTGGTATTTTAAGGATACTCGCAATGGTGATTTCTGCACAAATAATAATTTTCCAAAATTTTCTATGTAAAGTGTAGTTTGATGGAATACTTTCTTGAAGATCTTCGTGTCGTATCCTAGAGCGATACTGACTAAGATATTGACTGTATTTAACCGAACAGAGGAAAATATGGGAATGCGTAAATTGAATTTAATTATTTATTCTTTTCCTTTGAGCTTGCTGCCCCATCACACATAGAAATTATTCTGAAAATTCATTTTTATGGATTCAGGAATCTCAAAATATTCATTTCTCAAGGAATGTCACCATCGGAATTTTGGGTGGAGTGCAATGCCTTTCCTATCTACTATGTACATGTTAGAGAAAATGGCGTTTCAATGCCACGTCCTCGAACTTCTTTGATATTATGTATTAAATGTCAAGTTCCGTAATCTTACTCCTTTAACAAAGCTAACACTTAGACATATATGTTAATTACGAAACTAAAGATATCAAATTTTACTTCGTTTTCCGTCTTAGTAATACATCAGTATCTCCAGTTTGTGCAGAAATGGGGAATCATTGGAAAGGAACAATAAATTAGTTTTCAAGGTTGGGTTACGATCTCTTTGCAGAATAGGATAGAAATATTGTATCCTCTAAAATTTTTAGGAAATGCTAATGACTAAACAAACGTTGTGTGTCTTCATAATCCGCTGCAAAACAATATAGAGAGGAGAGTCTCCTGGCGAATATTGCTCTGTGTTCGGGATGAACTATATATTTCTGTCATTTATTTCTGCTGATACTCCCGTTGTTTGGGACGTTTTCTTGCTACATTTGTTTCCTGTTTGCACTTTCTATTTGACTTTCACAAATTGATGCATTTATGTGTATAGTACGTGCTTGTACGCTCGTTTATGTTTATCCGGGAATGTATTTCGTGATTATTTAATATATTTGTTCTGGCGTCCAGGTATTTTTGTCAATATTTGTAGTTAACGCTGCACATGCAATTTTTGTTTGACCTTCCTCTCGTCAATAAATTTCCTATTATGTTTGTACATGTTGATTTATCTCTTCTCCTGCACCTAGTGTATATTGTGGCTTTTGTATTTTTATATCAGTTGACTGCACCTGTCGAATGTTTGAGGACTGAGAATTTTGAAATTAAGGTGTATAGTACAAGATATACACACTCCCTATCATAACTCACCGCATGCTTTATAGTTTTATATTGAACATATTTCAATTGTTGTAGAGCTGTAAGATTTAGTACAATGTGGCGCTGCTGTCGAGGTATTTAACTTTACCAAAGAGTCATGCGATGGCCGGAACAGTGAACTAACAGAAAATGACACAGACGGCTCAACGATAACCAGATAATTGAATTAATACGTAAGCTAAACCTCAATTCTTAATGTTTTCGCTTTTGTTATAATAGAATTATATCTTTCTGTAGATATATTTTTTTCCTTATTAGTTGATATACTTATTTTAACGTGTACAAGTGTACTTTACACTTCAAAAACGGTTGCTTATATATGTCAGATATATGTAGTGTATTAATACAATAATGCATATATAGGTATAACTTTTGAGGAAAATAAATAATATGAAACTTGACATATAACCTTAGTATGGCCGTAGGAAAGATAAATGCGGTTATTTAAATATGAATTTTGAGTTCCAAAAAGATCCAAAAAAAAAAATCTTGCTTATACATGTAGTTTGATTAACCTTATAAGCGTCTCTGTGATGAATTAAGACTTTATAAGAAGTTTTCGTTATTATGTTTGCAGTAGTTATAATGCTGTACTAATTATAATAGCTCAGGAAACAAACAAAAAGTTTTTTACCGTCAAAGTTTTTTTTTCTGTTTTAATTTCTATTAACGCTCTTGAAGCATCTTGAAAATCTTAGATTTTCTCTCCATACCCCCTGCAAGGAATTCGTTTTATTTTGTACAATTGTTGAAAGCAAAGAGGTAGAGAATAATCCACTGCAAAAATGTAGACTCTTTTAAAAAGTCCAATTTATTAGTAAAAGTTGTTCATGGAAAACTAAAGGTTGTTTGGAATGTTACTTTCTCTACCAAGTAGGTAGTAGATAGGGAAGGTCTGGAAGTTCTACACTTACATCTGGAAGTTTCATAATGGCATTTGAATGGAAATACAGGTGTTAACGTCCCCTGAATCCAGGAAAATCACTTTCAGAGCACGTTCCGAGTGTGTGTCTATAAACATGATAAAGGAAAACGAACATTTTTTTCGAAAAACATTATTTTTTAAGAATGGTTCAAACGAATTTTATTAAAATACCACACATTCAAGAAACAAAAACGAAATGTTTATCTTGAATTTTCTGGAAAAAGCCTCTGTAGTTCCTCCTTTTTGTAAATGATTTGCATAATGGTAAACCGTAAGAAACAGACAAAATCGTACTGAACAAAAAATACGTCGTGTTAGAACACGTAGTTTACATCAAATAGATTTGTAGAGTTAACCATTTCCGAGCTCTTAACAGATTGCACTACCACTTATGCCTATTGCTTTCGGCTAATCTCATTGAACCCACACAGAAGTGTGTAACAAGTATCCACAAACATCTATTTCGAATGACATGAAGTAGAGAGATTAACAAATTTTCTTAGGAATGGGTACAAACGTCATGTGAATGTAATACTACACTTTATAAAAAAGTTAATCATTTTCAAAGTCCTGCCACTATTCGAAGTGTTCTCTACAATGTCATAGAATGGACATGCCATTTCAAGGCCATTATATTGGCTCTCGCTTTTAAACATCTATCGGCTCATTTTTGTTTATTTCCCTTGTCTACAATAAAACGTGTCTTTGGAAAATTTCTTCATATTTTTAGGTTAAATAACATGAAGTAGGAGAACACACGGGCTTCCAAGGAATAATTTTAGAAGTTATGTAAAACAAACGATAGTGGGTAAGGAAGCCATGTGAATGTGGTACACAATATTGTTTTCATAATTGATATCGATGTTTGTAGGTTAAGTACTAATAGGTTTTACGGTGACTGCTATGAGGCTTTATCAAAACCCAAAATACTCTGCATGTTAGGTCAGTATAAGGAAGTAGGGTTTCAAGGATTTTCCATAACAATATGTTATGTCGTTCCAGTATTGTGCGATTTAAAACACTAGAAACTCCTAATGATGCAATTTTCATCATTTTCATTTAAGATTTATGCTCCTTATTGAGATAGAAAATCACTTTTCTAAGAAATATTTTTATAAATGCATTTAGTTTTTTTAAGAAATTTATTTTTCTCTGTTTCACTTTTGCTATATATATATATATATATATATATATATATATATATATATATATATATATATATATATATATATAAACTTATGAAACTTGGGTGATCATGGTGGTGTAACATATTTGTGATAAGTGTTTAACTGTATGGCAAGCTTTAGTAGGGGGCACTACTTCCCAAGTTTCGTTCTGATAAATCAAAAACTGCATTGTAAAGAACAACTTAAATGGTGAAAAATGTATAAAATATAGGGTCTTTCAACAAAAGTGTCCTATCTTTGAATTTAAATAAGACACGTTCTATAAATGATGAAGATTTACTTCTTTTTTTTTTTTGAAACATAATTAATGTCATTACCTGTGGAAGAGAACTTCTGTTAAGCGGCCGCCGCGACTTCTTTGGGTTACTCCTGTACGGTTAACACAATTTTAAATGACAGAAGAACGTAAATGAGGTCTAACTTCACGAATAACACGTTTGTTGTTATTGATAAGATCATTTAATGACATAAATTCGAAATTTAACATAACCCCACAAGAAGTAATCCAACGGCGTTAAATCACATGATCTCGGGGGCCAGTTATCACCACCACGGGAATTATGAAACCTCTGAATTTCTCCTTCAAAAGATCGATTGTTTTGGGTGTAGTATAACATGTGGCACCATCTTGCTGGAATCAGATGTTTTTGAGATCCACACCCTCCAATTGAGACCAAAAATAGTCCGTTAAAAGAGCCCGATATCTTTCCCTATTAACAGAACTTCTCCATCCATTTTGATAATACATTTTCACAATTTCTACGCGTTGCTGAGTGCTGTAATGTTCCATGGCAATTTCTCCATAACAACTGTAACCACATGGAAAAAATGATTGTTGCAACTCAATAGCAGCGGCATCTGTCACTGTTAAAAATAGGACAGTTTGTTGAAAGATCCGTTATAGCAACCGAATAAAACATACTGAAAAGCTCACTCCTATTGAACTTCCCGAAATACGGCTTATGTACTTGAAATAATGTACAATTTTATAGTTTGTCAACATATGAATGTTTAATTTATTTTTCGAAAACATGTATTCCATACCACGACGACTTCTGGTTCATTTCAGTCCTCATATAAGTTCCTAACTTAAGCTCCAAAATAAAAATTCTGATGTGTTGTCACTACATGTCTTTCTCTCTCGCTCTTGTTTACGAACTATTATTATTTTGTCTACTTGTAAACAGAGATAAAGATTTGTAGAAATGGTTTTATTTTATATATCCTTTTGGATATATGGAAATAAGGAAATACGTCGGTTTTAAGGGATATTAAACCATTTTAAGAGGTGGGCACTCTATAAGGACTTTGAAATTTCTACTTTGCACGACCAGGTGGATAAAACTGAATAATAACCCTATATATATATATATATATGTGTGTGTGTGTGTGTGTGTGTGTGTGTGTGTGTGTGTGTGTGTGTGTGCCATCATTTTTGTGCTATAACGAGATTCAGAATTGTGTTCTAAGAGTTGTCTATCTCTTAGAATTTACCAGTTATGTAAACGTTATTCAAAATCAAGAGCTTTCCAGAGGAAATTCCATGAAAATTCAAGATATAACTTTATTTATCATGCGTATTTTTTAAAGAACTAATCAATTAATCAAAATCGCTATAGATACTTTCTTTGAAAATCAGCATTTTCGAAAAGTATTTTTGAAAAGTCCTAAAAGATCGGACACAATAAATTTAAAACGCTTCAATGTAATTTTCTGAAAAGTTTGCTCCATTTTAACAGATGGCTTCCCTTATAAAGTAAAAATTGAGCAGGCTCTCAAGCAAGCACCCAAGATCTGTGAAAGCTGGTTCAAATATCAATAGCAGTTTCTTTATTCCAGCCAGTACACCAGCTGTAACCGCGATCCGGAAAGTATTTTTCAAGCTGCAGCAGAGAGGGAGAGGGAGAAATGGAGAGAGAGAAAGGGAGAGAAAGAGAGATGTCTTGACCCAACATCATAGTCGTTCCAATCATATTGCTATTGTTGTATCCTGGGATGCGAATTTGTAAACGCACAGTGCCTGAGCCCCGCTGTAGCAAATGGCGAGCAGGAAAAGGAAGAAAAATGTGTATATTTCCACTTCCCTCGCCAGCCAGCACATTTACAATCGCTCCTTCTTGCGAGCACGCCCCGAAGCATTGTAAAAATTCTTTTCCATTTTCGACTGGATCGGACCATCCCAAAGTGTTCGATTGTTAGGCATTGGGTGGCATTCAGATTGCAGCAAGGTGGGTTGTATGTATAGAGCATAAAATATTAAATTTTGAGAGAGGAGGCGCTATGGGCCCATTCTAGTCGTAAACTCCTCCCCTTCGACCCAAGATATTCATGGAGGCCATCCCATCCTAGTGCGTCAGCGTACAAACACTGCTTTATGAAGTTTTGAATGCTTGGTTTCCCAGAGCCAACAATATATTCATATAAAATTGACACCAAGGGAGGGAATCCAATACCGTTGATTAACAGAAACTTGGAGTCGCGGCATGTTGCATAATAATTTGGCAGCAAAGAGTGAAACCTGATTAGAAATAGAGAATTTACCACAGAATAAGCCTGTCCGAATCAATAAATCCATATGCTAGGTGGCAGAAAAGCAGTTTCGAGTAGATAAAAGGAGAACACAGTGGCCTCTTTTTTCTTTTAATGTGATTTCTGGGAGGAAGAAGATAAGGTCCAAAGGATGACCAGATTCTACAAGAATATGCGCTAGCAAGGACGGGGTCTTAAACGATTCCAAAATAGTGCCAATTCTGATGCTGGTTAGCTCTGTTTAAATCACGTAGAGCCAAAGGCCTTATGGCAAATAATGCATCTCTCTGGAAGGGGGGCATCCAGTAGTCACAAACCAGTGAGAAATCTTTCCGGAACACAAATTTCGCCAACTTGCCGCAACACATCAATCGTTCGGTCTTACAACCGGGAAATAAATGAAACGAAATGTTGGGTACCGGAAATCTGTGGTAGAAAGAAAACTACCCCAGTATTCGTACCAATCCGAACTGAAACACTCACAATGAAAAAGGCCGTGTTGTCATAAATGATGGAACTGACGGCCGTCGGTTCTGATGGATCAGGTGTCTAGTTGAATGACCACGTCTACGACAGCCTAAAGTCTCGTTTATGGAGGTTGACTGCAATAACAATTTTTCCATGGGGAATAACTTTATATGAAGCAGTGTGTGTGTTTACTGTGTCTAGTTATGAAGGTGCATGGTACAGAATGCGTGCTGTGTTATCATGCTCGCACTGAAGCTTGAATTTGTACAGGCAATTCTTAATGCCAACGCTCCCAAAAATATATAGAAGTTTATAAATATTTAAACATGCTTTAGATGCGCCATTGACAAAATAAAATAGACAGCCAATAGCTCTAAACGAGGAGAACAAGCGAGGTAGGGAATATCGCCGGGAAGCAAGAAATCGGCTCATATTGCAATATTTTTGATGACAATAAATTTTTGACCTACTCTGTCTCTAGAACTAACCAACAAAATATGTCTTTATTTGTTATGAACACATAAAGATAAAGTCGAAAACAGACCGTCGTCGTAGTATTGGTTCCACTGGATGTATGTTTTCAATATTTTGAGTGCAGAAATTTGTCGATTGTTAAAACATGTTCGACAGGTGCCAGGAGTGCTGAGATACTCAGAGGATTATTTCGAAAATAACATACGAATGGATGAAGGCACTAACAGGGACTTTGAATAAGTGGTCTGAGGTTCAAATCTCGTCCAATCATCCCTCCTACACGTTTTTATAACCTTCGAGTTTGTCCTTTTAACTAATTCCGTGAGGTTAGGCACCCAAAACTTATACTGGAAAGCTTTCTTGCCGATTTTTCTGCCTAATGTACTACTGCTATTATCCATTCCTCAAGTTTATCATCCAGGATTCATTAGCGACACACAAGTTACGGTTTACTTCGAGAAACTTTAGGTCAACACCAAAATAGAATGCATAAGTTTTAAAAATAGTTCCACAGCTGGAACTACGGTCATTGAAAAATTTTATTCTTTTCCAAGTAGTTTCTCATTTATAAAAGAATGTTTTCCGAGTTCATAATGCGGTCTCATGAAGCTGTCTCCACTAGCGGGATTCCCAATTCATTTTAATCTTTCTTTCTCCTTCTACACGGGAGTAATTTACTTGCAAATTCCTTACAAATATCACAGCAGTTTAATCTCTTCGCAGCGCATCTGTAGCAGGATTAGAATATTTTTCTTTCAAACTTGCGAGTGTTATCAGTTCGCACGAACTTGCTTTTAAACACCAAAAGGTAGGCTTAACGTTTTTTTTAGAATAAAGTGGCTAAAACACCAGCAGTTATTTTTGTTTATCTTAGTGCGAAAAAGCCAACAAGCTGCAGGGTGTTGATTTTGCTTTCTGTGATGATAAAAGAGAAATGTTGATTCTTCCTTGATGCCTGCGTAGTTCAAAGGAATGTGTCATAAGAGAGAAATTTAAATACTCTATTGCTGGTGTTATATCTCACTATGGAATGTGGCTTGTATGTAACACACTGATAAGGATATGGCCTAGTTCTGTAAATACGATATATGAATATAAACAACCTTACCAAACAATAACATTTTATAAATACGCAATATAAATAAGGGTACAAATAAAGCTTAGGAATGTTAAAAACATATAAAGTATTATCGAAAAATATATGATCAGGAAATATCGGATGTAAACCAAGTTAATAAGCTAATTTAAAGCAGTTTCAGATTTCATTATGCGAAACACAATTTGATAACTCAATTACATTTTTATTTTCGATGATAACTTCTTGTAAATGTAATAAAGGTTTCTCGGAAACTTAAAACAGATTTGCTGGCACTATTGCAGGGTTTGATGACCTAGATAAAGTGGGTGTCTATCTCAACCTAGATTAATCGGACTGCAAACATCTGGGTGGGAAGAAAAATGAAATGAAATGAAAAGTGTAGTGTTCAACGCCCGCTTTTACTACATACGGCACCGCAGGCGATGGCACTGATGATATATGAGATGAAGATGGAGCACCGGTGGAATGAGATGGCAGGGGAAACCGGAAATCCCAGAGAAAACCCACCCCAGCACCGTGTTGTCCCCCACATGGGTGGGAAGAGAGACAGAGACAGAGATAGTGGGACAGAAACGGTTAAGCTGTTGTTTGGTTTAGCAAAGTTAATGAGCGTTTCCTTTTATTTGCATGCGTACGATTAACCCCCCCCCCCCTTTAAGTACAATACTGTAAGTAGTTTTCTCATCACTGCTCTGCACGAGCTAATTTCGGAGAGAGAAAAGTATACAAATGTTTCGATTCTTATAAACATAATAGCCCCATATTTTATCTTTCTGCTTCAGATACCACATAATGGTATCTGTATACTATACAGATTCTGTATACTATATACAGATTAGACAGAAGATGGGTGAAATTATACACACTTATTGTGTTAAATTATGCTGCATTTCGCCCTCCTCGGTAGCGTAGATAGTAGCATGTCTGCCTCACGTTCAAGAGGTCCCGAGTTCGAATCTCGGTCAGGGTGAGCTACCTGGATAAGATTTTTCCGGAGTTTTCCCTTGTCCTTCAAGACGAATGTCGGTTAAGTCTACAATAAGCTCCATCGACCCTGGACACATTTGAGCATCATTTCACCCAATTCATTCACCGTCCGATATAACTTCACGTTGGAGAACGTAAATTACAACAAAAAAACCACCTGCATTTTATTTAACAATTACTAAAGGACACTTCTATTATATACTATTTTTGCATTACTACACCAGGCAGCTCTCTTGAATGATGTCTATTCAGTTGAATGCTGATTAAGATGTTATTGTTTATAGCGTTGAGTTGCTTCTGGTAATTAATACAATATTTCCAGTAAATCTCGCGTCCCTCCCAAGCCCGAGAACACTTATGTGTATGCAATTTAAGATCAGTAAGCTTTTCATCATGGAGCAGCCCAGTGCTTCAGCCGAAATGAAACACAATCGAGGCAAACCTTTAAAAAGTGGTGAGAAGCGAATGATCACGCATTGTTTCGCGGTATTTAAAGAAAGAAATCGGGAATCGGCTATTAAAAACATTGATAAAAAAGTGTTGATCTTGGTGTTTCCGCAAGTAGTCTACATAGTGTTAGAATGGGACAGAAAGCATCCGGAACTCTAAGAACACCGAAAAAGTCGCGTAAATGTGAACAGCGCATGCAGAAATACGACGATTTTACTAAAAGTGCTATATGCAGTAAAGTTCGTGATTATTTTTTCAGAAATGAACCAACTCATACATTTAATAAGTTAATGTGTAACCCAACTCTATTTATTTATTGTCTAGAAGTTAGCGCTGCTATATATACCTACTGCTAGTGTTGCAAAACTTATGTGCGTGCATGTAGCGTCTAACACGTGGCGAGTTGCGGCAGCTCCGCCTTGTTGTGTACAGCAGGATTAAACTAGCGTGAGATAGAGTATAGTGTAGTGTTTAACGCCCACTTTTACTATATATGGCACCGCAGGTGATGACACTGATGATGCATGAGATGAAGATGGAGCACCGGTGGAACGAGATGGCGCGGGAAACCGGAGATCCCGGAGAAAACACACCCCAGCACTATGTTGTCCACCAGAAATCTCACCTGCCGTCGCCTGGGATCGAAACCGGGCTGCCTTGGCGAGAGTCAAGTTGTCTAATAACTCAGTCACGACGCGGCCTATAAAAACCAGTTGTAGGTAAATAGTTTTCTTTCCCTTTTACCGCCGTGGCTCAGTGGTTAGACCGCTTGGCTCTCACCAAGGCGGCCCGGGTTCTATCCCAGGCGTCCGCAAAGTGAGTTTTCTGGTGGACAACACAGCGCTGGGGCGAGTTTTCTCCGGGATCTCCGGTTTCCTCCGTCATCTCATTCCACCGGTGCTCCATCTTCATTTCATGTATCATCAGTGTCATCGCCTGCGTTGCCGTATGTATAAAAGCGGGCGTTAAACACTGCGCATTTCATTTTTTCCCTTTTACAGTAGATGTCTAATGGACGTAGCAAAACAAAGTTTCCAATCTGCTATCTCCCAATGAAGCTGAATTTTACAATGACATATTGTAAGCAAATCTCACAAGTTATGGATATTTTATCAACATGAAAACATACATGACTTTGCTATTGATACTGCAACATAATCATTGTTTTGACATGCACATACGAAACATTTACAACTACTCGTTGAGCCCTTATTGGAGGATTAAGACATGCTATCCAATTTACACGTTCTAGTGTAGGACACCAATTTACCAGTTACACGTGTTACTTCGTCATACTGCTATTTTAACCTTTCGTTGCGTTTGTTTCGATGTTCGGAAAACAAAATCGCTAATCACCGCTCACATAAAGGACGCGAGTGAGGTAAGCTATTTGTGCCCTTGCAACTTTACTTATCAAGAGCATTATGTTTTCAGGCTAGTTAGGACTAACACTTGACGTGTCCCACACAAGCTATACGTGCGAATTTTAGTCTAGCGGGTAGATGCAATGCAGGCCTCTCGATGACGAAAGAGCTGCAAGGGCAATAACTGCACACCAGCTTGGCCAGCAGGATGTGTGAACACGTGGTAGTAAAGCGGATAATCTATACTGAATGGTGCTTTTCATTTCGCAACGCAGTTAAGATGATACAAAAGCCATCTATATTATATGATGTACATATAATACACACATACATCCGGAAGCCGTTTCAAAAAATTATACTCTTCGCTGCTCCACAGCCATGTTACCTATACAAAACATGTCCGGAATATCTATAATGTTTAAATTGTATTATATTTTCAGAATATTTCCGTTATTTAAAATCCCTGAGGGATGTTACATAGCTATTATTGAAGCTACGTCAGAAATAGGTTATTCTATTTACCCTACCATTAACAAAGTATTATCTTTATACCGTGAGAGTCAAAAACCTCCGAACTAGCTACGCTTTGTTTTGCCAGTCCACCTCCTCGGTGCTCATCGCCGACTGCCGCTATCATAGAAAGGCGCGGATGAAATAATGCAACATTTTAAAAAATTAGTCTTAAAGCTTTAGTTATCAATCAGCCTTATGAAAGGAAATGCTGAAACTGGCCAACGTCAATGTCCATATATTTTTGTCAACTCTTGAACTATCCAACTCACAGTGGTTCACATTGTGAAATGCTGGTAGCTTCCTGAAGGAAAGTTTGTTTCAATTCTTCCAGAGTGTGTGGACTTGTCTTCTACACCTTATGTTTTAAGTTATACCAAATATAGGAATTGCAGGGGTTAGGTTGGGGGACCGAGGTAGCCACAAATCTCTACTAATAATTCTATTCTAAAACACACTTACAATATTACAAACATACTTCATTATATTGGCTATATCAGCTGTTGCAGATTCCTGTTGAAAAAAAGGACAAATCACGCTTCCTCTCTGTTAATTGTCCCTGAAAAAGGAGGGAGGGTGCAAAATATTATTCACGTATGTGTGGGGGTAAACCTTTTACTCGAAAAAGCCTGGCTCTATAATTAATGGTGCACCATAAACAATTGTTTTTTTAGCATGAAGAGGTACTTCATGAAAAATATTGTTTCTTAGAGCTCTTTCTGTAGATATTTATCCATGAAGATAAAATCAAACCTTATCCGTGATAAATAACTCTGGAGTAAAAAAAAAGTGCAGAAGACATACGGCACACCCTGAAAGAATTAAAACTAAATACCCACCAGGAAATTACCAGCATTTCACAACGTGAACTACGGCGAGTGAGGAGGGATTAGTAGCCCAAATAGGTGCCAAAGAAGTATAGACACCAACGGCGGCCACTTTCAACATCTGCTTACATAAAGCTGATAAGTTAAGCCTTTAAAAGTAGATTTTAAAATGTTGTATAGCTTCATCCACACATTACTATGATAGCAGCAGTCACCAATGGGCGCCGAGGACATGGAGAGACAAAACACCGCTCAGAAGGTCCGGAGGTTTCTTACTCTCCCGTTACATTCTCGCTGAACTAAACATCCAACTTGGAACGGTTTTTCGTTTCTTTCTGTTTTTCTTTTTTCCCTTGCTTTACTTGTACTGCTAATAAAAAACAAATTCTCATCATTACCTTTTGGTTGTAAATTACCTTCCATCCTGTAAATATGCAAATGATCTTTACCAAAATTAAAACAACCATAATAATAATAATAATACTAATAATAATAATAATAATGATGATAATGATAATGATAATGATAATGATAATGATAATAATGATAATAATGATAATAATGATAATAATGATAATAATGATAATAATAATAATAATAATAATAATAATAATAATGATGATAATGATAATGATGATGATAATGATAATGATAATGATAATAATGATAATAATGATAATAATGATAATAATGATAATAATGATAATAATAATAATAATAATAATAATGATGATAATGATAATGATGATGATAATGATAATGATAATGATAATAATGATAATAATGATAATAATGATAATAATGATAATAATGATAATAATGATAATAATGATAATAATGATAATAATGATAATAATGATAATAATGATAATAATGATAATAATGATAATAATGATAATAATGATAATAATGATAATAATGATAATAATGATAATAATGATAATAATGATAATAATGATAATAATGATAATAATGATAATAATGATAATAATGATAATAATGATAATAATGATAATAATGATAATAATAATAATAATAATAATAATAATAATAATAATAATAATAATAATAATAATAATAATAATAATAATAATAATAATAATAATAATAATAATAATAATAATAATAATAATAATAATAATAATAATAATAATAATAATAATAATAATAATAATAATAATAATAATAATAATAATAATAATAATAATAATAATAATAATAATAATAATAATAATAATAATAATAATAATAATAATAATAATAATAATAATAATAATAATAATAATAATAATAATAATAATAATAATAATAATAATAGTAAAGGGGCGCCGGGGTAGCGCGGTGGTTTCGTTCGCGGCTCCCGTTCTAAGGGTCCCGAGTTCGATTCCCGGCTCTGGGGTTGGCGATTTTAAGTCGGCCCTATCCACGCCTTCACCTCTGTCTAGCACACGTGAAGTATCCCCTATGCCCAACGTGGTTCGGAGTCCACGGTAAAAACTGTAGGTCCTCTCACCTCACCGCCATCTTCACTATCACCCTATCATCGGAGGTAATGGACACCGCCCTCTGGGTGCCTCCACCTGAGAAATGGGTCCGGTCATCCCTTGGTGGGGTGAGGTTACCCCGAAGGCCAAGGTTGCCATGTGGGGAGTGTTAGTAACTAATAATAATAATAATAATAATTATTATTATTATTATTATTATTATTATTATTATTATTATTATTATTATTATTATTATTATTATTATTATTATTATTATTATTATTATTATCATTGTTACTATTAATTTTGTTCTTTCAACTATAATCCAACAGTTGAACTGACACAGCTCTCAAATTTCAATTTTCAGAATTAAACTGTACAATTTTTATACAATATCTGCGTATGAAAATAAAAGCGGATTTAACCAATGTTGAAAATTTGTAATTTAACATTTAATAATTATAAGTAATATACTATAACACAAGTTCGTAAATTGTGACAGCTCACGCGGCTGTTCTTTTACTGGTAATTTGTTTCTAGAGCTCAAAATTCGTGGAAAAAGCTAAGTTGACTATGTAGATACTAACAAGTATGAGAAATATTTACTACAAAAGTTATATATATATATATATATATATATATATATATATATATATATATATATATACATTACTGGCAGTGATAGAAGCACAGAGTGGCGGCTAGTTTGATATTCCACTGTTACAAAGCATGTCCATTATGCAAGTCTTCGTATTGCAAGTGTCTATATTATGCACTGGGGTGAAGACTAGTTCGGAAAAATGGCAATTCCATTTAATGTGCCACACGATCTTGGATTTTGTATTAAAAAGAGGAAAATCGCCCAATGGATTTCCACTAGGAATGAATCAATGTGAATAATCACTCATTACAATGTATTAATTATATTATTCTCATTTTCAGCTACCAGTGGGAAGTGTGATAGGCCTACGACTTACACTATCTTCAAATTTGTGGTTTTTATGTTCCGAATAGAAACATAAAATCTGAAGGTAACTTATTATTTATTAACGATATGATTAATATTATTGAGGTTTATGGCAATCAGATTTCTCCAGCTAAGTAAAACGAATTTTCACCAATGGTTTTAATGTATTGAAGCTCTTAGGTCAATATTTGTTATGATTGACGTGAAGTACATGAAAAACATTAGATATGAATTTTGTAGGGTACTTATGGAAAGAAATCATAGTAAGCAGAGTGTCATGAGATGGTATGGCAAGGTGAGTATTGATTATCTGAATCCCAGGGAGTTTATTTGTCTCATTCGACACAATCACCGTATGTTTGTTTCATGTCTTAGGAATAACTTGTATGAAACTTAGAAGAAAAAAAGATACACATTTCATTTAATTTCATTTCTTAGCTCATTGATAAAATTTATGTTCTGTGTTACTTGTATCCTAATCCCAATGAATGTTGTCAGAAATGATTTCAATGGATGTTTAATCAGAATACTGAAGTTCATTATGTATGTACTATTTCCAATTTTTACTACTGAATGTTTATTTATATTGTTTCCTTCTCATTTACCATTTATTTTATTTTATTTTCATTTACTTCTAGGAAGTACACAAAGCAAATTGGAGTAAAATGTATTCCTGTAGGAGGATAACCGCTGTCCAGTTGTTGGACAATGTTGTACGAGAATGTTTTCAGAAGTTCTATTTAAACATTGGAATAGAGTTATTCATGTTATTTACACAATTATATAAAATTGTGTATTATTTGGTTAGAAAAATAAATAAATTAGAATGTCAAACACATGATTTTCTTCCCAATTTACTATAAAGTTTCACATCCTATTATTAGCTGGCTGTAAGTTCACACAAAACTTGTGTACAAAAGACGTTTTAATGAAACATACAGAAAAAAATATTGCAAGACCTTGAACTATACATTCCACCTCAAAACTTGGGACTATGTGTGATATAATTATGCACATTAGTATCATATGGAACAATTATGAACGACAATTGTAGAAACTGTGTTTTTCATACTAGGCTAGGTGTCATTTAGCTGTGTTCAGATGATCGCATGTTCTAATACCCTATTGCTGCTGATGACGGAACTATATGAACCTGAGAAGTCGTGGCTGCAGATGAGCTATTCAAATTGCTTTACTAAAACCCTTTAAAGAAATTTAAATAGCTGTGTAGTCACGATTACTGAGGATCACGTAACTTAAATTTTGTGTCATCAGTAGCAATGCGGTATTAGAATATATAATCAGCTGAGCTAGATAGCTAGGCAGGTATGAAAAATACATCAGCAGTAGCTACGGGCAACATAAACGTATGGGAGAGCGATTTTTCGTAATTTAGTTCCGTGCCAGGGCACTATACGTCGCTGCGATCACCTCGTATTGCCAACGATTAACATGAGCTGCACTTATAATAGTTTGAAGTTCTGTGATATTGTGTAATAAGACAAATGCGCGGACTAATTTTAATTACATGGCTACATATGAAATACTGTAAAGTTCAATGCCATAATAGGAAACATTTCGGAAATATTTCACACAATTATAATCATTTCACTCTAACTGTATATTTTAAACAGTAGAGCATGAGTTTCTTTCGAGTAATTACATCAAATATGCACTATTTGATCAGAATAATTAAAGCCATGTTTTATAAAATATCAGATAACTTATTTTTTCGCCAAAAAAAGATGCTTACGAGTATTTAGTAAACCTCTTGACCTTATATGCTTTAACGATTTTAAATATAAGTACATAGAAGCTGCTTGTCCTATACGTTTCCAAACTTCAGCATAAAGTCGTCCATTTACATAAAACTCTTGTACAGATTGCACAATTAGATTGAACGTCCTTGACTGCCTGCGTTGGGAGCGAGTTCTGTAACACCCTGGCATATTTTTCCTACAGACAGGAATACGCATCAGCATTACATACTGGAATGTGGTCTACAGAGTCCTACTTCGGTATCTCGCAGTAGAAACCACCGAGAATCTTTGGGACTGGGCTTCTTTCATAGGAATTTCGGGGTGACTTTCAGTATAAAGGGCTTGATGGTGTTACTTCCTTTGCTGCAGTCCTTGCCAACCCGGCACGGCAGTGATGAATGAGCGAGGGATATATCTGACGGTTGCACAGATCATCATTTGTTTATTACAAAACACTGCAAGATATTTTTTGAAGAAAGGAAAACCATTGAGCATAAAGCAGCAGTGTTATCACGGGCACCCATAGTGTTATTTAATGAAAGCATGAGCTTTACAACTGAAATAATTAAATCTGGATTAGTGAAACATTTACCAATAACAGAAAAGGCATTTCTTGGACATCCTTTCGAGAGTTACACTTTTGTGGCACCCACGTGTTTTGACATTTACACAGCCATAATGTAAGGTTAGAATTTTGAGGTATTGCTATGATAGAAGAGATAATGTACAAGTGATGTTAGAAATAAGCCTACATTTCAGGAAAATACGATCTTAAACTCCTATTTATTGAAGAACTGAATTCGTTTTGGCAACGATAAATTAATTAAATTAATTTTTTGTTACTACTTGTCTATTTAGCAGGGGAGTTATTTTAAATTTGATGATGACTGGCAATAAATGTAGAAAGTTTGTGCCCAATAAGCCTATTGCTATAAGGTTCTAATTTTAGTTGTAAATACTCTGTTAGCATATTTTGGGTAGCAGTCTGACACTGAACTACATTTTGAAATTATTAAGGTATTAGCTGAGTCCAAAGCATCATAAGCAGCAAAATTATATGCGCGAGAATAAAAGATTTCACTTTCATTTTGCATGCCTTTTCAAAATGAAGTAAAGCTAGCAAATTATGTTAGTGAAGGTTTTGTGTGTGAATATATATTTTCTATTGTGGATTCAGCAGTGCAAAATGAATAGTTTGCGTTCTTGTTTACTTACAGTTGAAGACTTTAGATACGGGCCTACAAGAGAAGAGAAATTACACTAATTAGTTAAAATGGAACATTATTTGGATGAGTATAAACCACGAACAGAGCTATAAGACAAATGTAGTCAAACAGCTTAAATTCCTGAAGATGAGCAATGCATTAGCAAGAAAGAGAGAAAGCTGTAAAGCATTCACAAGCAGCCTGAAGCAGCATATTCACCCATTTACACAATAGCCGACATCGTGATGTGATTTCCTTTCTTCGCACAGACACGATGTTTCTTAAAGATTTCTAAATGCTGGCAATGAATTACTTGGTAGATCGATACACTAGCAAGCGGTAGTCCCAAGAGTTCAAGCACAGTCATCATAGATGTAGAACGCACTGCTTTCTCTCATGAACTCTCTTAAAAGAAGGATATCTCGACTACCAATGACATCTATGTTGAGTTTTCTTCTTGTCCTGTCATATTTTTAAAAACTAGACATAATTTATTTCATTTGTGCACGGACTTGCACTTATGCGGAAGAAATTGTAGAATAAAACTGCAGTACCCAAATAAGGTTTTTCTATATAGTGTCCAGGTAGATGGCACCGTTTGAAGAGATGCGGTGGGATAAGGTGAGATCTGGCTTAGCGTAAAAACCAGAAGCGGATTCAAGGGACACTCACAATTTTATGGTATTTACCCTTCCTTCAACTCTCCGAAAATTCTAGAACACCCCAGAAATTTCCAGAGTCTATATAATCGAGCGCGTCTGCTTGATAGTAAGTTTGGAGAGTGCATTTCTGACTCATCTTAAGGCAGTACTTAAAAATGTTTTTGTGAGAACAATTTTAGCGTCCGCAGAGTGTGGTTACTGTGGAAGATTAGAGACCTCTTATGCTCGATTACCCTTGAATGAATCATCCAAGAAAGAGGTCACTCCATGCGTTTTTCATTATTCCACTACGTCACGATGAAAAGTGAAACGACAGAGAATATTTAACCAGATCACATTAGTAAAGAGACAAGTTCGAATGGAGCCGAAGCTCCCCTGTCACAACCATGGAAAGGTGCAAACCGACTAAGTCAGCTCTGCGTGTCACTTTTCATTCAGCAAAGTCTTAAGTCCAAAAAGTAACTCCTTCTAGCTTTGGCAGGGACGAAAGTGAACACGTCACTTACGTGCGTCAGCCCCAAAAGGAGAAGGTTAATGAAGACCTCATTGAGGCCAACAGCGATCCAGTACGCCATCTAGTAGCGCTCCTGGTTAATATGAAGGACATTAAGCCAAATTCGCTTCTGCTAGACCATCGAGTAACCAATCTCCGATGGGATTCATATGCCACCACCCCGTCAAGACCGACTCAAACCCAACAACTCTCCTGCGGCAGTAAGTGTAACAACAGAAGTTCTACGAAGTCCTGCATCACGATAACTGAAGAGGTTGGAACCACTCCTCTTTAAGAATTAGATGTTGTTGGGTTATTACGCTGACATCTGTCTCCCGAAGTGGCGGGTCAAACCCAGAGGAAGGCGGTACTTTTCCGGTATAAAATCATTACCATTAGGGAAGTAAAGTAGTTGTCCTGTGTGGTATATTCAGGGCACACAAATGAACTTTAAAATAGTATTATGCCCTAAAAGCCAGAGCAGTTAAAGAGCGTCCATAAATCAAATTCAGTATAATTTTTGAGGCCGGTTAATGAAGTGACACTCGAAAGTCACTGAGGCAACGTAACAACTGGACAAAATCACAATGCGTGGTGTTGGGGTCGCACATGCAACATAATAAAATCAGCGCTGCATGAATGTAATTGGAATCTGATTTTATGAAGCATTTTCGTTTGTCAATCAAAATAAACTGTAATTTACACGACAAGTGTATACTTAGGGGAAAGTGGGGTAAAGACACGCCCTTAACTTTGCACCTCTGTTAATAGGTAGCCGCTTGCTATTGAATTCTAAAACACTACGATAGTTTTTAACATTGAGTCTGGAATCATGACTAGAACACATAAGTGCCTTTCAGTAACGGCAAGGCAGCTTACATAAAAATGTAAGAAGAGGCTTTGCGTACCATGCCCCAGCATGTTGGGCAAAGCACGTATATAATCAATTATTTTTCTGAGTCACGCAGTATGCACGATATCATACGTAAGTGCAAATCTGGAAATAATCTAATTCAAGAAAACTATGCTCATAGGATCAAGGCATATTTATTAGTAGTTTAAAAAAACACAAAGTAGGTTTCCACAAATAAGTTAGCTGTCTTTGTAAAGCCTGAAGAAATATTGTTACGTTTAATTATTAAAGGCTTTTGTTTTCTGCAGAATCGGCTGTACTGCAATCTGCATAAACCCATCCCGAACACACCGAGCGGGATGGCTCAGGCGGTTTCGACTGTGGCCCGCATTCAGGAGGCCTGGGCTGGATTCGCGTGGCCGAACTACCTGACCATGGGTTTTTTCGGAGGGTTTCCTGGGTCGCTAGGTGAATTCTGGCTAGGTTAATTATATCCCCCGAATTTCCTGTCCCTACATTTTATGTCAATTATCATTTCATATCATTTCTCATCTGGTGGTCTCTTTTAGGGTAGAAGTGTCGGCGGGTGTCCCGGCGGTGCATGACAAGATGATATGCTGTGAGGAAAACTACTTCCTCCTACAGTAGATCGGTTGCCGGTCTCCACTCCTCTGCTGGGACCATTTCGGGACCACCAGCCAGGTACCATTAGTGCTCAGCTGCTGGGCTCGTTACTCTCCCGCTGTAGGGGAGCGAGTTCGTTGTCCTGGCCTGTCGGGGGAAGTCTTTATCCAAGTAAACTGTAGGGACCCTGCCCTCTGTACTGCCGTGGCTCCTTGGGTCGGCCCCCCTCTGTCTCCTCTCGCTTCATCCTTCCTCCCGGGGTGTATCCACTTGGGAGTATAGGAACAATGAGGCCAGCATGGTGGTTGACGTACCGAATCCCCACCCCGACAGAGGATGCATCGATATCATAGCTCTCCATTACGAACAATGTTTGACGGAAGAGAGACACCTCAGAGGTGTCATTTGGGGCCAACTGGAGATTGCGCCATGAGGGTCTATATCATCCAATTCATCATCAATTTCATCTGACGAACTACGATCTTCATGAAAGAGACTCGTTTTATTCTTATTCTCTTTTGCCTCTCTAACTTACCTTTCTGTAGCTGGTTTGGCTAAACATTTCTTCTTATCCTTCTTTACTTCCGCTTACTCTGATACCTATTTATTTGTAGTGAACGTCAACATTTCTAAATGTTGCTTTTGCCTTGGTTTTCTTTATCCTAACGTGTTTGTTGTTATCCAAGGTATCAGGGAACAAAGCTCATCATCTTCGCTTGATTTATTTCTTCTTTCACTCTCGTATACCTCCACAGGTGGTTGACTGATTGGAATGAAGTCCTTCTCCGAGAACACATCTGGATTAGGAGGGAAGATTTCCGTCTTCTTACTCCTAGAAATAGTTTTTTTTTTTCAGTTCCTGTAACCTTGGTATTAGGAAGTATTAAGTGAAACAGGGACGTCTTATTCGTAGATTCGTTAATATAAGTGACTTGTCATAAAGAAAAGCAGCATAAGTGGTCAACACAAGGAAGCATCTAATGGCTACAATACGAAGTTTTACACGCTTTTCGGACATAATTCCGAACCATTTGGAAATAAAATGCTTTCTTATTAAGGGAACATAAATTTGAAACATGAATTATCCTATGGATGTCAGCAAATAGATGCAAGTTGCGCCATTTTGTATTCTCTTTTACCGTAAAACGGAACGTATAGCAATGAAGCCAAGCAAGCATGCCGTAGTCAACAGTTCATAGAATGACATTAGGCATTTGCGTTGCACAATAAAAGAGCATTTTTCTACTTAATTTGCTAAGAACCTAGAAATCTCCTTAGAACAATGGGTAGTAAAACAAGAATTCAACAACAATGCAACCATCTCTCGCTGAAGTAGCTCACTAACTTCTGCTGATTTGGGGAAACCGCAGTAAAAATTACTGTACTCGCTTGTATCTGTACAGCGAAGATCAGTCTGGCCTAAGCGACCGAATAGAGCGGACGTGTCTCGTGACGTGTGTTGTTTGCAAGTGGTGTCGCGGGGACGTACGTACGGTGAGTGCCAGAACGGCATTCACCGCTATAACAATTGTGCTCACACCTTCGCGTGTGTATTTTTCGTGAAAGTTCACATCATTTGTGGAAAATGGGGATGCATGCTAGAAGAAATACAATCAGGGTCAAATTCCCGCTGAATGTGACGAAGCCCTCAGCTTATGAGGTGCATGGCTTTATAGCAGATACTTTGCGGTTGCATGCGGAACAAGTTGATACAATACAGTTAATCGCCAGTGAACGCGCAATTTACATAAAATTGATCTCGGTTTTGTTGCTGGAGAAAATTTTAAACAACTTTGCTGAAGAAACGCCGTTCACATACATGAATGGTGAAATCACTAAAGTAAAGATTGAACACGTTACCGGTAATGCTATCAATTTGCGAGTATTTGACGTATCACCAGAGCTCCCAAATGAAGTGTTAAAAGCAGCACTGAAAAATTAAGGGACTGTGTATGATATTCGGAAAGAATGATGGGGTCGTCAATATTGTGTTCCGGTGTACAACGATATACGGGCCGTAAAGATGCAGCTGAAGACAAATGTTCCTAGTTATATTGTGATCGGCAGGTACCGGTTATGAGTATCATATCCTGGCCAACCACGATCATGTTTTGTCTGCCACAGTACAGAACATTAAAAGGAGATATGTCCACAACGATCGGCACAGTTGCGACCGGCCGAGGCTGTGCCGAGGAACGACACGGCACCCATTGCTGCGGCAGGAAGCTTGCAGCAGGGAGAATTGCAACCCATAGTTGACAATCCACAGCCTGCATTGGCGAGTGAGCAACAACAAGATGAGTCAACACAAGAGGAGAAGTAGCTGGTTGAGAAAAAGGGATTATGCCACCATGCTTCACGATAGTCCTGGAAAAAGAGGACTTCGGCATACCACGGAGGGAAAGGAGCATACTGGATAATTCAGAAAAATCCTGGAAATGTGGCAATACAGAGGTAATGGTTTGATTTCCTGCGGAAAGAACGTTGGAAGCTAATCACGTCTGGGCTCAGTTTTCCCATGGAGCCTTACATCACCCGATTTGTGTTCCCTTACACTTGTAATTGAGGTGAAAAATAAATTAGTTATAGTTTTGAGACACATAAGACTACCCAATCTTCCGTTATCCCTAGATCCCCTCCTTTCCGAGTAATGCATGGAAACCCTAAAAAAAAAAAAAAAAAAAAAAACCTAGAAATTCTGTTTAGAAAAATAAAAAAGTAAACTGAAAATGGAAGTCTTAGTTTAAAGGGGTAAAAAATACGAATATTTATATTTATTAAATTTCTCTTCCACATTCCAGATTTGTTGGTATGAAAAAAAAACAATAACCAACAATTAAGGTAAAAAAATACGGAATGTTTCATCTTGGCTTAAAATAGACAAAACTAATATAGCTATGTAGGTTTCAACATTGGTTGGTTTTAAAAATAATATAAGCTGCGACAGAAGTTAAAAATAAAAACATAAATATTAAATAAATAAAAAAAAAGATACTCGAGTTTTCATGGTACGTCCTATTACCCACTGCTTACTATTAATTCTCTCATCCCTACTACATGGCAAAACTAGGAAGCGTTTCGGGAAACATGTGAACAACGTATTTCTTTTTTACGTAGGCCGATCGCAAATATACGACCAGTCAGTTTACCTCTTTCTAGACTCAACCATGTCTTCTAGAGAGTAACGTTTCATATATCAGCAGGCGCGAGCAATCATCTACAACGTAATTGAATATTCTGATAAGAACGAGGAAGCGGTAATCAAAATCCCCCTGTGCCCCACAAAGCAGGGCGGTTGTAGGGTAATTTACATTTGCGTATAATTAATTGACTAATCTTTCAGACACATAGCCTCCAAGTGCTGTGTTTGTGTATTTGTACTTCGTCACTTACTGCACGTCAGGTTAACATTTCGCTTTTCTAGTAAACAAGATAACAAGTCAATGAAGCGCTCGCCAATGAAGGCCAATACCTCTCAATAATCTGCTATGTAGTACTGTCAAACTAATGAATTCTGGCTGGTACATATGGGAAGCTAAGCATTACTTGCGCGTGGTGTACTCTCTGTATTGTACAAGACAAAACGTTCCGTATTATTATACTAATCAATGGGCTTCACGTTAGATGCATCTGACAGTGACTAGTACTGCATAAGCGTGAGCTATACTTAAATCTGACGCGCCACAAAAAGGTTTCACAACGAGAGACTGTAACATGACAGAGTCAAACTTCGCGGATATAACGTTATACCTAACTGCAAAAGGCTTATTACGGTACTGTCTCTCTACTCTGCAAGATTCTGTACGCTTTTGGCCATATTTCTGGCCATACATTTCATTTTTAAAGAGATTTCAAAATTTCGGATTTACACATATAATATGTGAATGAATAAATGAATGAATGAATGAATGAATGAATGAAGTCCTGTATTTCCTTAAGTGGAACATAGGGCTTGCTGAACCGCAAAACCTCGAGGTCTGAAGGCAACGGGTTGAGGATCGGAGGTTTCCTGATCAGAGAGATTCCTGGATGACTGATCAGCCCAACGCCGGAAGTGAAAGTACGAGAGATGAGGTGATAGAAAATATGACTATGGAGCAATCACTGGAATGCTGGCGTGGGAAATCGGAGGACCCAGAGAAAACCCGCTCCATCGCCATGTTTTCCACCAAAAATCTCACTTTGCGATCGCCTGGGATCGAACCCAGCCCGCCTTGGTGAGAGGCAAGCGGTCTAACCTCTCAGCTATGGCGCGGCCATATAAATGTGTGGTTCTTATGAATTTGATACGTATACACTTTGAAAATAAAACTCTCTGCCAAATTTGTAAAGTGTGAGTGTGTGTTGTTTAAGGGCCCGTCGACAACAAGGTCATTTGGGCCCCTCCAAATTTGTAAATATATATCAGTTTTTGGTCTACTGTATTTTACAGAAGGGCACATCTTTCACTACAAATCTGCCTTTACTTTTTTCCTTTTCTTTTCTGCTAATGAGACAATTATTTCAATAGTTTCTATCATCTGTTTTTGCATGATATTTTTTAGCATCAAGCACTTAATGCATGAGTTAACCGGTAATAACTGCTTTATACCCTTAATATTACTCCGTTTTAGACGCTGAACTCGATTACAACTAAATTTTAAATGCTTGCAACTTATGTTCATTTTATTACAGCTTACATACAATACTCAAATATACTTTCATAGTACACCATAACATTGGATATTATATCCTCTCCCCATTGGTTCTGCGTTTACTTTCTATACTCAGGACTGCAGGTTCGAGTACAGCACAGGAAGAAACTTAATTAATAAACAAGGCAAAAGGTATTATTCTACGCCATAAGGACCTTGACAAAGTAGTTCAATGACTGGGAAATTCGCGCACAATGCTCAACATTGGCGGTAACTTACTGTTTCCAACTTCTGGTCTATTTATATAAAAACGAATGTGGAAAGGTACGTTGCCATGCTGTCCTGCTCAACAGGACGCGAGTCCCACGAGGGCCGTATGTTCTCTCTCTCAGAGATAGACATTTTCTGCAGCAATAACATTCAATGCCATCGCTTGAGGAAAGATGAGAAGCTGAAATGGCAAACGATTGGAAGGAGTCTGCCATTTATAGAATGAGTCCTTTGATCCATATTGCTGGCGGACGATGGCATTGCTTTATAAACAGTTTTTCTTTGTAGTTGTGGAGTGTTCATGAAGAAAGTGTTCATGAGCGTATTGAATGACGGAGACTTTAATACCAAAAATTTCATGCTTTGCAAAAACTAATTCTGATGGGTTGATATCAAACCTTGCATTATAAGTTCAGCATATTCTGAAGATACGACACGAAAATTGAGAAGCAAATATTGACCACAAAGTACAATATTAATAAGCTGCAAATTTCTTGTTAGTTTAAATACAGTTTTTATAATGCTGTCATTGCTAAACCATAACAGATAGAGAAATGTTTATACACAAAAGTATTGATCAAATTTACATCAAATGAAGCATTCTCGAATATCAAACATACCCTATCTGATATTTATTACTATTTTGAATGTACAAAATAATTTACCTATATTTTAAAGTGTTGAATTTGTTACTCTTCTTTCCTCTGATTATGCAAAGTGGAACTTCACATTTGTTAGATAAGTACTAAACCTCCGAAATACAAAAAAAAAAAAAAAAAAAAAAAAAAAATTGATGTGGTCCAAGGCCTATCGCTGCGTGCCCCACCTTTTCCCATAATGAAGGTCATGAGTAAGGTGCGGTAGTAGAGGGTGGGATGTGGATAGCATCCCTTGTTCTTCAGGACGATGAATGCGTCATTCGCATTCTTAAGCCACTACTTTTCCCACTATGTGCTGCTAAACTGGTATCCGAGGGACCTTATGAGGCACAGTGCCCCTCGGAGCAGCTTTCCCAGTACAGAACATCTTCACACCGGTATCCGGAATCGAACCCGGATCTCCCACTTGGTAAACAGTTGCGTTACCAGTGCAGAATGGGACGATAATAGCTCTTACATAGTGTCCAGGTTTTTTCTAACATCTGACTGTTCTTTAGTCCTCTATGTTCCTACAAGAAGATGAAGTGTGTCTCGATAAACAATAGTATATAGAATAATAACCATTGGTATGAAAATATGGTAAAATGGCAAGAAATAAAGTTAAATATAACGGATTAGATTTCTGTTTAAATATTATAAAAGTATTGCAATTCACAAACTAAAAGACAATGATGTATTTATTGAAATAAGTAAAAAAATAAATGAACAGTAGACTACAGTAAACGTCTCAAACTACCCACCTCGGTTGCGTAGATGGTAACGTGTCTGCCTAATGTTCAAGAGGTCCCAAGTTCGAAATTCGGTCAGGGCGAATTACCTGGATTACGGATTTTTCTTCCGGGTTCTCCTTTATTCTGGAGGACAAATTTGGGTAACTCTAAACTCTATGGACCTTGAGCTTATTTGAACATAATTTCATCCACTTCATTCACCGACCGATATGACTTGACGTTAGAAAATGTAAATTAAAGAAAATATATCTAAAAGAAAGTATATGATTTCTTCAATGGAAGAAAACAAACTGAAGTCAAACAGAAATATCTTAATGCAACTTAAAGAACTGGAAGTTAGAGGGGAAATTGAATCATTTAGAGAGAGAGAGAGAGAGAGAGAGAGAGAGAGAGAGAGAGAGAGAGAGAGAGAATGGAGGTACCCATAGATATCTACCTTAAAAACAGGAACAATGACAATGGACACTGAATAAAATGAACTCAGTGCCATTGTCTAGGCTGAACGCATACACTTGGTTTCCTTTGCAATGGTTAAACTCTTATTAAAATTTCTCTAATGAAACGCTCAAGCTACGTAGTATTGAAGTATTTCAAACCTGATGAGTTTGTCATTCGTAAAACTTAGTGGATCACCGACAGATGTAATTACGTATACAGAAGGTGGTTATTAATAACGATATCCGAGGTACCTCTCTATCCTGATTGCAGGCAGACGAAAAACGAAGCTCTGTCAGAAAGGGACGAGGGAAAGAGATCAAACGGTAGTCGTACTGAACTTGGATTAATGAAGTATGAGAAATCTGAAATCAGTTACGAGGGCATGTCGGAAAATATTGGCATCGTTGTCAATTTGTGTAAAAAAATATAGATGACGCTGTGGCTAGAGGCACACTTAGAAGAAATATGGGTTTTCGCACTAAATCGAACGAGATAACTCCACGCTAACTGAGAGGCTCGCATTAAGGTACTCCTGGTTTCTATTCCTGCTGGATTGTCCATTTTGATCTTGCTGTTTATTCATGGTTTTCCCAGGATGCTAGGTGAGTGATAGGTTGGATTTTGCAATAACGCGAATTTGCCAGTCTCCAATTTCCATGTCATATGTCTGAGTTGTAGGATTAGGTGACTGATGGCGTGCTGAGGCTTGTAATTGTGGAATCTACATTGATTAACGGTCTCTGCTGGCATCACCTTGGGTACTTGGTACTACCGCTCTGGAGACAAAAGCTCCTGCTGACCCGAATCTACCACCGCAAAATTAGTCGTCCCCTGTGCCTATCACATGATTTCTTCCTCCCGGACATTCAGTACGAACAACAGCTCCCCTAAGTGCTTCTATGCTGTTATTCTCCTACTCCTATTTACTCTGCTCAACTCTGTCAGTAATGCAAAACCTGCAGATGAACGCCAAAACGAGCGTAGCTATGTGAGGCTAACAAGACGATGTGTCAAATTGGTGGAGACTGGAACAAGTAGTATAGAAAATAATTAGGTAACGCGTGCAAGGAATGCAATGCAACATCATGCTGGGAGTTTGAAAAATCCGCTTTGCCATTTCGTAGGTTGACTAGTTGGGAAACAGAGTTTTGTCAGAATGTGGAGGGTTGTCCTGGTGTGAAGAATAATCTCAATGATTTATTTCAATCATTGCTGTATACGATTAAGATATAGGTGCTGAAGAATACGTAACAAACCAATCTTATCTATTCTATATGTTGCACAGATTGTGTGCGAAATTTAAAATATTGCATGTCATGAACTTTTCTTATTACGGTGACAAATAGATTTGTTGATGTTCAGCATGGTGGGCAAATGATTCCCGTTTGGTACCTTTCTCTAGTTTTAGTACATTAAGTTAATTTTTCTCCTTCAAAGTGGTCTATTTGGAGTATTGTTGGTAACTTACTATTACTGCCTATTTTAAGCTGTCATTAATTCTCCCTATGTCTGTCACCTTTCGGTATTATCCAACAAGCGATGACGGACTCTATTTTGGAAGGGGGGGTTTAGGGCCCGTCGACAGCAAGGTCATTTGGGTATTTTGGAAGGTAAAGCCCGATATAGCCGATGGTAGTGTGCTTATGAGTATGGTGAAATAATGAGAGAACCTATAGCATTTACCGTGAACTCAGAACCACGTTGAGTCTTAGATACCTCACATGAGCTAATCAGAGAAGAAACCGAATCCTGAGCACAAAAGCTATGAACGAAACAAATGAGAACTGCTTCATTCGTAGCACCTGTTTCAAGCTTTGGTAAATTCCTGTATTTAAGGATGTGAATATTTTATACGTCCTTTTAATACAGCTATTTAGTAATGACTCTAATTGCATATTAATGTACACGTTCTTTAAGCGACGAAACCTTGTGCAGGTTATTAGTAGTTTGTGCCATTTACATTGCCTACTATATACTTACAATAAATAGAAGTATCTTCCACATAAAATATCATACCGAGATTTCACCAGAAATAAATATTTGAGAATCCCGCATTAAAAAGAGATTTAGAAAAGGTTTCTGTGGGCGTGTGTACGTGTGTGGATGGTGTGAGTGTGTCTTGTCTGTGAACACCATAACTCACAAAACAAAAAGTTGGTTACATACAGAACTTGACATTTAATTTCACTGGCTTGCAAGAAAGTGTACGATGAGTTTAAAAAACATCCCTCATCTCAAGCTAATATTTACATGATCTTTCGGAGAATTTGATTCTGTAAAAAATTGCTATAACGATTATGATTAAACGACCATACGTACACATTATTCTCATTAGAATTTAAATTACATATGTCAACTTTTGAGGGAGTCGCTGCTGAAGTCCTCTTAATTCTGAGTGACTTTGCATACTGGTAAGCCATGAGATATGGATAAAATCTTCCTGCACAGGACACGTAGATATTGCTAAAGTACACAATTTATTCGAAGCACACCAACCTTCTGAATTGATTTTGTTCCAACGAATCCCATAATATTTGCCTGCACTTTAAAATAAGTATATTTTCTCAAGTGAAAATCGTATTTAGCTACTTTCCTCGCTCTGTTCTTGTAAAATCAATGGAATTTCACACAACCCTCCGCATTTAAATATTTGACAATCTTTAAAGGTTACTATTTCCTGCTATTCCTGTTTTAGCTTCAAGGAAATGGGTACTTACACTTTTCTGCAAATGTTCTTTTTTGTGTAATTTTACGTCCTCCAACGTTAAGTCATATCGGACGATGAATTGAATGGGTTAAATGATGTTCAAATGAGTCCAGGGTCCACAGAGCTTAGAGTTACACGACATTCATCTTTCAGGATAAGGGAAAACCCTGGAAAAATTCTTATCCAGGTAAATCACCCTGACCGAGAATCGAACTCGGGACCTCTTGAACGTGAGGACGCTACCGAGCCTGGCGCAAATGTTTGACAGTTAATACGAAGTAGTTAGGTGGATAAACATTTAAAGCACAACTAGCGCAACAGTGATTGCAGAAGGAGGTGCGAGTACACTTCTTCAGATTTTTAATGAATAGAGCAGTTGGATCGTTCAGATTTGGTAAAACTTGGCCGCAACATTCATCAAGATTAACAATTTGGAGGTTAGATATGCTTATTTTAACTTTCTATGGGTAATTATATTTTTAAGTATTTCATATAACCTAGGCTCACATCATGTTCACATCATGATAAAGGAACCATGGTGATGAAGCGCTTACGACAAGTGAAACTTGAAAGTGAAAAATTACAGTGAGGATACACCTGAGTACTAGGAAATGCTTCTAAAGAAAGCAACAGCTTATATCACTGTATTACTTTTATAGCAATTTCTTGCAATTTCGAGCTTCAGCAATATATTTGTTTTAAATCAGGTTTTGAGGAAATTCACAATATAAGACTGGCATATTTTACCGTTTCCTTAAACGGCCTGTCTTTTAGCTTCATATCTACTTACCCTTTTGATTGAGCCAGGGGAAAGATTAGTGTTAAAGGTCACCTGAAGGGAGCCATTTTAACTGCTGGGGTACAGCACATTTATCCCATACCCCATCGCCTTACGGACATTCAGAAATGGCACCGTTACGCCCTTGTCAGTTGCCACTTGCTACTTTACATGAGCGAAGATAGACACCAGTGCATTGGATGAGTCCTGATCGCGATAAGAGAGCACGGAACTATTCAAATGAATGGGGATATCCATCATCCGGGCCAGAATTCTACAACAGAAATCACGGCAGGCAAAGGTGATGCTCACTGTAACGCACTACCTTGTTCAGCATGTTATACTGAGTCACCCAGTTTCCCGAGTAAGCTAAAAATGAATGTCACGTGGATATCAGGAACAATCGTCGTCGTCCTGCACTGAGAAAGAAACGGCATCATTTTCAAATGCATCCTTTCATTGCATAACAATATCCGCTTTCATTATATGCTGGCGATTTAACAGAATTGTGTGTATGGTGGTGTAAGGAGGTATTAGAAAATGTTCCATATTCACTCGACTTAAGTTCCTCTAGCTTAATTTTTACACAAACTAAACGTTTCAATTTGAATTAGTCGTTCGATATAGATCACCTCATTTTTGAAGCCGTACCGTATTCCGTCGTGGATATCGTTACCAAAATGACAGCCAGAAGTTGAAGTAAAATCACTTTATTTGTCACTAGAATCGTTAGGTCTACGCTACCTTACAATCACGTTCACTATTTACAAAGATCCAGAGCAAACACGTCAGTACTAATGTTTATTTGCGTTTCTCTTGCCAAACCAACTAAAGTTGCTGGAAACTTCTCGACGCTCACTGCTCGCAGGAAAATTATCTCGTCTTTTACTGCTGTTAATTTAAGGCATGATTTTGATTTTTCCTAATAAATTTATTAGATTTTAAGCATACTGAAACTGCTAATGAATTCCTGAATTTTGTTCTAATTCTCTGCTGTTTGTGTTGCAAATTAAGTATGGATGCCTATTATTCCAATAATCTTTAATTTATAATTATAATTTATAACTTTTGATAAGCCTATGTTTTGGGAAATCCAATTTTAGATCAGTTTTTACTATTATTAGGTCATTTTCACTGAATTTTCAAGACATTTTATAGATCGTTTTGAAGCACTTTTAGGTCATCAAAATCCGGCCTCAAGTTCAGCACCTTGGCATTGTCGTCCACTCTTCCTTTCCGACTCTAAGCCATTCCTCGACGTCTTCCAGTGCTCTGACACACTGGTCAAGTTCTTTAACTTTTCTCCGAGTTCTTTTACGTCTTCTCTCACACCTGCCAGCTTCTCTTCGATTTTATTCGATATCTTCAGCTTCATCTTGTACATATTGGTCTTCATCTCTTCCTGCACACCCTTCAGTTCTGCCTTCACTTGTTGAGTCATGGCTACTTTTTTTTTCTGTCTTCATTTCATCTACCGAGGAATTCACTGTCGTTCTTTTGTGCCGGATTCTATTTTCGATTCCATTATTTCCATTTCAGGCAATAATTTCTGAGACATTTCCTCCTTCATGGCTTCTTATTCCACTCCTGACATCATTGGGATAAAATTGACAAAACGAAGTTATATAAAACTCACTATGTCTCTAGAAGGTTTAGCTCAATGTTAACATAAATCACTTTCACTTTTAACAGATACACCGAGCAAACACGTCAGTGTTAATGTTTGTTTATGCCTCTGTTGCACACACGAACTCGCGTTGCTTGTAGCTTCTCGACACTCACTGCTCTTAGACTAACATCCATTTTAACCTCTGCTTGCTAATTCTAACATCTGTCTCTCTGGCCAGCTCACAACTACAATTCAACTGAACTACAAAGGCTGGCTTTTGCGCTCCCTTTTATGTCAGCGGGTGGCGCAAAAAATGTTAAGGAGAGCGAAGTCTTTCGTTATAGCCTAGATGAAGCAGTTTGGTAGTCGAGTCTTCTAGATTTCACAATTGATCGATTTGGAACGTCAGAGGGGCACCAAAGAGGCACGTATTCCTGGCTCGTGACATCAGCAGGTGTCCAGTTTTGCTCCTCTGGGCGGCAAATAACCAAGGTGGTGGAGTGTGACGACTCACGCTTAATCCCTTTATGGCAGTTATTCGCTGTCGTCGGGCAAATACAAATAAAGAGGGCAGTTCTTGAGGTATTCTGCTCATGTATGAAATGCAGCCTGCAAAATTAAGGGTCTATAATGAGTGGTTCACTATGTATGCATATGTTGTATCACTTTTTTACCATCCCCTATACTCACATATCTATTGCAATTTTCTTGTGGACAGTTCTGATGTAATTACTTTTTAATTTATATTAATGTTATAGCAATTGATTTCTTTATTAGAAGAAAGTTTTACTGTACTTATTAGCAATACCATGCTAACCATGGGGAATTAGTTGGTGGTGGTATCAGGATGACGTAATAGGCAGGGGATATAGGTAAGCCGCAATAGTCTCGCTCTTTCTTTATCGCTCCAGAGCTATCTGGAAGCCGGATGTAACATATCTCTTCCGAACATCAAAGGTATGTAACTCAGTGGAATATTTCCTTGCATGTTTTAAATAAACTTGTTTATTTGTAATTTCAAATGATACTGTGTCCCTAATCCCTGGTCGTCCGACGTAGTATATGAGAATATTATATTTCTTAGATTTTATCATCATCCAGGAGAACGATAAAATATTTCGTTTGAATGCTCTTTGCATTAATAAACAGTATCGGCAGAGTCATGCTGGAAAACTAAAGCTTCATCAGAGACACTTGTTGAACGTTAAGTTAGTCATATAAATCTATGAATACTAATTAAGGCTTCAGGAAACTGAGGAAGGCCACAGAGTGAAGATGGCCGAAAGCTCGATTTTATAGATTTGACACGGCTGATAACCCGTGAAGCCTTAATTAGTAATCACCGCCGTGAAAGCTTCAAGTCTTAAATCTATGAATAGATTAGCAGCGACCAATGTAAGCATATAAACAAGAAGCAAATATATTATTAAACCAATGGAATGCAATATAACATCTGGAATTAACATGCTAACCGATAAAAATAAGGAGATGCAATGAAGAACTTGGTGTAGAAATTCCTCTGATACCGCTAGCGATGTTTCACAAATAAAGTGAAAACTATTCCTTCTCTACTTTAATTTGGACGTTTCAAAAACAAATCCCGCACAGATGCATTTGCATATGCATTGCTTTTTCAAAAAATGAGAAGAATAGTTTATAATGAAAGTTTATTTACATCGATGGATCCATATCAGAAAATGGGAGTGTGTGTACAGAGATAGCCACAGATAATACAATATGAAGCCTCATATTTCATATTTACCTGCAAGCTTTATGCTATTAAACAAACTTTGATATACATATCCCAATCCAGCCACGGTAACGTACTTCTAAATATCTTATAATTTACTAAGTACTCTTCATAGACTTAAAGACCACTCGACTGGTTTACAGTTACTCCGAGAAGTTCAAAGGGCATTCATTTTATGTGGATTCCGTTTAATTGTGGCATAAAAGACAGTGAAGAAGCGGACAGGGGAAATAAAAAGGCAATTTAGATAGATTACAGAGATTAAAGAACATGGAGTACCTTATCGTTTAGAGCAAAATGGGGCCAGACATGTTGCCAAAAACTAGTAGACAAGTTACATTTATTAGGGAAATTGACTAGTCCAATATGCTTCTTAAAGAAGAAAGAACAAGAAATTATGGCAACACTACAGACTGCACACACTGGACTAAGCCACTCATACATATTCGCTAAAGACAATCCACATCACGGCGAAGTTTGGGGAAGCCTGCTGCACACATTTCACTTTTAAACACCTTTCCACATTTTGCAGGTGATTGGTACAGGTCTAGTGCTATACATCAATGGAGATCTACCCAAAATACTGAACACTCCATCAAAGTTAAAACACGTTTTGCTCTTCTTAAGAAGTATAAAACTTGACTTAACATGTATATTCACATGCTAATAATCGTATGTTTAATTCATTGTAAGCTAAAACTGCGCTTGTAATGTAAAGAACTCGAGTGGTCCAATATTCTGTTGTCGCGATACGACCAGGATAACAAAGCTACTTAAAATAAACTAAAAATTTATAAATTACATGAAAAGAGAAAGTGGAAATCAATCATTATAGTGAGCATGGAGGTAAGTTAACACAAAAGTTTAAAAATTAACTTCAGAATAGGAAGGGAGAAACCCGTAGAGTTTTTGTAATATATAAACAAAGTGCATTAACTTATGTAGTAAACAGTTCAATTGGGTATAATGTGACGATTAAATGTATTATTAACAGTAAATGGCAAGTTTTCAGTATATTGAGTGACATAATATTTAATTAGAAACTGAAAATACACTGGTAATGAAAGGATAACTTATCGAAGTTGAATCTTTGATTTACTATGTCTCGAGGAACAGATTAAAATCAGAGGTAACAGAAATTAGTTTATAAATCTACGATCGTCATAAGTCATTTATGACTTCATCACCCAAACATTATAAATAATAAGTATGTTTTGATGTGAGTAAGAATATCCTTGTAGCTGCCAACGCAAACTGAATAGAAAGGGCTGTGAAAGTTATGAAATGAAAAATTTTAATAAATACGTCTCAACAATTCTTTAAACATAAGAATGGGGTAGTTGATTCGTTTGAACAATTCATTGGCTAGGTATCTACACTGGCTCAATGGATATTGTCACCGACAGAAGGTAAGGAGAGAAATGTCCCCTAAAGGTGAAGGGTCTATCTTTGTTTACTTAGTTCACCTCATCTATTGGATTTTTTGCACCAACTTTGAAAACATATGTGCTGGCATCCACCAAAAAAGGAAATATCTGTGCCAAATATTGGTAGTATAAAATTTCGAAAATTAAAGTACCACAAATTGGTCTATATAGGCCGGCTTTAGTTTTGCTATTAGCCAAAGATAGGTTAACTGGACTACCTATGTGTGACGACTAAGGTCATTGTGATTTAGGTTAAACTTCTTTTGATAGCCGTTAGTAATGGTAGAGGATTTTCGGTTGACTGCTTTAGGTACGTATGTAAAATATAAAGCATACGTTCCCTTGAGCACCCTTTATTAACAGATCACTTATCGACATTTGATTGTTGATAATACTTTGGCATTGCTAAAGTGTGCAGTCGAGTGTAACATAACTGCCGATGCTTCTGACTTTCCAGAATGTGTTTTTCTATATCTAATGACGGCAGAATCTCATTATTATCTCGTCATTCACAACCCTGAGTGAGCCAATTTCTTATTGATTTGAATTCAAGTCCAACACAAATCGATTAGCCTACGGACAAAGAGGCTTGTGTGCAGCGAAAGGGAAGTCCGGAGAGTTTTCACCTGAATAGCTGCACTTCAGCACTACTGTCCACAGCTACTGTCCTGGATGATTCCGTCCACTGTTTGTTTAAAGTAACAAAGTCTAGCACTAAAACTACAATCAATGAATAAAGTTCAATTTTAGGCTCAGCATCAAAGGAGAAGGGGACGTAAAAGCATTGCTCTACATTAAGTAGAGCAGTAGAACCAATTAAGGGGAGCCGGGCTGAGGGTGACAGAGTTAGTTCACTGCTTCACTCCCAACCTAACCCTGCGCAATATATGTACACGATTTTATGAACCCAGATGCAAATAAATCCTTCTTGTCCCTTACATCTTCATTTAGCCATTGTTGCACTTATGAAGAGAATTATTTTATTTAAATTTTATATAAGTTTTCAAATCCGGAGATTTCACTATGCAACTGAGAAATAAGAGTATCTGATTCGTATCCTTGGACAAAATAATTATTTATTTAGTGGTTTATTTGGATAGAGTTGCTTATGGATGCAGACTGACTACTGTCATAGGATAAATTAATTAATTTGTGTGGCAAGATAGGGATGGGACAGTTCAGGTTTCCCAAGTTCAGATAAATGACAGAGCACAGTAAGTTGCTTTGTTCTTGTGTCGTGTCAAAAACTGTGAAATTTTCATTCAAATCTGAGAATAAAGATATCTAAAAAATTGAAGTTCCACATCAGAAACCAACCTTCTTAATTTTGCGCTCATATTCCCAAACTAATAAAATGGAACAAATATAGCTTTGATTCATTTTCTAAATTATTTTAGTGTCGTTTGCTTGCCTTTCAGTTATATTCAGTATAAGTTAATGTTATACATTAAGTTTCAAAAGTTAAATAAACCATAGTTTGAGAAAAAATTTGATAATTGTGGTGACAATTTTCTAAAAGTATTGGTCATCTCTCAAGCATTTTAGGATATAAAAAACCGAGACTTATTTATTAGTAACATGCCTTTCCTTGGCCCTATCTGTGACACGCTTTCCAGCGAGCTCTTTTTTTTCAGACGCATGTTCCGCCATCCCAGTTCTCCCATTCGACTGACGCTGTCTTAGCCAATAGTTGAACGATATCCATGGCCGTCGTAAAAGGGCTTCCCTTTTTGTATACTTGTTGCTTGTTGTTATAACAAATGCTTCACTATGCCTTGTGATGCACTTCTTACTTTCTCTGCCTCTCACTTTAAATTGTGAAGTTATTGCATACGCGAACCTACACTACATTATACCAACGCCCTTAAGAAAATGTGATTTTTGCAACTGAATTAGAAAAACTAGCCTTATTGTTCACTTCATGACTATCGTTTCCTTGCCGTACATCACCTCACAATGACAGACTGACAGAAACACCTTCGGGTGTGCATCTTTGGCATATTTAGTGTAGAGTTGTCCCTCAGTACCCTCGGCTATCACGAAATATTCTAGAACCCGTTCTTCTACCCACAAACAAAATGGTTTCAGTAAACACAAATGCTTTCCGTAGCTTTTTACACTTTTCCTATTACTTACAATAAGCAGAGGAAATAGTCCAATTCACCCAATCATTCCTTACTCATATTTCACCGAATATACATATGTTGCCTTCTGAATCCATCAAAGTTATACTTTTTAGAAAAACATACGTATATTTGCGTCTGCATTTGCTATTATCTATATGGGTGTTTTAGTACAACATAACTATAAAACGTCTTCAAACATGCTATTTAGCTTCATCTTCCAAAGATGACACGAAGATTTTCAAGAAAATCCCCCACACCAAACAAATCTTTACGTGGAACATTTTCCATTATTCTTGTTGTAAAAATATTAAGAATTTTTATTAAAATAGCTCATATTTATGCTATCTCCTTGACAAATATAGCTTACCTTATATTTTATAGAATAGGTGGGAAAGTCCTATTTGGAGTAAATTTGGAGTACATTTTATATAATTGTATATAACTGGTAAACTGTAAGGGTTATGAAAACCTTACTAAACACGAAAGCAGACCACGCTTAAGGTACACAGTTTATGTCAAACAAATTCTTTATGTAGTATTAGCCACTTACGAGATACTCTTCGTTATTGGTTTGAATCATACCTATACTTTATGCATTTCTTTCAAATGTTCAGTTGGTTTTCGTATTTTTTATTTTTCTTCGGAGTTATACAAAGATATCTTCCAAGGCCTTCTTTTGAAGGATTTCAATATCACTTCAGCCTACCTTATCCTCCTTTACCTACAACGAAATATTATTGTTGAAAGGATTTGTGTAATCGTTTATTTAGCCTTAGGGCCAGTTGTACAAACTCGGAGGAAACCTCTGTCAGACGTTATTTATGGCCAGCTGCTAAATTATGTTGTATGGCTCAGGAATGGAGCTTATCAAGTGAATGATCATGATATAACTTCCAAACCAGGATAAGCCGTTTCTCTAAGAACAAATAGAAAAATGTCTATTTGGACACTAGATATTATGTCTCATATACTCATAAACGATGAGTTTTGAATACGATTTGGGAACCACAGTAAGTTTTAGAGGTGATCCGATAAAAGAACCTCATAGCAATGATATCCAACTTTAGAAGGAATATAGCACAAAAGCAATTTAATGATTATTTAAAATATATGACTAGCAGATAGTTAAAATGTAGTTACTATTTAAACCGTATAACATACCTAGACTACGATCGGCAAAAATCATGTATTGTTATAACAGCAGTGATTTTAAATACTGTCCAAGATAAAGTACAACAACTCTCTATTACGACATAATCCAGGCTGCGACAGCCCGTATAGAGCCAGGACCTGCCAAACCGGCTGCCGGCCTCACGCCCACATACGCAAGGTAGAAGGGCGCTCATCCAACTGGGAGAGTAGATGTGTTCGGCATCCTACTACGACGTGTGGTTATGGAAATACTAGGTTTATGTTAATATTGACGACGCACAAAGGATTGGCTATATCATAAGGCACAAAACAACTCAAAATATAACATAGCTACAGTAATGGTCACGTTTTCTGTGATAATCAGTTTTTGGAGGTTTGTGTAAGTTGTATTAAGGCGAGAATAGCAAGGGGGTTTGAGAGGGAGGTGCCGATGATACTAAGATAAATAAAGGCCTTCTTAGCTTCCCTAAAATATCTAGCATTAAGCTTAAACTGTTTGAGAGCAAACTCAAAATTTTTGCTGTTTGTGTAGTAAACGTTACTTAATCGCATGACAACTTCAAAAGATTGTAGAGATAGACTTACTTTTATCGCGTTTACATTTTTGGGTACGACCAGCAATGGCAAGACTTGTGTCTTATGTGCTGATGACGTCAACTTATTGCTCTACCCGTCATTTTCGATTTGTGCATAATGCATTCCCCCTTCAACACTTAGGCAACGAAGAATTTGAGGGTTTTGTTTGTGAGTCGCATAAATGCGTCATAGCTTGATGAATATGAGGTGGAGACTAATCCACTTCCCCCCTTTGCTACCAAATACGCATGAGGGCGTTCATAATTATTTCATAATACCGCACACACTTATGATGATGATACTGATGATGATGATGATGCTGCTGTTGATAGTAATAATAATAATAATAATAATAATAATAATAATAATAATAATAATAACAATAATAACAATAATAACAATAATAACAATAATAACAATAATAATAATAATAATAATAATAATAATAATAATAATAATAATAATAATAATAATAATAATAATAATAATAATAATAATAATAATAATAATAATAATAATAATAATAATAATAATAATAATAATAATAATAATAATAATAATAATAATAATAATAATAATAATAATAATAATAATAATAATAATAATAATAATGATAATAATAATGATAATAATAATGATAATAATAATGATAATAATAATGATAATAATAATAATAATAATAATAATAATAATAATAATAATAATAATAATAATAATAATAATAATAATAATAATAATAATAATAATAATAATAATAATAATAATAATAATAATAATAATAATAATAATAATAATAATAATAATAATAATAATAATAATAATAATAATAATAATAATAATAATAATAATAATAATAATAATAATAATAATAATAATAATAATAATAATAATAATAATAATAATAATAATAATAATAATAATAATAATAATAATAATAATAATAATAATAATAATAATAATAATAATAATAATAATAATAATAATAATAATCCATTCCAGCAAAGCAAGCAGTGATTACTGTCAAGCTATTCATGAATGACTTACAAGCCAAAATATGTTTCAAATCTATAACAGACAAACAGCTGTCTAAGGAATAAAATTGGACAGTACAACTAGTCACATTTATAACCTAGGCAGAGTATTTCAAGAATAACTATTCCAATATTTATTCGAAGTTCGTATAATCGACACTAACTCTTAATTTCTCATCAGCAAATGTTTTACCCATATTTCTTAAACTCCTGTATAGTGCCTAACGTCAAGTGAGTAAGAGGTACTTCTCCCTAGCAGGATCAAAGATCGCTGTAAAGTTGGCTATGAAATGCTAATTGTAACGAGTAGAGGTATTTCGCTCTTTAGGCCCCATTTAAGATGTTACATTGTAAGCCGTAGTTTTATAGCCACTTGAGAAAGATGTACATCTCTCGGTTTTCAACGTGGGAAGGTTGTTTATCATGAGAGGCTGTAAGTTTTATTGCGGGCAGATCCACAAGAAGGATAATTGGCCTCTAGGGACAACCGCTGATGTAACAGGTGTGGGACAGTAAACATTGCACTTAGTGGTCCCTAGAGTCATCCTGTACCATAAGGGATGTCGAGAGTGATCAACTTATCCCTGGTAATCTTCAACTTAATGTTTCCCTAGAAGCCAGGAAAGCACTTGTGTATTCTATAATGGTTTAAAAATCCTTAGATAACGAGAGATCAAAATTCTTTCCCACAGAATTTATACCCCTGAAGTCCAGTGATCCAGTTGACACTTTCATTTATGCAATTAAATTGTGTCTTTTTCCTTGGTATTCTCGTTCTGTTTCGCACATTATTTTCGTTCTTTTAAGCAAGTAGAGATAACGAGTTCCAAATAATTGCTGTTATTACCGTTGGACGGTGTTGTTTATTGATTGAATTTCTATTAGTCATATTTATAGTTGCAGGACTATACTTACATATATTACCTTGAAGAACAAGAGTAAGTAAGTAAGAAAGGAAACATACTTGTACTTTTACAGAATGTTGACTAGCTTCGGAGAGAGGGCTCGTCATCTCGTCCTATGAGACAGTGTCCGGGAGCGAGGAATGAGGTGCGAGGGTATAAGGGATGACATGTCTGAAAAGATCTGACAGCAGAAACCAGGGTCCCTAACAGCTACAGATTAATCTAGTCCCTCCCTTGCCAACGAGCTTGCATATCCTCTGGTAAAACTTCCCCCAAGTCTACCTGTTAGATGAAGATTTATAGAGAAAGAAAATCCCTTCCATGCACGCCGAAATTCCCACCGACACTCAGAACACTGAAATAGTCTATCAGAAGGAAAGGTGCAGTAAAATGAGGTGGGATGAAATGGAGGGACAGGAAAATCCGGGAGTGTTATTATCGACTGGGGGAAACCCCTTAAAAGGCCCATAGCCCAGGGCAGTCAGTCACGGGAAACAAACTGACGACTTCCTCAATGCAAGCCACACAGTCTACCACCTCAGCCATCCCCCTCGGTTTTTACGAACTATTAGCAATATCTGTCATATTGTATACCTCCGAAAATAAGCAAACTGAAAAGAATAGAAGCTAGCAAAATTAAATATATACCTTTGTAACTGGGTACACTTTAGGGAATAAAAACGCAGTGAAGATATGCGTAAGGAATTGAAAATATTTAAGTTCATTGATAAAATATAAGAGTACCTGATACGATAGCATGAACACATCAGCCCGCCTCGGTAGCGTAGATGGTATCGTGTCTGCCTCACATTCAAGAGGTCCCGAGTTAGAATCTCGGTTAGGGTGAGTTACCTGGATAAATTTTTTTCGGGAGTTTCCCTTATTCTTAAAGACGAATGTCGAGTAGCTCTATGCCCCATGGAACCTGGACATATTTGATCATTTTACCCATTTCATTGACCGACCGATATGACTTAACGTTGGAACACGTAAAATTACAACAAGAAAATGAACATGTCAGTAGAAGAGATATAAATAGAATGTCCTGGAGAATTTTGAACTATTCACTGAAAGGAGGAAAGAGAAACCAAGGACGTTCACAACAAACATGGAAAGAGCAGCTCTATTGACTATAGCCCAAACAATTCTTTATTTCTGAAAAATAAAGAAAACGATTTCTAATAGTGTGTGGTCTTGTCCAATTTGATCTGGCTCAGGGAGTTCTGCTCCATAAGTGTCAATGCTCACCTCTCTCGTAGTATGGTTAGTCATTATTTAAATTACTAAAGGGTTGTCGGATTGGCTTTTGGTTCAACGCAGAGCCATAGGCGTGATTTAATTTGCTAACTATTGATTCTTAGCTTTCAGCTGATTCTTGTTGTGTCCAAGGTGTTATCTTATATAAATTGTTATTGAGTTTACTTAATTGTCTGTATTTCGCAAGGACTTACTTTCCGAAATCACGGGAATTATATGATAGTATTGCTAGCTCGTTTAGTAACCGAGAAGTGAGGAGAAGTTAGATACAAATGCAGCAAATTTGTTAGGCATTGAAATCAAAACAATTGAGTCTGTTGTTCCTCCTATAATAATTCTGTCATGTGTGTAAAATCATGTAATAACATAATGGCTTCTGATAGTGTTCAAACACCATATGCAGGGCATACAGCCCTGACAAACATTTGCTAATTAAAACCAATACACCCACATTTGGTTTCTGTGAACAAATGCTGCTATAGTGTTGTCATTGTATATTCTCACTCCTGATTTCTAGTTCAGGCACCTTCATTTTAATCATTTGAGTAGGATACACGGTATAACAGTGCAACACTTTTGTCCACTGCGATCACGACTCCGTGAATCCATTATTTGTTGCAGTTCTTCTTTCATATATTTCACTGGATATTCGATGTACGTGTTCTGGACAATAGATATAAGGTTTCTTATTAAATAATTTATATTACAAGGAATGTTTCGGAAATTACTATTATAATAAGGGTGCTATCAGCTATTTTACGTCTTTACAGCAACGAATAACGCGATGTAGCTTTCTAGTGCACTCACTGAGAAAGAAAACCAATTCGCTTAAGGTGCACCTGGAACGTGGTTATACTCAGAAGGCAGGTCGTAGAGAAAAACATGTAGAGAAAATTCTGAAAATAAAATAGCAATGAAATTCTTATGGTTAACCAATTATTACTGAGTGAGACATTGTGCTTCACAGGCGAACGAGGAGCAAATGACACCAGCAGGAGTTTTGGTGACGATTATGATGTAAGCGGAAATTGAATAGAAGAGCATGTATTCTAAAATTCGCATATTTTTTTCGTCTTTTATACTGTTACTGAAGTGTTTACTATGACGAATTACTATTATCGGCAATCCGTGTTGCCTAACGTAGTCTTACGTTATTCAGATTTAGTGATCGCCGCTAGGGCTGATTAGCATTTCATTGCTTCTGGGCAAGTTACGCTTTCCACCAACCACCACCGCCACCACCACCCCCACCACCACCACCGCCACCGCCACCGCCACCGCCACCGCCACCGCCACCGCCACAGCGGCCGCCGCCGCAGCCACTGCCACCGCCACCGCCACCGCCACCGCCACCACCGCCACCGCCACCGCCACCGCCACCGCCACTCCCACCACCACCACCACCGCCACCGCCACCGCCGCCACCGCCACCGCCACCACCACCACCACCACCGCCACCGCCACCGCCACCGCCACCACCACCACCACCACCACCACCGCCACCGCCACCACCACCACCACCACCACCACCACCACCGCCACCACCACCACCACCGCCACCACCACCACCACCACCGCCACCACCACCACCGCCACCGCCACCGCCACTCCCACCACCACCACCACCACCACCGCCACCACCACCGCCACCGCCACTCCCACCACCACCACCACCACCGCCACCGCCACCACCGCCACCACCACCACCACCACCACCACCGCCACCACCACCACCACCACCACCATCGCCACCGCCACTCCCACCACCACCACCACCGCCACCGCCACCACCGCCACCACCACCACCACCACCACCACCCCCACTCCCACCACCGCCACCACCGCCACCCCCACCCCCACCCCCACTCCCACCAACACCGCCACCGCCACCCCCACTCCCGCCACCACCGCCACCGCCACCGCCACCCCCACTCCCACCACCACCCCCACTCCCGCCACCGCCACCACCGCCACCGCCACCCCCACCCCCACTCCCACCACCACCACCACCACCCCCACTCCCGCCACCGCCACCACCGCCACCCCCACCCCCACCCCACTCCCACCAACACCGCCACCGCCACCCCCACTCCCGCCACCACCGCCACCGCCACCCCCACTCCCACCACCACCACCCCCACTCCCGCCACCGCCACCACCACCACCACCACCGCCACCGCCACCGCCACAACCACCAACACCGCCACCCCCACCCCCACTCCCGCCACCACCACCGCCACCGCCACCGCCGCCAACACCGCCGCCGCCACCACCACCACCGCCACCGCCACCGCCACCGCCACCACCACACCCACCCCCACCATAATCATCACCACCACCACCACCACCATCCCCACTCCCGCCACCGCCACCACCACCACCACCACCACCGCCACCGCCACAACCACCAACACCGCCACCCCCACCCCCACTCCCGCCACCACCACCGCCACCGCCACCGCCGCCGCCACCACCACCACCGCCACCGCCACCGCCACCGCCACCACCACACCCACCCCCACCATAATCATCACCATTATTAGGGAAAATGTTACTTTAAAACGGAGACTACGGTTGCAGAATTCTCGTTACTGCTCATGCAGCGCTGGTGTCTTGAAATATTGTAGAATTTACAGGTTACGTAGTGTAGTGTCTTCAGTTGCGATGTAAGAAAAGTTTAATAGCAGATGGCCATTGATTTATGATACTGTAAATTGAAATTTAAACACACAAATCATAATCAAATTAAAATGGCTGAGAAGCACCTTCAGGTCTTCAGAAACAATGAGGAGAGGTCCAAGCGGATATTTTCAAAATAGTACAGAACCCCATTATAATCCGCCCTTTGGAGCTTACACTGTCAGTCAAATGTCAAAACTTAATGAAGAAACTTTTTTCCGAGATTTGAGAGGTATAAAGAAATACAAGCAGTCTTAACCGAATAAACTCATTGCCTCTGTAAATCTTAACAAATATTAATATCAGTTTTTTCTTTGTTGACAAAACCTCTAATTATAAATCGAGAAGGTAGCTAATTTGAAATGTTTATGAAGAAGATTTGCCTCATAAACTACTAAACATTCCAATTTCGTCTCCACAGGATGTTTTTCAACTGGTCTTCTACACATAATTCTAAGAGAAATCGTATTATTGTTTTTTTAAATTCTTTATTAGTTTGTAATTTACGACCAAAAATGTTAAAGTTCACGGGACATTTATATAAAAATTGCTTTAAAACCCAACGGTGACAAAACCCTTACATAAACGTTTTTGGCAGAGGAGATATTGTTTGTTATTGCAAGTAAATCAGGAAAATAAATAATTTTTACAGAGAATAAAATAAATGAGAGATAAATGCAATGTTTACAGTGCAAAAGTTTAAATTTTATATTTTAGTTTATAAATTATTATTAGAAATACATTTAATATAATAATGTTTCAGAAATCTGCGTGCTAAATTACTAAACAACAAAGATTTGCGAAACATAGCTGAATCGAAAGCTTTATACGTCAAAGCATTAAATAATTAAAAGGAATTAAGTAATTCAGGTTTGGAATGTGGAAATGAATAACTATTATTTATTATTTTGTGTGCAAAAGAATTTTCTACGTTAAGTATTTTTCATGCAAATTAGGTATAAAAGGTGTAGATATATTTACGTACCTAATCATGTTAATAAATTATCTATCTGACCTTTCAAGCTCATGCTTGTTGTCATGATGTACATTTTGAGACCGAGAGGTAGAGGTAGATGTGCATTTTGAGGTAGAGCAATAATTACGTAAAGACGAAAATTCTTTTACGTAATTTAATTACCAAAAACCATGAACTCTAGTAATATTATTGAACATACTGGACTCTAAATAAAAATTGCATCATTACGTTCGAAAGGAATGCCGTGAATCTTACTTATAATAATGTTCAAAATATGGGCATAAATGGTACATTACCTGAAAACTAATGCTGTGGTCAGGAATCGTGAAAGTATTTCGTAAGATAAACTCCTCTCTAAGTAGAAAAGCAATATAAATGGAAATGTCTTCATGGAAAGTGTACATGATTAGCCGCATTATTTCTAATCACATAACAAAACATTCAAGATTTACAATGATATCTTTCCGTTTCAGCATATCCTGATATTAATTAACCCATAACGCATTTCATTTCTGCCATTGGCAGTTTCACTTCAAGCGGGCGATTTTTTTCCTTCCCTGCCAGTAAGCTCAATACGCTACATTCTCCAAGTTAAACGATACTTTTCTGTCTCTCTACTCTACTGTACATTTCGCAAAGGTTCCTCCTGCTTAGAAATGGTACAGACATCGGTAAATATTCTATCATATACTGCTTATAAGCGACATCTGCCGTTGATATGTAAAACAAGTTAGAAATTTATGGTCCGTTACGGCTTGAATGGGGCTATAAAATAACACTGCTTCTGAGGGGAAGGCACAAGGATTGAGAGGATGAACAGGGACTGAATTCACACTAGGGTAGGTTTCCCTCGTTTAAAAAAGTACTATCAGTAGTAACAAGGGTGTCACAATTCACACAGATTGCATAGCGAGTTTTGTGACCAGAAATGTAAATGAGCTTAAAATATGTATATACATATTTAAAGCTAGTGGTGGTGAAGCTACAGTCATGATTTGACTTTTTTCTCCAAAGAACTGTACATCTGTTTGAAAGTAGCTCAAAGAATTTTGAAATATTTAAGTATAACATTGCAACCCAAAGCCCATTTTTCAAGCTCTTAAATTATTTGCATTTTATGTATAAAAAGAGACTTTTCTGCAAATAGCAAACAGAGGAGTACAATGCTATTCAACCCAAAAGTTTTATGTCTGTTACATGCACCAACTTGCGCTGTTCGTCTTTTCAGTGCACACAAAAGTTCCCCTCTTTATGTTGCTCTGCTTTCCGATTCTGGCACAGCAACTTTGATGTCGCTGGTGAACTCACAACTAGTAAATGAACTGAATGAGCTGAACTGCACTCCTTGTGGATTTGCTGAGAACTACTCCGCTCTTGCGACACATCAGGCCAACGGACCGACCGACGGACCGATGGTGCTGGGCTATGTACATCCCTATGCTTTTACTGTGTATTGACTCTCCGAGTTAAAGGAATGGAACGTTGTCAGAGTCTAAGGAATGGAACATAGAGAAGCCGAGTCTTTTAGCTCCGCCGAAACTGAAGGTTCTGGAAAAATATCCATCGTGCTAACAACGAGGCTCGCAGTTGCAGCTTCGTAGCGTAAGCTGGCTATCCTTGAATGTTCCATTTTATTTTAGCTTTTCCTGCTTACAAATAAAAATAATGGTGGAAAGAAGTGACCACACTTAATTTCTTTACGGCAGAACACTCGCCGCCGCCACCATGATAACACTAAGAAAGATGTTGGTGCGGAGTGGGGCGCTGTAGAGAATATTGAGCCGAAATTGTTAAAAGAGAATGAAAAGTGTAAAATTGACATAACAGTCTATAACTACATATCATAGCATAAAATTGTCACAAAACTCGTAATGTTGGATTAATAATTGCTACTATGAGAGTGGCTCCAGCGATTGAGGCTCTAAAGGTGATTGGGTTCGGTCAACTGGATCTTAGACATTCCATAGATTTTCAAGGCCGATAGATAAATACTCGTACGGATCACATACTAACATGATATTTTGTGCCTCCCCCTCCCCCATTTCCTTTCATTTCACTTCCTTGCGTTTTTCGGGGTGACAGAATTAGGCGCGGAGGATCATGATATGCAGCGTATGGTGTAAACGAGCTTCGAGGAGAAATATTTCTTGCTTTGAATTTAATCTTTTGCAGAGTATAGGAGGACTGGCCTGGAAAACAATCTAGAAACTTTGGGGATCTCACTGCATTGCTCCTAAGCCATTAGATATGGATACTCTTCGTGCCCTCTCGTCTCACCCCTTCCTCCCGGAGGTTTAGTAAATGCACTTAATCTTGGCCGTAGATCTCATCCTGCTGCTTTTCTAATCAAAATCAAGAATTTTTGATAGTTTATACTTGACATCGACATCGAAATTTGCGCTTTTAAATGTTTGTGCGTGTGAGGTGAGGTAAGGTACTCGCACGATCCATGCTGTTCAAACAAATAGAGTTTATAAAACGTGTACTGCTGTAACATATGCAAGGAAGGGGGGGGGGGGGCTACGACATAGCTGTCATTGTGGGTTTTGCGGTGACACTCACCTGATCCCTGCAATACTAGGAAAGCGTTCTTCGTGCAGCCACGCGTCACCTGGACTGCATGGCGATAACCATGGATATATATTCCATTTTGTAATTAGACTGACATCGTAACTAAGGCGTTCACAGCAGTAAAGCGGAACCAGCTCCCATCATTTGATTTGTTCCATATGGGGAAGATACTCTAATGTCTCTGATTGGCCAACGTTAGATATGAATCGCTTTCAGTACTAGTTAATGAAGGATGCGACAGTATTCTTGAGATACAGTTCGTTGTTATCCCGCTTCCATCCAGTAGGAATCTATTCATATCCAACTTTGGCCAGTCAGAGACACCAGAATATTTATCCCTCGTGAAGTAAATCACGTGATAAGAGAATCAATTCTATGCTACTGCTCTGAACACCATGGTGGCGATGTCACGTAATTATTAAATGGACTATGGCATTAACTTCGATTTTCACACCACACCACAAGATATAATTTATAGATATTAATATTCAAAGGCAATATTATTAATATTTACTGCAAATGTTTGTCAAGTCTGAAACTTGGACATCTTCATTCTATACAGAATATAGCAATTTTAGTTTGTTTTATGATCTTACGGCTTTATAGTTTAGTCCTTATTGAGAGGGTATAATTGGTTATTCTTTATTGTTTTGTGATCTCCATCAATTCTACGTTTCAATTCTTTTGAGTACTGTAGTTGATTTTTGCAGAATCAAAGATACAAAGACAGGTTTTATTATATCCACAAATAAGCAGATATCCGTTATAAACAGATTAGTACTCTACACCTTTGCTTCCGAACCAAAATTTATTAAACGCTAAAATAATAATATTGGGGAATTTAAACGAAATCCAGCGAACATGGGTGTAGGTAATACATTTTGAAGTTCTAATTGAGTATAGCTATAAAGAAAATGAACGGTTAGTGAGTACATATTCACGTATTTTTACTTCCGATATTCTGAATGTACATGTTTATAAGAGAAATACATCTTAAAAATGAATTACTCCCTCGAAAGCTTAATATTTTGCATATTCAAACAAGTCCAATACTATAATGCAAGATGAATCACTGATAACCATAAGGACTTAAGTTGGGAGAGATTAATATTAAAACACTGTTTGAACCCTCGGAGTGCGAGCAACTTAACTCTGCGGCAACGTTAGAAGCTCGCATTCAGTTCGATTGCCATCGACCACCCATTCTGACCTCAGAATTCCCGAGGTTTTTCCTGGTCGGTAGGAGAATGTAGAGATTTTTTTTTTCCACCCAACACATTTTTCTTTCGTTCCCATCTTTCAGGTGTTTTGTGGCGTATGGTGGTGAACAGATGCCAGGATGCTTGCTCAAACGCTTGCCATGAACATTAGAGGGATGTTTGGACGACGGATTAGTCATTATATTCTTAAAGTTTCATTAAGGTTTTAAAATTCACATGCTATTCATTTTATAAGCTTAGAAAGGTTACGCATCATATTATTATTTATTTGCGAGAGAAATTTTAATGCTATACCCATTTAATATTTCTTTTCAAATTACTACATTAGATCATGAATATGATTAAAGTTTCTAAATGTTTATTCCAATGATCATTTCACGTGAGGCTTGATTTTAAGCAAGATCAAATATATTTTAGTAACGAAAGAACAGAACAGGTTAACTGCGTTAAATGGCTAGGGTGCTGGATTTCATTTAAATGGAAACATACACATAAATTTAAGAAATAAGAGTGTGTGTGGTGTTTTAGGGCCCGTCGACAACAAGGTCATTTGGGCCCGAAGAAATAAGATAAAAAAAACAATAATTAGATAGGTGGCCCTGTGGTCGAGTAATCAGGGCTCTTGACTTCTCAATCCAGAGGTCTCCTGTTGGATTCCCGGTTGGGGTGGTGAATATTCTTTAGCCGGAATCATTCCCTATTCCTTTAGTCATTTATGAAGACAAAGTCTCCATTTCGATCATGGAAATTAAACGGAGATATACAAATGTAAAAAAAATGATGTTGTTAGGTATCAGCAATAATGTTATTGCTACATGGCAGTGAAGTTTACGTCCTCAATAAATCATTTAAACGAAGAATCAGAAATGCAATTTTCAGATGCTTATCAGGATATCCACTAAACGCTCGCGTACCTAACGATCAAATGCGGAAGAAACTAAATATTCATAAATTAAAGGAACAAATTACCAACACGAAGTGGCAATGGTTTCAGAACATAAAACGAATGGATAGAAATAGAATTAAAAAGCAAGTATTAATATACCGATCTGAAGACTGAGGTTTAATAGAAGAATCTATAGACAGGTGGGTAACATCTTTTGCGTCGGAACAAAGTTTATAGCCTAGCCCTAAAGTGAAAGAAGAAGAAGAAGAAAAAGAAGAAGAAGAAGAAGAAGAAGAAGAAGAAGAAGAAGAAGAAAGTTATTTTATTGGAATTTTTTATCATTCGTGGTACCATGAAAATTAATTTTCTGTTATAACTATCTTGGTCAAATTTCTAATTAAAAGCTCAGGTGTATTAGATGGAATTTGAAGAAATTAGGAATTTCAGTATAAATTATCCTTAACGGTTGTATCGACAACAGATTAAGGCCGCAGAGAAGATCGGAACATCTTATTAAAAAGCGAATTTTCAGTTGTTAAGTATATATCTGCATTAGTCGTACGTTTCTTGGCTCTTTTACTTTTGATTATATACGAAAGAAGTACTCCTATTTTGGTGCTTAATTCATGCAATTTTATAGAAAATAACAACCACAGCGGCAGAATAAAAGCTTATTTTATTTGCATAATGACTCTATCCTATTTCTTGTATCTAAAGAACAAATAACACTCCTTGGCTGCACTTATTTACTCTGTATATCTTACAGGACTTGGCCGTAAACCTAGAAAGATACTGAAGTGAACTATAAAATGTCTCAAAATAGAGCGATTCTGTTGTAAGTATATGGGAAGGAAGTTGTCTCTATGAACACCGATGAATTTCATTCCAACGATCAGCAGCCTAAGAGCGTTCCAATAAATGCCACTGTATCTCCCGTTCTCCCTTCACGTCTGTTTATAACAGGATCGGTCTAGTTTGAGACGGTACAGTTATATTCCTGCAGCACTTAGCGTGTGACTATTACTTTTTGTGCTTGAATATTAGCGAGCACAGAAAGCTTAATTAATGCTGATTCCAGGGGCACAAATATAAAGAAAAGAATAAAAGTTTGAAAAATGAAGGTGAGTACTTACCGCCGTAGTATCCATGACTGGAGGCGGTCCGGGAGACACCCAATGCGTGGGGGCGGCTGGAGTCGGGGCCGGAGCCGTGGAGGCGGCGGCGGTGGCGGTGGGGTAAGGTGGGCTGGTCATCTCCCTCAGGATGACATTGCCGTTTCCCACTACTAGGGGTCGCTGCACCGGAACAGTCTGCTCAGGCTGTCCCGCTGCTGGAATTAACCTCTGCGTTAACCCCGATAATGGGATGGGCAATTATGTTCCAGAGCAATCTGCCAGAGTAGCTGTCAAAGGTGACCGGGCGAGCAAATTACACTCGTGTACCTACAGTTAGACAAGCAATTGACACTTGAAACCTCCACAATACAACCGCTAGCGTATGTACGTTCAGTTCTACAAAAATTGTTTCGGAACAGTAATACATTTGGTCTGACTCTACCTTTCCATACATTAGCTTACACACGACCAGTGTGAAAGAACAATTAATTTCCGGTAATATATTTGAAAATAAGGAGAATCTAATTATCTATCGATAGCGTCCAAGGACTAATACAATTGCATGAAGAAAGCTTACTAATCCAACGAAATCATAAAAGCAAAATAAGAAAATGTAAGGCCAAAAGGCCTAGGAGATGTAAAATAAAAAAATTAAAGATTTTCACCTTTTGTTGAAAAGTTAAGTACTATGTTATATTTGCTTCTTTGTAATTTATGAAATACTGCACTGACTGAAACGGTTTTGATTAAAATGCTATATATTTAAGTTACTTATACAACGAATGTAATGCAAATCTTTGATTTTCTGCATATGTGCTCAAAATCCTCTTCGTTCTGGATTACTTTTGCATAACAGATAAAACGTAAGAGATAGGCAAAGTTTTGTTGCACAGTAAGTGTAGAGCTCGTAAAACACACAATTTACTCCAAATATATTTCTTGTGAAGTGATTCACTTTCAAGATACTTTCCATAATTTGTTTGCACTTCTCAATGCTTATACCTTTTTGCAAGCAGTAATAAATAGTTCGGTAAGGGAACGGAATTTCAAAATAATCACATATCCAGCTTTTGAAAACCTACTCTGTACCACTACCTATTTCCCTTGTACGCACAAGAAAATTGACAGATTCAAATGTTAACTCGATTAATATGAAGTAGATAGAGGAATAAGCCCTTGCAGAAGAGGTTTGTAAATGTGTAGAGGAAGTCATGTGAGTACAACGCATCAATATTTCTTTGTAGCATTTGTAGAAGCAGTTTGTAAAAGTGTAGAGGAAGTCATATGTGTGCAACACATTAATATGGATGTCAGAATATTTCTGTGGCAATCAATGCTCTCTGGAGTTACTAAGGTTGCTTTTCAATCTACCCACACACAATGTAGAGCTTTGGGTGGGTCACCAAGAGATTTAAAAGGGATATGCAGAGATTAATGCAGAATTACTGCTACGGGTGGTGATGACGCTCTACGCGTTAAACGGACGCACTGCCTAACGGTTTTTGCATGAATGTGGTACATACACCATCTTGGACAGCTGTCCTCACCTGGAGAAGCACCTACATACAAATTTATTTTATACACAGCATTTCGCCAAGTAATACCCATGGGGGCCTTAATCCCGACTCCGAGCTTTATAGTGTCATAAATAGCCAATTCCCGAATGTACCGTAATCCTCCATTTTCGATGCTCCTCACCTTCTCTGAGCGAGAATGGGGACGCACACAGCCTACGTGTGTACTCGAGGTGCTGTTGTGCAGTGTTAAGATCACAAGACGTCAAGGTACAACCAAAGTACACATATTGTAGAGTGGAAGGAAAGAAGTTAAAAAGGGCAAAGTCAGAAGTCTCACATATATAATTTACCAGACTTTATAGCATTTTCACGCGATATTCATCCTCAAAGTAAGGCATAATCTATGGAGACATTGCTACTCCTAAAAAGAGAATTAATTAAAGTTTTAGACGATTATAGTAATTTAGAAATTGTTATTAGTTTAACGATGTTACAATAAAAGTCTCAGTTTAAGACAGTTTTAAATTATTATATAGGAAAGCTCATTTTTCTATTTATTTCTTGTTAACTGAGATAAAACTTTGCAGAAATTTTGAAATTTCACTTTTCATTGAAGGTACACTGACGTAAAGCATACCAAACCGAGAGTCAGATATTTTAAAACCAGTCTACATATTTCAAACTCTGCTCATGACACCACGAGAAACAACTCAATAGCAACAGGACTTTAAAATAACAACATTAAAGAATTCAAGCGAACAACCTGTATCTCGGAAATGATGGATGCTACAGGAGACGTAATTCAAGTAAATTGTGTGTTTTAAAGAGAGCATTTTACATTTAAGTAGTAGATTTTAGTGTATCAGATATGTTTTACTATTTATACAAATTTAGGGAAAGTATAGAAAGCTAAGGTGTAGTAAATATTTCATATTCTCCAGCCATCCTAACTCCTTATGGATGTTGTACATTGTTGAAAAAAGCTAGTCATTTCTTATCATGACAAATATCCAACAGAAATGATTTCATGTGAATGTATACCAGCCTAAAGGAGGCTTAAGCGAAAGTTAATTTGTAAGACTTAAAGCTTTCACGGCGAGCAATACTAATCAAGGCTTCGCGGATGATCAGCTGATCACCCGCGAAGCCTTGATTACGACAGTTAATTCTCCAAATTAAATGGGTATCGATATTCAGCAGCATTATACGAACTAAAATTCACTCCACTTGTAACATTAAACAGCTGCTTGTAGAAAGACATAGAGCTCTCTAGAACTGTGTAGGTAAGCACTGTTGCATATCTAAGATGGCCACAGCTGATAATAACAGCTTCTTTGTCATCCTCTTCTTGTGTGAATGTAAAATCTATTAGTTCCCTGTCCGCCTCGGTAGCGTAGATGGTAGCGTGTCTGCCTCACGTTCAAGAGGACCCGAGTTTGAATTTGGTCAGGGTGAGTTACCTGGGTAAGGGTTTTTCCGAGATTTTCCCTTATTCTGAAAGACGATTGTCGAGTAGCTCTACGGGGGCTCATTTGAACATCATTTCATCTGTTTCATTCAGCGTCCGATATGACTTAATGTTAGAGGAAGTAAATTACACACACAGAGAGTGAGAGAGAGAGAGAGAGAGAGAGAGAGAGAGAGAGAGAGAGAGAGAGAGAGAGAGAGAGAGAGAGAGAGAGAGAGAGAGAGAGTGAGACGCACACACCACACCTCCAGAGATCATATTTGGTAGAATATTATTTGCAGCACTTAAACTTTCAGGAGGTATAAGTCTAAATTATAAGTGGACGAATACCCTTCCGCCCCTTTTCTCTTTATAACTACTATTGCACAAGAAGACAGAAATCAAAACACTGAAAATTAACTTGTAACCTTCTGACCAAATAAAATCTAAAGTCATCTGCTTTCAAAGGGCAGAGATATCCCAGTTTCACAAAAACATCCTTCTGCCCTAGGCGAGAGAATTAAGATGCAAGAGCTAAAAGTTGGATTTTATTCTATGAAAACAATGAGATTGCTTTGAATATGCTGACCAACCTATTTTGAGATACTCGTCAATATTTATAGACAAATTTGGTATATGTAATTCTCAGCATGGCTTTTATGACCACTTGTTCCCTTTTAGTATTGTGCTGACAAATTAAAGAGAGGAAAAATTAACATTATACATAAAATGGCCATCAAAACAAATTAGCTTCTGAACTTCAGACATTCATTTTAAGAATCCTATTGTTTTATTTACTAATGTCTTTGTTGTTTCTAACATGAAGGTACATGGTTCACGGAATAATTTGCCCACAATATTGAAGATATTGATGATTATGTTTTGACTTTATGTTGAAAACATACAATGAGTTATTTTCGTTACAATTAGTTCGTATCATTATTATTTGTACCATTGAACGATTCTGTTACACGTGTTTCGTATTGTTTCCTTGTTTTTCTGTCACCAATTCTAATGGCATCCATTCCTCTGCTTGTAAAATATCTGCTGGTTCTTCAGATTCCATAATTATCGTATTCAGATTATTCACAATTACATCGACAATACATATCTCTTAGATTACAATCTTCACATATACCAGGAAATCAAAGTCAGTAACCCTGGAATGTTATAACTAGATCACATAGTGGGATAATTTATTCCTTTTGTTTAATATTATTTACCGTTAAAAGCACTCTTTTACCTTCGAGGTCTGAAACCAAAGTTATTTTCCTGATATGCTACCTTTAGCTTTTGGAACTCAGCCGGGCTCACTTCCTTCAAACTTTGCTGACATTATTCTATCTTACTAGACACATATGAGAAACTGCTTGTTTCTGGGATATGCTTTAATCATATTACCCAGGCATCATTTTTCAATATAAAGTGTGGAAAAAAACAGTGAGCAGAAATTGAGATATAGCATCAAAATAACCCTTTATAGAATAGGAACAACAGATCGAAGAAGCGTTTTGCTTCGCTGTTATCGTAAACGTTAAACCCGGCATATTATAGCAGGCCTGGGGAATAGTACTTACAAGGCTTCAAGCCGATTTTCACTTCCTTCCCTTCGTGACTACGAAAGCAGAAAATCGGGAATAACCAGTTTAAATCAATGTGTGTTAGTAGCTAAGGCTGGTAAAGACAGGGACTACTCTGTTCATACCTTCGGAGTATGCTTCCCCAGATCCGTATTAGAGTCCCGAATGAAATCTGTTTGCGGCATGTCAGATTAAACAATGCCAGTCACTGTTCCTAAATGCACCTGTTGTATAGCCTACTGCATGGTACGGACGCGCATCTTGTTCAGAACAATCACAGTTGGTTTCTCATATGTAGCAGCCGGTGGTTAGCTGAGAGAGCATGTAGACACTGGTCGTATGAGCTACATTTCATTTTGACTGACAAACGAAGATGCTTTATAAACTCGGATTCCAATAATGTTCATTAAGTGCTCTTGTTATTATACTTCATCTGCTACCCCTTGCTACTGACCTTAAAATGCTTAGGGTGGTAGTTGCTATCTACTCCATAATGCTCCAAATGCTGTAGCTTTGTTACATTTGGTGTGTGGATGGACCAAGTACATAGTCCGCCATGATATGAGTGCGTTCTATGAGAAGGGGAGCTAACAACTGTGGAACAAATGGGCGGGCATCGGAAGTGCAGTTAAAATGTTTATTGTTTAACGCCCGCATTTACTACATGCGGCACCACAGGCGGTGACACTGATGATACATGGGATGAAGATGGAGCACGGGTGGAATGAGATGACTGGAGAATCCGGAGATCCCGGAGAAAACTCGCTCCAGCGCCGTGTTATCCACAACAAATTTCACTCTGTGGGGTCTTGGGATCGGACCCGGGCCGCCTTGGTGAGTGCGGGGCAGTATAACCACTCAGCCACGGCGTGGCCCAGTGCACTTAAACAAAGAAACCATCCGCAACTCCAAGTTGAGAATTTATTAGTGAGGATGATGTCTATATATAGTATTCTTTCCATTGTGGTACTGTATTTGCCTACACGCCTCTGATTACTAGCATTGATAACGTTATGCATTATCAACAAAACAGTGGCACCGACGTCTAAGTGCACTCATATCGTAGTTGACTGCTACTGCCACTTTGTTTGAAAAGCTATGGTCTATTTGAAAACAGAGTAACAGAAATGCGGAAATAGGTAATTAAAAATTAGGGGTGAAAAAATTAAGAAAACAATAAGAAATGGTGATGATTATCCCAGTACCAAAGTACGCCACTGGCTCTGCACATCCCCCTTCACCCTTCTCCGTTTATTGACAAGGACCCCATAAATTTTCTGGGACTGCATGGGCATCGATGTGGAGCGGCGGAAGATATTTCCCCTTCTTTTCCCACTCCCCGGGAAATGTCTGACAAAAGAAAGAAAGAATGTTGCGGACGGAAACTCTTCTTCTGGGTGAGAGCTCTGATCTAACCTAATGAAAATTTATCATCTCAACAATTCGTTAAAAGGAAACCGTTTTCGGCGAACAGAAATAAAGAGTGGCTGACTCTCAATGTCGAGTTTACAGCACTAGGGGTTAGTTAAACTGAACAGGTGTAAAACTGTCCACTGAAGATTTAGGACTTAGGCGCGCTTTGTACTGAGCATCACAGGCATTGCCATACCACTGGACCCACTGATTTCATTTTCCAATCAAAAAAGTATTTACAGTCTGTCATAAGTTATGAATGATTTAGATGGCGGTTTTATTTCTGGAATACATTTTAATTTACTAGTCATCCCATAATATAAATGAGAACTATAGGGACTTAAAACTGAGTAGTTTATGAGATAAACTGAAGCAGTACTTCATTTAACGCTATGGATTGTAAACCAAAAATAGATATGTGCTTTAAAATGACTTACCTCTATGAAATTGTGATATATTTCATTTATGTATTTTTACTTTCATAACTAATATTTACACAATAATGTACCCATAAATGTAGTCCAAATATCAAAAATACTATTTCGGTATTATCAAATAATTAATCAGATAAGACGGGAATTAAAAACCGTTTCGTTTCATATATTAATGTATAATAAATTCTAATTTTGTATTTGTGCGTGTAAGCCGAGCGTTTTTCTTTTCTACGTAATTTTATCTATAGTGTGTAGAGAGAATTTTATTCCACTCAAAAATTCGATAGGAGATTGCAATTGAAATACTCGTTTTGAGGTCCAATGCATATAAAAAGGAAAGGATTCGCTCATGTCCATATTTCTATGTGCGCATGTATCTCAGCCCCTTCGAAATAATTTGACATAGACATTTTAAAGAAACTCTCCGCACTGAAACACGGAAACGTTTATTTTTAGTTTCTCTTAAATTTTTTTACTTAAATATCTTATATTTACATTATTTATTAGCATGATAAATGATGTGTTTATTTTGAACTTTTTTGTGAATATTAAATTAACTATTTCGGTTTAAAAACGTGGACAGAAGAGTTACATTTTAAATAAATAACAATTGTAGAGTGAGTGAAAAGGTTATGTGAATGCAACCCATCATATTTTTTAGTTTTTTTTTAACTTTTTGACTTTATTATAAACAAACACTTACATCTGTAAGGTAATTGTTAATGCTTTATTATCGCTTTTGGTATTTTTAATCATGTATGAAATTTTGAAATTTATTTTTCAAATTCTGTATGACTGTTACTCGAATGCTTATGAAAAGCTGTAGCGGAATTAATAAATGAGGCATATCTTCATGTTAAGACTACTACAGCTGTAAATATATAAATTTTGTTTTGTATATTACGGCTTTGTTCATTTCTCACCCTTACGTCACAAATGTAACTAAGCATGTTTCGCTGGGACATCAGTTTTCTCTGTAACTGCACTTTTCCTCGGTACATCTTTGTTGCGTGTGGGAGTATAATATTGAGCTCGGGTGTGTGCCAATGGCTTGTCTAGGCATGAAGCAATTCCCCTTGAGCAGCTTCGAGAGGTTATCATCTCTGATTCCTGGCAGAATTGATGCTCATGGATCTCCTATTAAGTAGCTTTTAGTTAACAGCTTACTTATATGAGAAGTGTACTACAAACAGCCGATTGTACATTCTGGGTGTTAAGGATTAAATCATGACGGGGAGTGTAAACAACCAGATCCTCTCATCGAAAGATTGTCGGTTCAGATTCTTGCTGATGATGATATGAAGAGATGCGACTGAGATTTGCCGTAATTCTGATTGATTACTATAACGATTCCATATCAGACAATAGTAAACCTAGGAAACCCATTACATTTTCTGCAAAATCAACTGGTTCAAAATGATTAATTCAAGTTGGAGTTTAAAACTTCCGGAAATTTCGGAACTAAACGCGGTAAACAACTAACCGTGTCAGCTGCCAACTTTTATTTTTTCTGGAAATAATCATTTCTTCCACACTAGCCGTGTGTAGGTTAAGGTTTGAATGAGTGGAGCCAGACTGAAAAATTCAATGTCATAGCCGGGATTTGAACCATGGATCTCCCGCTCTCCATGAGGTTGCTCTAACCAACTGAGCTACTATAACCAATATGCTGATGTGACATTAAATTCTCTAACCAACTGAGCTACCATGGTCAATGCCGTGACATTAAATTCATTGTACTACTCACTCAAACCGTAACCTACACACGGCTAGTGTGGAAGGAATAACTATTTCCATCAATATAACCAAAAACCTAGTGGTTTAACTATGAAGGCTGGGACTTAAGTACTTATAGCGTAGTAAGTGCCACAAAAGGTGCCTGTCTCATTGTAAGAGAACCCGTAATGTTCTACTGGGAAACACACAAGTCAGTTGGAGAATTTAATGTCACGTCGTCATATTGGCCATAGTAGCTCAGTTGGTTAGAGCAACCTCACGGAGAGTGGGAGATCCTTGGTCCAAATCCCGACTATGGCATTGAATTGTTCAGTGTGGCTCTACTCATTTATTTTACTCCCCCACAAACGTATAGTAGGATTGCATCCAAACTTTTGATGTTGAGATACCTCGGAAGTACATGTTATCTCCGAATTAAAACAAAAGTTCCCTGTGTGTGTGTGTGTGTGTGTGTGTGTGTGTGTGTGTGTGTGTGTGTGTGTGTGTGTGTGTGTGTGTGTGTGTGTGTATGTCTGAACAGCAATACTCTAAAACGAAAATACCTTTGAGTCTTCCAGGTATATTACTCCAAGGTCCTCAACAAAATTTCCTCCCCTAAACTGGCATTTATTTGAAAGGCTTTCACTATTTTATATTTTCTCAAAAATGGCTCTAAATATTTCGATAAAAATACGAATGCTTAAAAATAATTTACATAACAAATAAAACCTATATCTTTGAATTTACCTGTGAGGTCCTCTTCATTCGGAAGGGACTTTGTATAATTTGGTGTAACAGGTAAATCATAACAAGTAGACATGAACACACTACACGGAATATAGATCTCTTTAAACTAAAAATTTATTTTAGATCACATTTTCCTGGTATAAGTATTTCCAAGATATCCGTTGTTTTTAGTTTGAAATGCTTAATAGTTTTTAGTATGTTTAAAGACTGTCACTTTTCGATTGTTTCGTACGATATATTGCTACGCGCTTTAAAATATCTGACTGTTCGCTCAGTTTCATTCGTTTATGTTGTGCTTTTAACGAAATTGCAATGATTCTATCTCTGCAAAAGTCTATCTACATGGATATAAAAGGATACTCTGACTTTGAAAATTCTTCTTATAATTTTTTTCTATAAAATTAATGTTAAATTGACACAAACAGCTAAGAATTTATCCCTGCTGTAAATTACTTATGACACAAAGTTATTAAGGGAATATGGCAGGTTTTCAATGATTGTAAAATCATTTACGACTGGGTCATTATGTAATGAAAATGCAATATCGTTTCCTTTGCATGGCCAAGACATACAGAGGAAGATAGAGAAAGGGGGCCAAAGAGAGAGAGAAAATAAAATAAAACGAACAACGTCTTCTCATATGAGAAAAGCCTATAATTAAAAATGCAAGCCAGTAAAAAGGAATATTTTGGAAATATACAGAAATATGTACCTATTACACATAATATATACGCTTTACGGCATTTTATATGTAGTAAGGTTTCCTTTCCTTCTTTCTTTTTACCCTTACAGTTTCCAGCTGCGCAAAGGTCATCTATGTTAAAGAGGAGTTCAGAGGCTATATCTAGAAAATTCAGGATATATGTATTTCATTAATATCTTAAATGTTGGGCACTTTAATAAAAATCGTTAGACCAGTTTTTGAGAATACCGAAATTTTCAGAACAATTTCCTTTTAAAATATAGTTTGGGGAGTAGGTATTTGTTGGAAATATTCGTATCCCGTTCTTGGAAGATGAACTCAAATATGAAGTTTGGTGTTCAATCTTTAGTTTTGAGTTATGCTCTTCACAGACACTTCGACAGGTCAGAAAGGTAAAATAACAGATACACGCAAATATTTTTCTAAAAGTAATTTTTTGAGGTTTTAGGAAGCCTCTTTTTTGTGCGGTGAACCTCTGTCACTGAAAATTTCGGCGGGATAAAAAATTCCGCTATTATTAAATGCAGTAAAGAAATTAATGTTACTCTGTTACTTGTTACTCTGTAGGTACAGGAGGAAATTTTGGTCTATCATACAATAATGTGATTTGTGCAAAGTTGCACCTAACAACTGCCTAACAAGCGGCCAGGATTTTTTTCGCGCTCTGCATGAAGAATCTTTGCAATAACTCTTAACCTCTGTTATCGCATAGAGCGTGTCATGCTAACCAATTTTCCCCAGTGTTGTCCAAAATTCCCCAGATGGCGAAATGGAGTTTAGTGTGTGGCATTCTTAAAAACAATATATTGGGAACAAGGGAACCTGAAAATTGAGTACAAAAGAATATTCTGACTGGTTTTTAGTATCTGGAAGCGTAACTTGTCACATGTATGATAAAGGAAAACAAAGTAGAGCTTAAAATAATCAAGTCAAAATATATAACACTACAATTACATGTGAGTGCGTGCATGTACACATACACACACAATTAGCTCACTGTCATTGCCGGATGCCCGAAAAAGATAGGTCAGTTTACACAGTGAACCTAATCTGCTGCTTTTGTTAGCTTTCCAATAATACCCATTGCTTATTTTCATATTCTTCTTATGCTAACCCTTAAGTCTGAGACACTTAATTCCAGGTGCTTGTTTTGATTTGAAAGTACATTTTATAATTTTAAAATTATGTAACCTAAATTATATAACCTATTGTAGTAACCACGGTAGTAATAATAAATATCCAATGTTCATTAATGTGTGTATGTGTGTGTGTGTGTGTGTGTGTGTGTGTGTGTGTGTGTGTGTGTGTGTGTGTGTGTGTGTGTGTGTGTGTTAAACCACTGTCTACTGACCATCCACCACTAGGCTGACACATGCATTCAGGTTCAATATTTTACCAGAAATACTTTTCTACGTCGTTCCTTCCTTCCTTCCTTCCTTCCTTCCTTCCTTCCTTCCTTCCTTCCTTCCTTCCTTCCTTCCTTCCTTCCTTCCTTCCTTCCATCCTTCCTTCCTGCTTTCTGCCGTCCTCTCACTTCTTGTAGCATCTTTAGAAGACAACTGCCTAACAAGCGGCCAGTATTTTCTTCGCGCTCTGCATGACGAATCTTTGCAATAACTCTTAACCTCTGTTATCGCATAGAACGTGTCACGCTAACCAATTTTCTCCAGTGTAGTCCAAAATTCCCCAGATGGTGAAATTCTCCTCGCATACTCATATATACTCCCATTTTAGGGACATTAAAACTAACTGATGTCTAAATTTTTGTTAAGAAATATTGACATCGTTTGAAATCTTGTGAAGCTAAGGAGGGGCTAGAGAAAACAATTCGCAATACCGCAGACCCGTAGAGAGCTTACATAGTGACGTGTGAGGCTCCTCTTACGGAAGTTTGCAGTCAAAATCCCACGTGGACCGTCCTCTCTGAGATTTCTCTCTAACTTTTTTTTTTTATTTTTTTTTTTTTTTTTTGCAGTTTTCAGACCTCATTGGTAATTGCTGGAAAGGTACATTAAACTTAGACCTCAAACGTTGATTCCCAATATTCCTTTCTATATATCATTAAGTGTCATCAGTTGCCACGGTCTGTCGTATCTATGCACAAATAAAAGACGCTAAGCATTACTAAAATGTATACAGCAGCATATCAAGGGTGGCAGACAAATGTATATAATATAAATGCTTCTTAAAATGCTAACAAATTAATTTTATATTGCAATCTTACACACTGACATATGAAGTTTTAAAAAGTATTTGTTTTAATTTCACAGTGGCTTGTATTTAATTCAGTAGGCTTCAACATGAGAATACATTACTATATTACGCTGTATGGAGGTTTCAAGGCCTTTGAGTATTTTCATTTGTGGGCTGGCAAATTATTCTGGAAATTAATAGCTGACTACAATAATTATGATATATACAGGGTAGTCAATTAATACAACTAATACAGGGTTAAATTATGTAGTTTCTATATCTAAATCTTATTGACGAGTTAATAATCTACAGCATCATTAGAGAATTTATATTATTCAGAAAGGAAAGGCATTTTTGAGCACAAAGTATTTAAATTAAACTATTGCACTATTGTAAATAATATAATAAATTAAGCTATGTACAATAAAATGGTACTGGTTTTTACCTGTGTTTCTACTGAAAGTACTTAATGAATAAAACGCTATTGAACGTGTACATATCGTGGTTGCAAAATGTGTGAGAAATACATAAAATATCTTAGCTCTTTATTTTGTGTTGTCTTAATAAATTAATAAATGGAAGTCGCTTTGGCTTACTTTAGTATAAGCATTCAATAGCAATGTACTGATTGACCATTGGTGCTAGAAATCTACGATACGTGCATGTTATTTTGTTTAATGTCAGCTACACTTGGACCAGTTGCTTTCGCTTCTTCAAACAGAAGAGAGAGTTCTTGTGACCGGTGGCGTGCTCAATCGACGGAATTTTGCTCTAGGAAGGAAGAGGGCCAGTCTGTGAAAAAATATTGCACTCCGAAAGGAAGAGGCACACGTGCGTACTGTGTGGCTACCAAAAGAAGGCGAGCGGAGTCTGAAGTATGAGAGGGGCTTGGCAAATAATCTGCTCATGTAGTCGATTTGTTTACTACGCATTGTGTGTATGTGTAACATCCATACTACCACATCCAATACTTGTAGTGTACTTCCCTGCATGGGATATGTTTGACATCAACAACTCTAGCATATTCTGAGAAAGATTACAGACAGATCTTCAACATATAAACAAACCGTAGGCCTTTTAGAAAACATTTACTCTTATATTAGCAATAATAGGATATTAGCTCTGCACCCTCCGTCGGGCAACAAGGCAACCATATGCCCACATTTCATAATAAACAAGTGAACTACTTGAAACGATTTACGCATCCTTTCATACCTCAGAATTTGAAATTCATTTTTTATTTAAGGATGCTTTTTAACTGATTTGGTTCATAGCTTTACATAAAACATAGATTAATTTTACTCAGAGGCTCCTTTATGAGACTTGAAGTTCTTTTACGTGCCACAAATCTACTCACACATCAGAGACTACGTTCGCCTTCTTCTGGTGGTCAGACAGTGCACTTGTTTTAACTTTAGTTTAAGGTGAATTCACACACACCTAAGCAAACACGTAAATCGTGGGACACGCATTTGCGTGCATATACGCAATTTATGGCAAATCGACAGGACATAGGGGTAAACCCTTATCTAATACTCACACATTACTAAGAACATGAATTGGAATTTGGAAAAAAAAAAAATTGCATAGAGAAAGAACTATAGTTAGCACCTCTCTGCTTTGCTGCAATGTGGCTAATTTTAAACTCAAATCAGCAAGTTGATTATTTACTTAAGTACCTCAATTGTAACATTAATTGTTAAGTGAAGAACTATACTGACCATTTTGACAAAGTTTAAATTTAGTGTGCAAAACACAACGCATCAAATTTTAATGTACATATCTGCGAAGCTTGAAATCTCCTACGGTGGTTGTAACATATGTTTGGAAACGATTTTAAAGCGCTGCCGCGATTAAGTTACTCCTTGTCCTGGTGAATAATGAGTAATTTTCTGAAGCTCTTGTTCTCATACAAAAATATTACCAGCGATCTGAAAATGTTCCACAACGTGTGTCCAACTAAAGTGTTAATACTCGCGATAGTTTACTTCTAAATATTCACTACTGTCAATGTTTTCACGAGTAACATTTTTCTAAAAAGTTATTTGTATGTTTAAGACCAACATATACGAGGGGCGTTCAAGGTATAATACCTCCTATTTTTTTCAGGAGTGAGACCAGATAGGAAATTCTGTTTTTTTTAAAGTACACGTGGACTCTTTGTGGCAATGGCGAGGGTTAGGACTGTTTCTGATCCTTAAAATGGCGACGTTTTCATTGCAAGAGGAGCATGTAATCGATGTTCCATTCATGCCGTCATCACGCGTCAACATCGCCCGACAATTTGCCACGCGCGCAGCATTGTGATCGTCCGTGAGCACTCATGGCACCCACCTGGAATACACAGACACTTTTTTGTATTTTAAGATCTTCATGCAGGACTGTGTGCACAAATCCCACAGAAATGCAAATTTTGGAGGTGATGTCTGCAACCTCAATCGGCGATCCTACAAAACAATGTTCTGCACTCGCTGCATCATGTCATCGGACCGGCTGGTGCGAGGTGGTGACTATCTTGATTTGTTGTCACACGATGTTCTACCTTCATTCAACTGTCGCACCCAGGAACGCACATTAGACACATACATGGTACCATCACCACATGCCTCACTCAACTGGTGATGGATTTCAATAGGTGTCACACCACGAAAATGGAGAAAACAAATGATTACACGCTGTTCTTTCAATGAAAACGTCGCCTTTTTAAGTATCAAACGCATTCCTAACTCTCGCCACTGCCACTATAATTCTATGCACTGTACAAGGCATTCACAAATGGTCCACGTGTATTAAAAGAAACAGAAGTTCCTATCTGGTCCCAGTCTTGAAAAATAAACAGGAGCTGTTTTAACTTGAACATACCTCGTACAGAGCAAGATAAGTACTCACTCCATTTAGATATTGAGAGAGTGGAGACCCTTTTTGAATATTAACACAACCGCTTAGTTTATGTTCAGCAACTTAGATAAAAAACGACCTTGGAACTTCCCTGGCGTGTATTCCTTCTCTCCAACTAACTTGGGTGGGAATCTTTCTTCTGTTCGGTTCTTTTTCGCTTTGAGCGGTTGCAGTATACCTCACTTTCATAATTTCGTCTATTATTTGGCTTTATTATCATTATATCGTTTATATTTACTCAGCATATCCAATAATAGAGACATGAGTTAGAGAACTGTTACAAAATGTTTACTTTGTACATAGATTGTTGTAACCAGCTATGCAAAGTAGATGGTGCAGCGGGTGTGAAACAATGTGTTTGCATATATACAGTTTTACTATAGTTTATTTAAATGTATTTGCTCCTCCATCTACCTCTTTAAGGAAAAAATCTCCTCGCTGATTGATTTCATAATGCAAATTATTTAAACTGTAGTTTTGCAGAGAAATGAGCGGCTTTCATTGTTTTACAGGATCTACAGGAACACACATTTTCAGGTAGAACTTGTGCTCCTTTACATATCTCTAAGTGATATATTTTTGGATCTATCACAACATAATATCAATTTTTCTATGCAATGAAATTGCTCTGCTTACTTCAATGACCTGCCACTTGCTTACCACCCACATCATCTTTAAGACACCTCATTGGATAACTCAATAAATGAGTACAAAATACAAGAGAATGGGGGGGGGGGATTTATCAGCACCTTGAGTGCTGACGCAATCTGTAAGGCAAGGGAATTTACTAATTGTAAACTATAGTTTGATGCTAAAATATTTTGTATCTCCAAGGGGTTTAAATGACAACAGTAATGATTACAATAGCCCTATGCTTGTCACTTCTTCCTATAAACTATTCTGCTGTAATCTAATGGAGGACAAAAGAGAGAGCCAGATATACCTTAACGGAAGTGTTTACAGCAGAATTGTTCTATTTTGAGAAAGATATTTGCACATCCTCTGCCGTCTGCTCGCCAGACTATGTTGTGCACATGCGCGGGGAAGCAATATGCTACTTTATAGTAGCATTAATCCAGGGTGGCACTTTCGAGTTGTATTTGAAGTGAGTCTGCAGTGTCGAAACATACAAAGGTATGACTTAAAACACTAAGTATTATAATGCTATTTTATTTTCGGTTGTGTTTTTCGTGGTCTTGTAATTTATGCAAAATTCCAAGCGCTGTACTATTAAGCAAGTTCCTTGGGATTTTATTTCACCTCTGATTGTTAACATAACTTACTATAATGTTTGCTCTAATTGATGTTTGTTAAAATATATTGCGATGTTTTCTATGGCAGCAGGTACACTGTCTTTATCATTTTATTTCCATCATTTGACGACTTGCATAAGCAACCTTATTTGTTTGGATGTTCTGGTTCATTAATTTTTAACATCGATTAACAAATCGCAATTTGGAAAATGTTATTTATTTCAGATTTGTTATTAGCTATGAATTTAACTTAGGAGGATTAATTACAAATACTCAAAACAGTTTTATCAGTTTGCATTCGTAATAAATACATTTTCAATGATGGTGTATTTTTATCAAACTAGTGTTCATGATGCCATGCTGGCATATGGATTTGTTACTGATAAACTAACGTATATGCATATGTTTGTCTGCTTTATGGCAGCATATACATGAATTGTGCTAACACCTTAACTAATCATACTTGATCATTGAATTTTACTTTTTAAATCTTACTTGGATTCTTACTTCGTATTTATTTTTAAATATTCAAATATTTACGTATTTAATTAGTGCACAAGCTAAGTATGAGCTATAACTACTAATTTGTTTTAAGAAAAACAAGCCGGAGTTGGTAAAATATCACCAGTTCGAGACCAAAGTTGATATGGTGGTCCCTATGTTGGAGCTATTATGTACAACATATGGTAGTAATTAATTTTATACTCTCGAAAGTGGCATTTCTATTATTCCTTATCATCGAAAAAAAGAGTAAGTGGTGCACATTCATCAAGTGCTTTCTGGTTCTCTAAGTATGCACTTATCTCGTTTGTATTGCAATGTAATATTAATTTTATATTGCTATGAATGTTGAACCATTATATTTAACCTCTGAGTGGGAATAGATTCGAGGCATATATCTTCTTTCTAGCCAAAAGTTAAACCGGTTACGTGTGATTTCTATCTGGTGAGAGTAATTAGATGGAATGTGTTCAGCAGCGTACACTTAAATGGTTGTTTCATTAGAGGTACAATATTGTGCTCAAAACCTTATTGTTATGAATAATATTAGTTATCTTTTCATTTTCTTTTTGGTCTTTAGTACTCTTTAATTCTCAAGTATATCACTTAAAGTAAGGAATATATTTTAAGATAGATTCCTTCAACCTGTATAATAACACAATATGTGCCCTGAAACATACTACCATTATACACTATTAGTGAGTTACGTGCCGCTTGTTCATCAACATTGTGCAAATGATTCTTACCAAACTTAGCCGGAATGATGTCTGGGTCTTTCTCGTCTGCAGGGTCTCTGGGACCCAGTTCCTTAACAGCAGTCCCAGCTGTGGAAATTGGCCGTCGTTTCTCCGCCAGTTGCTGACTCTCTGTTTCCCTCGTCGCTGCGGAATTATTTCTGGATCTTCGTAGTTTGACGACCACCAAGAGTATGACCGAGAGCAGAGTTAACCCTGCCCCCACCACCATACCCAGTATAGGCGATAGCGGCAGATCACCATCAGTTGCTGTTAACAAATACAACACGTCAGATTTTTCTAAAGCCCAGATAAATCAGCATTATATAATGCCTTTTCAAAATTATATTTTTATCAAGATAGTCATATTTATTAAAAGGCCTATACTGTCAGTATAACGTCTGCTAACTTGATGACTAAAAATATCAAAATATTTAAGACAGCTTTGTTAGAGATCGGAACCCGAAGTTGAATCCAAGTCCCTGTTTTGTTGTTCTGTTTCCCTACCATCCAAAGATCTTCCATTCAGTTAGGACTGTGACGCCGTAAATTATAGCATTACCTACATACGGATATGGCGTGAGAAAGGAGGAGAATAACACCTACTAAAAATGACATGTGTAATTTAACATGTTGTAGTGATATTTTTGCGGGATGTTGATGCAAGCCTAATAGCTTCACTAATTCACTTTTAACCGAGCGGGATGGCTCAGGCGGTTTCGTCTGCTGCTCGCATTCCGAAGGTCTGGGTTCGGATTCCGTAGACCGACATACCTGACCCATGGGAATTCCTGGGGTTCTTGCGAGTCACTAGGCTAACGTTGGGTAGGTTAATTACATCCCCCGAATTTCCTGTCCTTCCATTTCACCTCCATTATCATTTCACATCATCTCTCATCTAATGGTCTGTTTCAGGGTAGAAGTGTCGGTAGGTGTCTCGGCGGTGCATGGCAGGATAATATGCTCTGAGGAAAACCCTTTCTCCTCCTGCGGAATGGACTCCGGTCTGCGAACAGGCCTAGTGGACCGATTCAGGAACGCGGCAGGTGGGATGATGATTGTCCTAAACCTACCGCCAGGGAGTTTCTATCTGGTAAAATGTAGGGACCTCTGTACTGTGGTGACTCCTAGAGATTGGCCACCCTCTGTCTTCTCTCGCCTCATCCTCCCTCATGGGGTGATCCACTTGGGGAATAGGTACAAAAAGCAAGTCTGGTTGAGGTGCCGAATCCCCTCCAAACAATCCAGTTCAATCCAATTCACTTTTATGTAATTGGTTGTTTATTACGAAAGTTGTTTATTACTGTTTGTAAATCTACCATGTGCACGTGTATACGAGTGGTTAGAGCGGCGGGATTTTAACCATGCTATTATCTGCTGACTTTTATATATGTAGTGTATATGTACTTTATATATGCATATATGTACACAGACACAATCGTAATTGATTGAAGTTTGTATCTCCCCAGCAACCTACAGCGAACAATATCGGATCCTCGTGCACACTCGAAAAATAACTACAGGTAGAGGACTGGAATTTGGAAACACCGCGTATAAGAAAATCTATTTTCAAACAATTTATTTGCCCACATGGAGAGTGTATCTTCAGTTTTATAAGCCGTTTGAAGTCTGTAACGATTTGCCAATTACGTTGCGGAGGGATGTGCTCATGGGAATTTGGTTATCGAACTCTTATCGGCATAGGAGATGATTACACTTAACTATGCATTTTCGATACAGAAAGTGGGATATTTAGAAAATGGCACGATAGGGCGAATGGATTCAGATACCTACATACTTCATGTAACCATGCAGGGATTTAAAATTGCAGCAATTTATCTCTTGATAATTTGAAGCTATTGGAATCTGTTCACCGGTCAATTGAATAACACTGCACGTTGAGAATCAGAAATCGAAGCCTCCCCTACATGCCTGACATTGATATAATCGACAGGTTCACAGGAAGCTTCTTCACATTGTCGTCATTACAAGTGGCGGTAATCGATTTGTGTCAGTCTTGGAGTGGATCTGCGATTCGAAACATGTGAAAGCCGGTCAGTAAACCATGGCGTTCTTACTACCCTGAAGAATTCAACATATAAGACAACAAAGGCGACAACACTGCTTGCTCGAAGAATTCAACAATTTAACAGCATTCTTGGCTAGAATAATTCAACAAAAATGACCACAATAGTAACAATTTAACATAATTTCTGAACTAAAGTACGAGATGAGAAATTCCTTAACAGTCACACGAACTTGTGGGTAGTGTTGTACCACATACGGTATCGCAGGCGGTGATACTGGTGATACATGAGATGAAGATGGAGTACTGGTGGAATGAGATGGTGGGGAAACCGGAGATTCTGGAGAAAACTCACCACAGCGCTATGTTTTCCACCAGAAATCTCACTTTGTAGTCATCTGGGGCCGAACCCGAGCCGCCTTGGTGAGAGCCGAGCGGTCTAACCGCTCAGTAACAGTGCAGCCGGACAGTCACACGAACTTCTCAACACAATACCAAATAATAAATATTCTTTGGAATGCTTTTGTATACAGTTTACCTAACACGTACCTAGCTATAATAAGCAGAGAACATATTATATTCCACCCAAACATTTGATATTGAGATAATCCAAGAATAAGCATAATTTTTTGAAGCCTATGTTAAAAACAGAACGTTTTAAGATAATGATCTCTATGCGTATCTGTGTATGGAGGGAAGGAAGCGTGTGCAATTTACAGGCAGAACTAAAATAAATCAGGTAAATGCAGCATTTTAGAGTGAAAGGAAAGATTTCAAATCCCCCATCCTAAACTAATCTTTACATTATGCATTTTCGGCTTTTTCTACTTTTTCAAAACAGCTTTTCAAAATCTTTATATTAAGTATTTAATTTTTTTCTATTTTTTCAAAATATCTCCAATGAATATTATTAAAACAATATATTTTTAAATTATTTAAAGACATATAAAACATATATCATGAAATTTCTTGGAAACACCTGTAAAATACTCCTTATTCTAACTGAATTTTAATAGAGAGAAATTCTTACTGTAGATCTCGTTAAAGCACATAGTTTATGCTTAATAAAACTTTTATGTGGACTTTTTCATCTCTGAGATATTTTATCGTACTCTTTTAAAATTTTAAATATAGTTTCCTAACTGGAAAGCCACAATTTCTCGCGATCATGCAAACTCCACGAGAAGCTCAAAAGCCAACACAAAACGACACGCTCTTAGCACACTATATCCTAAAGCGAAATGTCTAAATGTGAATTGGAGGTTTATCTGGATTAATAAGAAGAGGACAAGATAATAAGCTTTTTCAATACCACTTTGTTTAAGCGTAAGCAGAGAAAGTGCTGTGAACGCAACATATTTTATTTATATCCAGATATGGGTAAATTTTTTCACCTATTAATTGAACATTTTCTCCACATAATAACCTGAAGCAAGTTGATTAATCCTAAACTTTAAAAAGTACTCCTCCAAAAAGAAAGAAAATGCAATCCTCCAGCAACTACAACTTAAAAACCTGAAAAATAAAGCATAGAAAAGAAAAAGTTTACTAAAGCATGCCACAAAAGTTTCTGAAGTAAATAGAAAATCTTAATCATAAATATAGTTTTTCCACGTCATTTTTGGATATATGTGTACAGCAAATCTGCCTCTCATTTGCTCTATACAGGTAAGTGGAGTGCATGCAGGACTCAGGAACAGGACATTAATATTATAAGTGCTTTATTATCCTATATTGGTGAAATGCGAGAAACGTATCCCCTATTGCTCGTGTGATTTCAAAATAATAATAATAATAACAACAACAACAACAACAATAATAATAATAATAATAATAATAATAATAATAATAATAATAATAATAATAATAATAATAATAATAATAATAATAATAATAATAATAATAATAATAATAATAATAATAATAATAATAATAAATAATAATAATAATAATAATAATAAATAATAATAAATAATAATAATTAATAAATAATAATAATAATAATAATAATAATAATAATAATAATAATAATAATAATAATAATAATAATAATAATAATAATAATAATAATAATAATAATAATAATAATAATAATAATAATAATAATAATAATAATAATAATAATAATAATAATAATAATAATAATAATAATAATAATAATAATAATAATAATAATAATAATAATAATAATAATAATAATAATAATAATAATAATAATAATAATAATAATAATAATAATAATAATAATAATAATAATAATAATAATAATAATAATAATAATAATAATAATAATAATAATAATAATAATAATAATAATAATAATAATAATAATAATAATAATAATAATAATAATAATAATAATAATAATAATAATAATAATAATAATAATAATAATAATAATAATAATAATAATAATAATAATAATAATAATAATAATAATAATAATAATAATAATAATAATAATAATAATAATAATAATAATAATAATAATAATAATAATAATAATAATAATAATAATAATAATAATAATAATAATAATAATAATAATAATAATAATAATAATAATAATAATAATAATAATAATAATAATAATAATAGTAATAGGAAGCCTCCATAGTGAATCCATGATTATGTTGCAATGTGAACACACAGAGAGAGAGAGAGAGAGAGAGAGAGAGAGAGAGAGAGAGAGAGAGAGAGAGAGAGAGAGAGAGAGAGAGAGGGAGAGAACATATGATGCACAAATGCAAACACACCTTTAAATACAGCCTGGATAAGCGTATTTTCCAGGATATAGAAGGGAAATGCGTTGGTTTCTTTAAGCTAATAACAGTTTACCTAATCTTCAACTCCATCGCCCGCCTCGGTAGCGTAGATGGTAGCGTGTCTGCCTCACGTTCAAGAGGTCCTGAGTTCGAATCTCGGTCAGGGTGAGTTACCTGGTTAAGGTTTTTTCCGGGGTTTTCCCTTATCCTGAAAGACGAATGTAGGGTAACTCTAAGCTCTATGGACCCTGGGCTCATTTCAGCATCATTTCACCCATTTTCATTCATCGTCCGATATGACTTAACGTTGGAGGACGTAAATAAATAAACAACAACTCAACTCCATCATTGGACCCATATAAAAGGTATTTCTCATGCTTCTACTGCTTTTGTTCTTAGTTTTCTTCCTCAGCTGCCGTATAGTACTCCAATGCATCTTCTATCTCCAGGTCACCCGCCTCGGTAGCATAGATGGAAACGTATGTGCCTCACGTTCAAGAGGTCCTGAGTTTGAATCGCGGTCAGTGTAAGTTATCTCGATGAGATATTTCCGGAGTTTTCCTTATCCTGAAAGACGCATATCGGGTAACTCTAAGCACTATGGACTCTGGGTTCATTTGAGCTTCATTTCACCCATTGCATTCATCGTCCGATATGACTTAACGTTGGAGGATGTAAATTAAAGAGAGTCTCCAGGTCCATATGGTATATCCCCTTCCTGCGACGTGCTTCATAGTTTCTTACTATGTTATCCACGACCATAGCGCTCTTCTTCATTAGCACAACCCTCAAATAACTCGAATGGTGTATATAATAACCAGGTTATCGGCCTCCCTTTCCTTGTTTATTGACATGTACTGTAGTTTTCTATGCTCCTGTGATTCCTCACGAATCATTCTGATTTTGCTATATACCATTGCTACTGTTCAGTTCTCACTATCACCCCATTAAGTTATCATTCTTATTTCGTTAACATGATCTAATTCAACTTCTCTCTCACTGCTCTTTAGTGGAGTACGCACGACGCAGCCTCTTCTTACGGACAGGTCATTCACTGGGAAGTTAAACACAACACTTCTCCAACTTCTTCTATAATGTGTCACAGCATTTCTCGCAAACTTTCTCGTGAAACAATACAGTTTTGTCACACTAGTCTGCACTCGTGTTACTCACTTATGTTAGTGTGTACTACCAAATGTGGTTATTTACTGCGTACTCTTATAATAAGATTTTATGGACAAGAAAATTATGTGTGGCCACAAGATCCCTGTGAATGTTGTATTATCCAAGTGTAGACTGAAACTGTCGCAAAATAAAAATCCTTCTACCACTACTGCTGTAACGAATTCTTTTACTCCACTCACGAATATTTGACTTATATAGTCGCTATTTAGTGCATCAGAACATACAAGAGGCGGAGAGGAGGTAACCTTCCAGCAGAATCTAGTAAATGATGATAGTGCTTCCGGCATCCTGCGCTTTGCGAGAATGCTACTTATCTCAGTTTACCTCTCCGACTACGTGTCATCGACCTCCAGAAGTTTAGATTATAGCGTTATGTGACAATATTGTTCGTAGACATTTCATTTGTCCAGCCTATGGATATCCAACTTGCGCATTCATACTATGAATAGTTCAGTCTCCGAAACTGTATTACTGAAAAGGATCTTGGTCTTTATATCCATGCCTTCCTTCCCAAAGATAAACATAAATGTAATAATTTTACGTTTTCTTTCCACTCTTTTGTTGCATCATGGCCGGTTTTGGAACATTATTTCTAGATGTTCGTGTTGTTCTGTTAGTGCTAGATGTTGGTCTACTTTATCTGTACCTTCTACCGTTATTTGAGCTCCTTTTATGTTGTTTTTATTTAAGGATTATGATGATGTTATCTCCAAATACCGGTATAGCATCTCTTTGATGCCCCATCTTCAGCTTTGGTTTAAACATTATGATATAAGAAGAGTAACCACTCTTCACTCAAAGCACATGCACCGCTGTACCACGCAAGTTATCCGGCAGCACTAATAAAAAAGCAAATGAAATGAGAGAAATAAGGATTGTCGATCTCATTGGAATTTAAAACCTGATCTTCCAATCCAGGACTACGGCGTTGCACCATCCAGTTTGTTCTCTTGATCCCTTCTTCTACTCCGCTGATTTAATCATTGCTTCTCTTGAGTCTGAACTCAGTTTCATATCGTCCTCGAAGTTACATTGCACTGTCAATGTACCACAGCATATTTAGGATAACATTCAGAGCTACGAGTATTTGCTGAGTAATGAATAAAAGTGAAACCGATTTTTCGAGTGACGTTTTAGCAATTTCCTTTCCTGTTCGGAAACCCTCCGCAAGCTCTAAGTGCATATTTTAGGGCGTGGTGATACTATATTAGCATCAAATAGCTATCAGTGCTCATTTGTCATGATATGCTGGCTTCTGACAGGTTGAGAAATTGAACGGAAAACGCTTCTTTCTTTATTTTCTGCTTTAAACATATTGTCTTCTGGCTGAGGAAAGAAGTACACAATAAGAGAGAGAGAGAGAGAGAGAGAGAGAGAGAGAGAGAGAGAGAGAGAGAGAGAGAGAGAGAGAGAGAGAGAGAGAACAAAAGGCGTGCAGAGTAATAGCTTAGGAAACAATTCCAACACTAAACCTATCTCTCTAAGCACCAGCACAAACTATTAGAGAAACTGGTGTCATAGAACACAGTGATACATCTTTCTTAACTTTAAGCTTTAGTGAAATTCATAGCATTTAAGGTATAACAAATGTAAAAATAATCTAATAGGTTGGAGCATTAGATATCACTTTTTAAAGTAAAAGTTTCTAGTGCAAAATGAAATGTTCTAGCATTTTTATAACCGATAAAGGAATATGCGCTCTACAAAATGGTACATTTAGCTTCTGTAGGTTTACACACTTTTTGTTATTTTCAGGTTAATAAAATGGAGTGCCAGGACCACAACCGAGCATTTTCGGCGCCTGCTTTTGGCGTTTAAACGAGATGGCAAACTTACAGGACCTGCTTTTAAGCTTTCATTACCACCACCCCCCTTCCATCTAGTAGGAATCGATTCATGTCTGGATTTGGACAGAGTCAGAATATCTCCTTACGTGATAGGAGCTGGTTTCGTTTTACCGTTGTGTATACTTAGCTGCAATGTTGTTTATATCAACTGTTACTTAAATGAAGCCCCTGATGTGAGAAAGGAGTTAAACAAAGGCAAAACAGTTTAAAAATAATATTAAAAATACACTCCAAAATTATGACATTAAATAATAAGACACAGCTGTTTCATTGCCTTTTAAAAAGAACAAGCCTGTGCTGTAACATTAAAGCATTTAAATAAAGCTACCATTCGGAAGTAAACGGGAACTTGCAAAAAATTGGCAGGTTCTAAGTACAGGATATGTAAATGCTATCAATCTCAGACATTCAGTTTCGATTGCTAGGTAGCATTAACAAACAAGCATTCATAGCTCTCAAACAAATAATGAAATTTATTGCTGTACGGTGGTGCATAAATTAATGCTGCTCTCTCGATAAAAGTAATTCCTATATGCCTTCAATTTTGTGCAGTTCTAACATTAAAATTTTATGCATGGGATTATCACTTATAGTATTTACATCAATAAATATATAAAAGTTAATAGAAATATTTTGTTATATTTTAATTTGTTATAAAAATATAAATTAAAAATGTAAATATATAAATTACATATAAAATATGTATTTTATTATTTTTATATATTTTTTATACTTCCTTCTTTAGTTATGCATTGGTAGCAGTACACTTATGCATTTATGCTAAAAATTCAGAATAGGACTTTAGGAATATTATCAGAATCAAATACTGAAAACCACTGCGATTTTAAAACCTCCCACAGTCGTCAAGTTAAATACTCATATCCAGAGTTAAAATAACCGGTATACTAATTACTTAGAAAGTGAAATGCCTGCACATAATACTTGATAAGAGAAGAGTGGTGACACTATGGCTATACCATGAAAGGTGATTTTTGCATATGCGATATAGAGCGAAATACACAAAAAGGCCTGTACTCCTGCATTTTTATTTATCACGAGCTGTAAACCACCGTTTAATGTGTTTTTAAAATGCGAAATTGACTCCGAATTCTCAAATTACAGTAAACTCGAAAGGTGTATCAATTAACTGAATATTTTAAATGGAAATGAAACAATGGGAAAGAAAAGCATGTTAGACAATATTCAATTAACAGCAACTAAATTTTGAGCATCCGCGTAAAAGAAAATGCGGAAAGCAAATTGGTAAAGTTTCCAATGCTACCGCTGGCCGAGTACTTTTATTATTTTCGAGTTTTTAATACACTAGGTTTTTTGGATGGGTGGTGTTCCGATTTGTATTTCCAATTGGTAGTACAAACTATGCAGGGAGATAAATTCTAGACCACCTGCAAACCTAGTGACTAATTAGCTGATTTTGTTTAAGCAGTTCTGCGCTGCATGTGGCACCTTACCTAAGACACAAAGACTGAAAATGATCTCACCAAGTACAACTAAATTCTAATTAAAGGACACTAGGATAGACAAAACCAAATATGTAATTTCATTCAACGTTCTAGTTATCTGTAAACCTGCATGACTTGAGCTAATTTTCTCTTTTATCTTTTTATTACTTTGGTTTTGCATTACAGTTTCTCTATTTTCTGTCGCTAATGACCTTAGCAGTTGTGCGCCCTAAAGCGCCAAAGCGCTCTCTATTTTCTCTGTAATTAACTTGCATCAATCTCTGTGTTGCTTTAACCTATATAAACTTGAAAAATTACCCATGTATCAGATGCACTTTTATTTTACTATTAATACTTTGCAGATGTAATTTCAATTTTACATTACGTTATGTCCAAGACATTATTTGTTATATGTTTTCTTTAAAGGCTATAAAATGCTAAATTACAAATATGTAAATTCAACAAAATGCTGTGGATCTCAATGGATCAGTTGGTCAGGCGCCTACTGATTCCAAGTCCCGTGTTCAAACCCAGCCCAGGTCGATGGCTTTTAGGTGTGCTTAAAGGCCATAGTCGTATATCAATCGATTTAGGGTGCTTAAAAGAATCTCTACCGGACAAAATTCCTGCACACAGGTGGCGCTGATATGATCATAAAAATTGACAGCGTCACTAATAATAAGTTATAATGACACCCAGAATCTAAAAATGTATACTTATTAGGCAATAATGTTCAATTTTTGGCGTTTCCTATTTTCTACTTGTTTAACATTTGTGTTTCAATTTTGCGTTCTTATTTTATTATTTTCTTCCTCTTTGCATCTTTATTTATTTATTCTCTTGCGTTTGGAATCAGTATGTAATATGTTTACATTACTGACGTTTTACCTAAAATAACGTTTGAAGTATCACACATTTAAATATTCAAGTGAGAAATAAAAGTAAGTTTACTGGCGTTCTTAATGATGATGATTATGATGATACCTATTTAATGGTTAGTTTGGAAGAAGGTCGCTTGTGGATGGCTAAGTGGCCATCGTCAGAGGAGTCGGTGTACCAACTGTTTTACACCCCAGACTAAGGTTGAGGCAGGAGAGTTTTCCCTTATTTTCCTTTTTAACAATCTGATTGCTATTTCTCTTATACCGCGTCATAGCCGTGGAGTCCTCTTTTATTCCTAGTGCATTGTGCATAATCTGATGATTCAACTGACATTTTAATCCTACAGTTTTCTAAGAGCTGCTTCTAAAACAATTTTCTTAATTTTTCTTCAGGTTGCTCTAACAAGAACATGGAAAAGATATGTTGAAATTACTTTATAGATGGTCTCATCATTATTTTATATACATTTTTACTGGTATAGAAAATATATTCATCTATAAGTTAATTTATAACTTCCTGTAAACATATGTTTATAAATTACGTTAGTCATAGTTTTAGGCACTTTTTCTAAATATTGTGTCATTCTTGTATATATAATCAATCAGGATATTTTTCATTATTATTAAAGATACTGTTGAAACTCACCTGTGCGTTTTTCGGCATCCCTGAAGGTGACCTCCTCTAGGACGATACCCGCGCTGCGTCCTTTAGAGTTGACAGCAAAAACGGCGATCCTGAATGTGATGTCGGGTTCCAGGTTGGCAAGGAAGAAATTTGGTGACTCCATGTTTGTGAGGTTGTAACGAGGAACGCCCGAGTCCGCAGAGTACAGCTCCAGCAGGAAGTGCTGGGGAAGTCCGCCGTCGAACCCAGGCTGGCAGGAAACCTCGACAGAGCTGCTCGTCTGATTGGATAGTGTGCAGTTGCGCACCGGAAACGGCTTCCCTGTTACAATAAAATGAGTACGAAGTTACTTCACACTGAGCTTAGAAATCGTAACTTCCATACTGATTACTAAGGAGGTTTAGCTTTCTATAACCTTCATTTATTATAGGTAGAAGAAGTATTCCTCCAAACTGCACAAGGTTTGTCTAAATTTTATATTGATACCTTTCTACGAATTACCGAAATAATATTTCTCTTTTGGTACCGTTTACCTATTTAGGTGGATGACATAAGAACTACATTTAAAATGTGATATTGATACCAGTGGAAACACGTTTGAAGATCTCTGATTTATAAAAATTTATTTTTATAACAAAATATACCCATGAATAGCTTATGTTAATAAACATATTGATTGATCATGAAAGTATAAAACTAAACTAATAATGTGGATCTATGGAGCGGTTTTACGAGGACGTGATAAAGGTAAACAAAGGGCTAAGAGAGAGAGAGAGAGAGAGAGAGAGAGAGAGAGAGAGAGAGAGAGAGAGAGAGAGAGAGAGAGAGAGAGAGAGAGAGAGAGAGAGAGAGAGAGCAACATAAACATGAAATGCATACGAATACGAAATGTTGCCGTTAAGATGGATATCATTGAAAGGTTCAGCATAAACTTTTAAAACATTTCTCATACTAAGCTGCAATTTATACAAGAAATATTCCTAAGTTTCTATTTTGTTATAATGACTGAAACAATTTTGTTTCAAATGCCAATGCTATGTTCAGAAATACTGAAATGAGCAATTAACTGTCTATTTTGAGTTGTCTGAGTTTTCTGTAAATGCTGTTCGTGGAGGACTGGATTTAATACAAATTTGCACTTTAGGTAAATTATACTCGATAGATGGAATTTTATGATGGAATACATGCATCAAACTAAATGTTTAATTTTCACGTTTTTGTTGCGTTAGGTTTTACTCTTCTTGTTACTTTTCTACCACATAGCCACACGAGTATGAGGAAGAGAAAGACTTGTATTGTACTCATAATTCAATGTCATTATTTCACTGCAAATAAGTTTTTTAAGACTTTATAAACCCAAAAGAAATAAATACAGAAAATGGTATGCACGAGGGTATGTTTGTCTTTGAATGCCAGCGTGTGGATGACTTGCCTTACATCTCTGTGAAGGGTTGCTGTGAATTCCTATAAATTTGCAGCAGGTAAAAATGTTTCAGAAATGGAGATATGTTCAATTCCTAAACATTTTTATTGGTAAACCTGTTTATTTAGTCAAATACAGTCAATCACTCACCCCTACTCACTCACAGTCAATTGTCCATAGTCTGTCGGGCCTGTTAGTCTACTAACTTGCAACCATTGGCTGTTCTCAATCACAGTCAACTGTTAACAGCTTTTGCCGGGGCATGCACGCCTACATCACCATGGAAGTTTATAGCAATATTTTTAATTTTATTATTTTGATATGGACCAAGATAGCACGTTTAACCACGCCAATCAGTATCAGGTTGCACAGTCCCAAGTCTATAAAAAGTATGAGGGGAAATATTATATTGTAATTTTGAAATTTATTTAGTTATGCTAACCGTTCCTTTGTAGGAGTTCACGTATCATTTTATAGGAATTCTGATATATAATTTCTACTAACCTTGACGTTATAGGTATTCACTTTCCCGTCTGGAATATAATGACTGTGACGAAATAAAAGACCGGATGTGGTATTTATGTTCAGTTATTCGAAAGATGTGATACGAAGTTTTTGGAGAAAAGCCGCACTTCAAACCATACTTAGCGTGGTAAAAAGAATTTAGCTTTATCAAAAATTGTTCTTAACGATTTTCATAAGGATACAATATGTTTGTGATGTTTACACGATAAATCAAATAAATATTTAGAATATTCTGGGAATATCCTGTGAGGTGCTCCTTATTAAAAAGGATTATTTATAGCATTATTTTATTGGTAAACTTAAGAGATACGTAGAAACATACAACACAAGTTTTGTATAACTCTTTAAGCGTAAAATGTATCTAAAGTAGCATGTCATAGTATAAGCCGGTTCCATATATCCCTTAACGTTGGGTTACATTTTTATATACTTCATCAGTTTTTAAGTTGCATTCAGTCGTTTCGCGCAGTGTCGTAAAAAGAAAATGGAATTTTAAGGCCACCATAGAGCGGCCAAGCTTAAATACTACAATCAGTTCTGTTTCCCCTACCTTCCTTGTAACTACAATGGTATGTGTAACGTCACTATTTCTGCATTAACAAATGTAGTTTTAAAAGAATAGTGTGTGGACGCCGGATAAAATAGATGGCACTGGACAGAATGGCTCATGTGAAAGTATCACACAGACCTTTATTACATATTTTATGTCCCTATTTTTCAAGCATAGCTGAAACATCTGATCTAATATTTTCGAAATTTGAGATTTTCCGTCTTATTTCGAGGTGCAAGAGCCTCTCAATGAATTTTATGAATTTATACCTCGTTTTAAGTATTGTTTTATACTGTGTGAGCCATGATAATACACTTAAAATAATATGATATTGGAAAAGCGACTTTTGATAAGAAGGAACTCCAAGCCTAAGTTTATGGTACCTTCCTCGATTTAGAAATATGGACAGAAGAAAGCCTAGAAACACTTCAATCAGGGAGGATACCCTGTGGGACTTGAACCACTGTCTCCCGAATGCTATTCTCATATATTACCGTGGAGCCAGCTCACTTGGTTTATTCTTCACGTGTCTCATAAATATGGGAAAGCTGTTTCCGCACATTGGGGAAATTGCCTATGTAGCACGGCGTTCAATCCGAAGTGCACCAATACTGAAGTAACAATCATGGAACGTAGCCAACGTGCCTCGCAATCTCATTTGAATGTTAATAAACAACAAATGTTTCTCGCATAGCCGTAATAATTTCCCTATATTCTACAGAAATACTGTTTGTATTTCCCAGCCAACCACAAAACTCACTGCTGTCAATAACAGCTCGTCTTATGCTAGCACTAGAAGTTAACAGCTTAAAGGTTCCACGGAACTTAGTATCAACAGAACAGAGTAGTTTGTTTTTGGAAGGTTGTGTGCCGTTTAGACCTCTCTGTGACTGAGATGTGAAAACTTCTTTTATGTTCAGACCTGAACGCCTTGCTGGTCAAGCAGCTTCACCGATACGTACCAGGTGGCCCCTGCAAACCGTACTTCGCAGAAGCTAGTTACTCTCGGATGACGCGGACGCCGAAAGGTTTGCCTAAGACTGTCAGTAAAAGGGACGCGATACGAACAGAGAAGACATCTTGTTAATCCTAAGAGAAGAGCTTGAGAACCAACACCTAGCTAATATAACTAGTCCCACAGCTCGTCGCTAGAGTACTTGCTCACTGCGGTGAGATATCGGGTTCGATACCTTGGCTCGGGAAAGGTTCCTGTGTAATCTGATTGTCTCACCAAAAGAACACGCACAGGGATCAAATCATATTAATTGTCTGTTTTAAAGCATATCAACTACCCACAGCTAATTTATAAACAATAAATAATACAACAATGTGTGCTTCACAATTAGCAATATTAAAAATATGCTGTACGACAACCTGTACCTGAAAAGATATCTGGGGTCTTCACCGCATCTCTGCGCGTCTAAAAATATCTACAGAAGGTAGACGTCACCTTGAAAAACGATGTGAATACAGCCTTTGGGCCTTAGTTGCATTGCGATGTGTCTCTCCATAGATCATTATTCACATCTGTATACTCTTCGATTAAGTACATTGCACTTACTATCTGTTTGACTGTAAGACCTGACTTGAACTGCATACAGATGCCGGCCCTCGTAGTCGTGGTCGTTAGTGTGTATATCTCTAGCGTCCCCCACGTAGAGGGTCGCGGGTTCAAGTCTCGCCATGGGCATGGGTGTTTATATGTATAGTGTATATGTGCAAAAACATGGAAAACAAAAATTAATAAAAACGGAAACAATAAAATCCGGTAAAATAAGACAAAGAAATATATGAATATAAAATAAATAAAAAAACCTTCGGCCACGCGACCTTCTCAGAGCGAAACGAGGAGGAAATGTACGAAGTTGGCAGCACCGCTCAGTGAAGCTTCACTGCAGTTCCCCTTTGAAAAGTAGCGACAAGATAACCCTTCTTGCACTAGCATATGTGGGAAACATAAAACTACCGTGGACCACCTGGCATACGCCTCTGCAGATTGAATCCTATGTTTTGTATTCTTTTTCTCTTTTTTTTTCTAAGTATGTTCGGCAGCTAGACAAATGCCCTCATACAAAATAGAAGGCTTTAAAATGAACAGCCAGTATAACATGTGAATTTATAATTGGTGAAGAAAGTACAGTGATACCCTTTATGGCCTTCAGGCGTTTGAGGAAAGATCGCTGCAGCAAACGTTGGCCTTTTTGTTCAAACTCGTCTCTGAATGATGCTGTCCGTGTTACTGACCTTTTTAACAGCAGACTGTGGCCGCTTGCTGATAAGAGGCTTGTTTTTCAGCCAACAACAGGCTCATAACGATGTGGGGAACCACAGAATGTGCGGCGTAACTCACCTAGACAATATGTGTGTCGCCTAGCAATGCTGCCGCTGTAATTAGAGCAGTAACTTGGTCGCAGCTGGTCCCTGTACAAAAACACAAGATATCTCCATAACCACGTTATACAAGAGAAAACACAGCGAATAAAAGCATAGGAAAACTCATTTAGAATATCGCCGTGTTATAGGGTTACTATTCTTGCCTCTTGACTGGTTCAAATTTTAATTCAATTTCATTTGCGTATTCATTTAATAATTTAACGTTATTATTAGCACAACTCCCACTTTGCCCTTGTTACAACTTTTACTGCTTGTATCTTCCTTACGACCCTCTCCATTTCTCTCTCCTGTTCTCATTTTCCCATTCTTCCTCTTCCTCCCTCCTCTCTTCCGGTGAATTGAATTAGACTTTGATTTAATTTCATTTTCGTATTAATCTGTAGGTTAGCGCTATTATTAGCAGAATTCTGAATTCACCAGCATTGTTGCTTCAAATGCTGGATTCTTACTCTCTCTTTTTCTCTGTGCAGGGTGTATGTCATGTAGTGTTTTGAACCCTGATAATAAAATTATGGTGAGGAAAATTTTTTGCGTGCTACATTCACATACCCTTCTCTACTTGCCCTTCTATAAACTATACCTGCAAAGGCTTATTTCTCTATCTACCTCTTTTTAATTAAGATAAGGTTATTACAGGTTAGAGTAGGATAAAGAAATTCTAAAATTTATAAAAACGGACCTCTATATAATGACTGAAATTACAATGCATGACAATAAAAAAGACGAATAGCGACTTGTTATTAGAAAAAATGTTTTCAGTGTTTTAAAATCCTTTTGAAAAATAATATTCCGAAAATGGCTAATTCCACACAAATTCTATTTAAATTTTTGTGCCCCTCCTCTTACGTTTAGATACCATTTATACAAGAACTGCTCAGATTGAAGAGATCTTCAGAGGTTTAAGATATGTAGGTTATTAAGTACATATCTGAATTATGTGATACTTTAAACAAGTTGCACTTTTCAATATGCTAAGATAACGTATTCCAAACTTTTGGAAGAGCTTCTTGAAAATGTTCGTTTTACATTTTTAGAAAAAGTTGGAATTAAGTACCAGGTTCGGTATTTACCAACACGGCGTTTCTTTTGTGGAATATGCTTGCTGTTGACAGACCGAAACACATACAGACACTGACACACAAACACACAAACATTTGTTGGATTCAGAGAGAAAATAGGTTAGTATCAGAGAAAATAAATACCAATTCCATGGCTGGACTTTTAACTACGAACCTTCGAATGTCAGTGGGAAGCTCTTACCGCTTGAGAGATTATGTTTTATGCCCGTTAAATCCTCTCATTTTTACGAAGTATCCCCATATACATTCAACAACATCTCAAATATTCGAGTTAAGACTACTCAAAGGATCGCTAGCACCTTATATTTCGAACTTTATACTTAACCAGTATTAGACTTAAGTTATACTTGATAATTACTCTGTCACATTAGACAGAAATTTGAGAAGTCAAATCAGCTTGTTAAAATATTACTATATAAAATATTTTAGATCGATTTGAAAGTCCATTGGGATAACGCGCACAAAGTTTCACGATTGTAGCTCAGACAGTAAGAGTATCCCGTGTACAGCCGAGGATCCACGTATGACTCCCAGCCGTGTGATTCTGCGTTCCAGCTTAGTGCCCACTCTCTGTATGCTACAGTAAAAGCATAGTTCTAAAACTGATAATATATTTCCAACTCCTCTTATACGAATAATTATAATAAAACTAGCTGACCCGGCAATCTTCGTACCTTCAATAAAAGTTGTCTGAACTTATCTATATAAATAGAGCAAATTCGGATTAGTTACTTATTTATCATATAATTGGGGGTGACGTTTAAGCACAACACAGTTACAATTAAGTTAATCAATTTAGAGCTTTCTGATAAACAATATTTTGTGGTGCGTAAATTCACGAAGAGGATGGTTTTTCGTCGCGCAAAAACACGATGTACAATAGTCCATAAGAGAGACACGGAAACTCCAAGTAGATTCCGCAAATTTTCAGAGACTGCCCTTGCGATTTAATTATGGTTATCACAAAGGCCAAATGCACGGAAATTGTAGACGCTTAAAATGAAAAAGTAAATCCGTTTGAAACACCGGAAGACCCGGGATCAAAATTTCCTCTCCTTTGTACTTTCCCTTGATGATTGTTGCCTCAATGACGTTATTCATTGTCTTTTTAGTAGTTAGTGTCGTTTCATTGCCCAGTCGTGCAATGTTACGCAACATGATCACAGCTGCTCCTACTTTTAATTTTAAATTGTGAGATGGGTGTCCAGTCAATTCTAATGAATTTAAAAACTCTGTGGGATAGTTGATTCCGTCGTCCTGGTTTATAACTATGTCAACTGATTTGTACGAAAACAACTCCCTCAGAAGAATCAGACACTCTAGAACGCAATTCTGACATACCAACACGACTATTGGCATAACCAGCGTCTCGCTGCTCACCAGTGCGGTCAGAACGTGACGTAGCTCGTGGAACATTTGACTGACTTCTATGACCTAAGTGAGGTCGTCTTTTCCTTGGCATAGTAGAAACGTTTCCGCGAACTTTACAAAGTCACAGCGGAATTCAATTAGTTTTGTGTCAATTCAATTCACATTCACGAATTCACAAACAGTTATTATAAAGAAAGTATCTAAGGATTCGCCAATATTTGGCCACAATTCTCTATGGTCAAATATGTATTGTGTTATAGTGCGTTCAGAAAGTAATTTTGTGTCTAATCTTCGAAAGGCATACCATTCTGCTACACATAAAAAGTTTCAGACATCATAACAAACAATGAACATTATTTAATAAAATTCGGTAAGGGAAATAACTTTGAAATTTTTGGCAAGGAGTGGAATATTTTTTCACTTTGCAATGCTTTGTTTGTCGAAAACAAAAGGTGTAAGTGTTCCGTTAAAGTTTGCGTGTGTACTTTTATATTTATTTAATAACCCGGTCTATTATCAGTTCAGTTCATTTTTCTCACCTTTAAACCTTCCTTGGACGTATACTAATATTGAAAACCCACAATTAGGCAAATCGGCTCAGCCGTTCTCTAGGTTTTGTGAGACTAACAAACGTCAATTCATTATAAATTTAATAAGTTTATATTTGTTCTTTATACAGCACATATTAGATATGTGATCTGGAAATATTTCCCATATAACAATAAAATGAAAATAAGAGATCCTGAAAGATAACAACGAAACGGAGAAAAGGGATTTGATGGAAAGTAAGTTCTGGTATGAAGGTAAGCATCTCATCATTCCACAAGAAGAAACCACTAAAAGCCAAAGTAACATTTTGCGGTGAACAAGCATCGAAGCTGTGATCAACGGAATGTGAGTCACATACTTTACCGTGACGCTGCCTCACTCTGGCATGAAGATCTAAACAGTATTTACATGAAGGGTAATAACAGGAGTTTGATATATGTAGGTGCTGTAGCAATCAACGTATTCAAATTCTGTAGATATCCTAATTTATCACAACAACAACAACAATAATAATAATAATAATAATAATAATAATAATAATAATAATAATAATAATAATAATAATAATAATAATAATAATAATAATAATAATAATAATAATAATAATAATAATAATAATAATAATAATAATAATAATAATAATAATAATAATAATAATAATAATAATAATAATAATAATAATAATAATAATAATAATAATAATAATAATAATAATAACAATAATAACAATAATAACAATAATAACAATAATAATAATAACAATAATAACAATAATAATAATAATAATAATAATAATAATAATAATAATAATAATAATAATAATAATAATAATAATAATAATAATAATAATAATAATAATAATAATAATAATAATAATAATAATAATAATAATAATAATAATAATAATAATAATAATAATAATAATAATAATAATAATAATAATAATAATAATAATAATAATAATAATAATAATAATAATAATAATAATAATAATAATAATAATAATAATAATAATAATAATAATAATAATAATAATAATAATAATAATAATAATAATAATAATAATAATAATAATAATAATAATAATAATAATAATAATAATAATAATAATAATAATAATAATAATAATAATAATAATAATAATAATAATAATAATAATAATAATAATAATAATAATAATAATAATAATAATAATAATAATAATAATAAATATCAATTTATTACATATACCCACATATTCGACTGCCGATCTCACACTCACATGTCTACGGAAGAAGTGGCTGAACAATTAATACTTAAAGGAGGATGCTATGGTCAGTCGAAATATTGGATGAACTCATAGATAACTGCCTAAATATCCTCACGACCTTGAATGCGCAATCTCGAAAAATTCTGATTACTAAGATTAACATCGGACACAGCCAACTTATATGAATTTATTATACCAATTCATTAGAATTATCTCGCAGCAGAGCGATTAAACAAGTAATAACGTCATTCCAAATGCGTCCGCAAATAACTTATATTTGCACAAAAAATGTGAAATATGTCAGAAATGAATGCAAAAGTGTTTCCCAAATTAAAGTACAGTTGTTTCAGTTTGTTTAGGTTTATTTTTGAAATCCAGAGATCGTTGAGAAACGTATATAGCAACTCTTGCAGGAGATCAATGCTGATATCAATATTTCGAAGCGCCAGATATCTGCAGAGACATTCCAGCTCTATATGACTAGCTGAAAGCAAATTTACATTATGCAAGTTCGCCGTGGAAAAGCAAAGTTTACCTTCGGTTCTGTTTGAGGTTGTTTTGTAACATATTAGCATTTGAAATTCACATAATGTGGAATTTCTGACGCTCCTCAATTAGAAGAAACGGTGAATAATTTATCAGAACAACCTCCATGTGTAAGATGTCTGCGCATAAAACTAGCCGCCCTACCTATCTCTTAGAAAGTCATTAACAAACCGCTCCTAGCCTGTATTATTTATCACAGGATAGCAACGTCCATCGCAGCAGCTTTATATTCTTTTACCAGAGAAATAGCACGAGGAAACAGGGGTGAGAAAATCTGGTTTTTCACGATACTGTTTTTTTTTTAATCCAATTTAAGCTCATATTATCATGAGTGGTAAGTTAAAATTCACCCACAGCGTTTTGAATGTTTACAAAAAGTGTTAGAAAATGCATTAATCCTTTAGTCATTGACATATATATTTAAAGTGTCTGGGGGGAAACAAAGAATATCAATTAATTCCTGCTCTAAGAAAAATGATTTCAAGAAGTTTAATGTGACAGTAGAGGAATTATTTAGTGCTACAGTGCTGTAGCAAATATCAAACTAGACTTTCCAAAACCATTGGTACAGGTCGGCTCTGAACCCGTGACCTAAGGTTCAGTAGCCCAATAGCTAACATACGTGCCATTCAGGCGACAGCTATTAAAATGATTATCAACTGCGCCGCATTGACTTTTTATATTTTCGTCTTCCTACACATGGAAATTTCAATAGTGCCATTGTATCTAGTAGTACCAGATGACTGGAATAGCTCAATGGACACAAAAATGGACACTTCTTGTTTTCTCCCGCCACCTTTCATTTTTTTCTCGGGTCATGTAATATAATTTTGTTTATATGTGAAATTTTCCATTTAAGTCTTACCATCTTTATTTTCCTATCAGAGATATTTACTTACGATTGAATTCATAAAAGTAACTTCTTCGGGGCAAGCGACCATCTCACTTTCGGTTGCTGACTTGGACAACACTAACCGATTCGCAGTCCGCAGAGGCTAGCGCGGTGCGCCTAGATAATGCTTCTGAATATTTAACTTTATTTTTGCTTTATTACTTCGATTATTCATTATCATCGACAAAATCGGTATATACATATGCATTATGTCCTGTACAGAAACTTGCAAGTGAAAATATTCGACATAAGTAGCTTCATTTAATCGTTTAAATTTATGAACACACGCAATATAACATAATACAGGTACAGTATTTTACGCAAGTATGTTTTTTATCTTATAGACCGACCAAATGGATAACAAAAATAAACAGCTCTTAGAACTTTCTTTAAAATTCACATTTAACATATTGAGAAAGAAAAGGTATACTTCAATTTTCTGGAAATATCTTGTTAAGACTCCTCCGAAGAAAAAGTTACACGTCTGCAAAACGAGAAAAGACTAAGAATAAAGAGTATTTTAAAGCTCTGTAGAAGCTTACGAATGGTTAGCATTTTCCAGCATTTCATACTTCAGAATTTTGAAAATGCGAAAAATGCAAAAATGACTCAAAATACGAAAATTAAACTAAAATGGGTAAAAATTCCAAATGGACTCTTTTCATATTGAAATTAAAAAATAAGAATGAAAACATGTTTATGGAAGTTTTAAATAAGGGCAACAAAAGATTAAACAGTCGTATAGAAGAAAATGCAAGAAACTATTATTTTAGGAGGTTGCTAAGCATTTTAATGCTGTCACTTCCTACTCAGCATTGTCAACGTATTTTAGATATTTAAGTGAACGAAACGTAAAGTTCACTCTTTTTACAGCTCTTAATATAAATATCTTCTTTTTCTTGAGTTTTATGAATATTTTCATTCGCAACTGGTAGCACAAATTACGCAGAGACATAAAGAAGTAGACCAGGGAAGGAAATTTAGTGCTACTGTGACATCAGTTCACACCGCTCTACATGCTCACTGTGAACACGAGTTCAGCGTGTGATGTCAACGTGTTCTGTGCGCCTTCCACAGCGAAAGAAAACACGGTTTGTGGCATGCGGATTCCGGCAATGTGTGGTAGATATGAAAAATATATTTTAATAGTACAGAGGTATTACGACGACAGCAGTACGAAGCGCGGTGACGTCACACGCTGAACCCGTGTTCATACAGAACATTTACAGAGGTGTAAGCTGACGTCACACTGGCACTGCCTGTCCTCTCCTGATGTAGACTCCATTTAAGTTCTGTTGAATTTTAAGCTCAAATACTCCTATTACCCATACCCATAGTGCATATACTTAATTACGAATATTCCAATAATTACACTAATAGAAATAACAGAAGAACAGTATGAAAAAAAACAAATTGTGGCAGTATGTTCTATGATTTTATTTAGTGTCGTTAGTATGTATGAACCTGGGTGATTAGTGCAATGTGTTTTTATTATTCTGGTTTTGCACCAGCATTTCTTTTCTTTCTTTATAATGCTTTAACCTGTGTCAATTTGTTTTTTTTTTCCCTTGCACTGCTTTAATTTATATTGAGATTTTACGATATGCCTACGAGTTTTGTCTTATGTATTTTTACTTCATTATTAACCATTTACAAATCAGACACCTTCTATGTTACAATAATATCTTTCAGAAGATATTGCCCGTTTATCAGGCATATGCTTTTATTTAAAATGCCTCAATGCAAATATATAGTCGCCAGAAAATATAAACGTAGAAAACAAAATGCTAAATTTCTTATTTCAAAATGCAAAAAGCCACCTCATTCATAGCCTGAAATAGTGTACATATTCTCATTGACATGGTAATGGGGTTTGGTATTCTCAAACTTCGGTATTTGTAGTACAATACTTACTGGCTTAAGCATGGATTTCGCTTTTTAGGTCAGTTCATTTGAAAACCTGCATTTTCGGTGAAATTTCAATAATTACCGAAGTTGTAGGTGGAATCAAATTCTTCCTCCAAAGTGAATAATCTGATTGAGGAAGAAAGCCATAAATAAATCAAAATTCCTTCAATAATATCTCTAGAATGAGGAAACGCTTACTTTAAAAATTTTCAGACGCTTTGTCATCGAACCCAAGTGCTGCGTTATACTTACAACGCAGATACGACACTAGTAAAGATTTTATCCCGCCCCGAACTCTCCTGGGAGATGCCCTACATCCACGGTGCACTCGATCTCCAAAATAGGTTATGTAGGGATGAAATCCTGGGAGACTGCCCTCATCTCCGGACTATACCGAAGAAACTGATCAAATACTAGGGACAGATTTTCAATTAGTGCGCTATGGCTGAAGGCATTGCCTTGGGATGTGGTGTTAGCACTTGCAATATAATCGGAATGCAATCGTCTTGCTTCTGGAAAGCAAAAACTGTATCCTGTGTCAGCTGAACAAAGTTTGATTACAACAAAGTGTTCAATTTCCTGTCGTAACTCGCGTTCTTCCGGCGGAATGAAACGTTATGTGAAGCAATTCCTTCCCTCTTTCTTTTTTAGTGGTTACTCAAGTTTCTGTAGGTGGCGCGCACTATATTCTTCGATCAATACATTACGTGATCATTTAATGCACTGTGCTTCCTTCTGAATTCATCTGAATGAAGCATTGTAAGTATTGGTTAATTTACTACAAAAGAAACATTTTCATGTCTATTTCCTCATGTTGTACATTGATAACAAATTTCTTAAAAAAATTAATAATTTCATTTTGAGCAACTATTAAAGAATATGAAATGTAAGTTTCCCTAATTGCAGTAGAAAAATATTTCTAAATAAATATGGAACAACTTATAAAATGTTAATCCTCCATCCAGTATTAGTTATTCATGATAAAATTTATCTTAGAAATATTCTCAAATTAAGCTACTTGAACTTGATTTAATGTATAACGCAATATAAAAACACCACTACTCATAATATCAGAAGTTAATATTTTGTTTCAAAGTATGTTCTGTGTAAAAAAAAAAACATTTAAGACTTAAACGCACAATATACCTAAAATGTTTTGCTTATAACAAGTATAAGACCACAGTTAAACGCGCTTTTACTTCTCCACTTTATTTATTTCATTTTAAGGGAATAAAGCCGACCTAGATGGTATTTGCGGTAACGCGCATTCAAGGGAATCCAGGCTCATACCCCCGGCCGATCGCCCAGACCGAATGTTTTCTTTATTTTTCCGAGGTTTTCCTCTAGGCGAATACTGAGTTCATAATTTTGTACATGAAATTTCCTACAATCTATTTCATTATTACATTTGGTTTCCTTCATCTTCATCCCATATCAGGTATTGGGCTAATCACCCATTCCGAATGTACTCCAATCCAAAATCTGTTTGCTCCTCGACCGAGAAAAACTGACCAAAGACTTTGGCTTATATGTGAGTGCTTGGGGTGTGAGTCGTCCAAAGAGGAGTGTAATCGATTAAAGAAGAAGAGTAATTGAAAATAAATGAATTCGAAATAAATAAATTCTAAATAACATAACTTCCTCTACCACCTACTTACAGCAAGTGAAGAAAAACGTTGTATTGCAAAATATTCAATGCACCTACAGACTTCCCAGAAATTAAATTGTTGAGATTACTTTTATTGAAACAATGAAGCTTAGGAAACACATACCCGTGTACTTGCGTATTCAGGTGTGTATGAGTTTGTATATATAATGTAAACACGATAACTCAAAAATGAAACTTCGGGTGCATACCAGACCTAAAAGTGAAATTCAGCATTTTCCGAGAATGCGACACTAAGATTTTGAGGAAAATTATCTCATTCCAATTTAGATCCTAATGGAGAATATATCTTTATATTTTATTTTCTAAAAATTTTGTAAATATGGTCTGCGAATTCTTCGTCATTCTAAGTAACTTTTGTATAATTTTGTATAACTGATGACCATAAGAGGAAGACGGAACTTGACACAAAAAGATATACAGCTCTTTAAGCACACACAATACATTTCAAACCTGTCATTTTATTCGTGACATTTCGTTCTTATTGAATTGAATGTTCCAAAAACCTTTACCATTTTTGGAAGCGCTGTCGTCCTTTCATTGTTTCTGGCGATGTTATTCAAATAGTATAGAGTTTAAGGCAACCCAAATAATAAAAATAGCAACTCTTACCCTTTCAGCTTCAAACTCCTAATACAGTGTAGCTTCTGTAATAACTTAAAATGTTCTCTAAGAAACAAAACCTCAAAGTTAAACCTTCACCAAGAGGTGCTCTACCAACAGTTTATATTTTAATTTTGGAGCTTTTAAAACGGTTTTTGCAATGAACAATTACAGATTTCTAACTTAAAATTTAGTTTCTGCACTATCAAAACCTCCTTAAAAATCTTACTTGGCTTTTTAGGAAATAGTTATTATTTTGACTGTGTAAAACCTGAGATAGCAATGTCGTGACAATCCTCACTTTTGTGTTAAGTATTACATAACATATCTAATTGCACAGTCGGTACGCATTATTGAAAAAGTCTCCAAATAAATATCTGTGTTCAATCGTTTTCCAACACTGCTAAAAGTTTCTGGAAAGGTGGTTGAGGTTTGCATCGCATGGCGTAATTTAAATATTTTAAGAAGTTGAAAAGAAATTATTGGAGAACATTTGAACATTAGAGCATCAAGAGATATTCATGCGCACTAACTTCTAAATTTATAAAGAACTATAAAAATATCAGAGCTATTGGGTTACTGGAATCAGAATAAAACACAAAAGATATGAAAATTGACTTTTTAAATCACTTCTGGAAAAGAATTCATCAATAGGTTGGTTTATAGCTGATATATAGTATCCAGATTTCATACTATTGGATTATGACTTAAGCCTGTTTATCCTTCACCAATAGGTTGATTTCAAGCTTTCATCAATAAGTTGGCTTATGGCCGAAAATTTGTATCCCGATTTCATTGTATTGGATTAGTACTTAAGCCTCTTGTATCCTTCTTGTACCTACAAACAAAATTTAGAATGAAACCGTTTATCCGATTATCCGATTATTTAGATTAACATAAAAAGGATAGAGAAACTATCCTCTGTGCTTTGTAGACGATAAATAACGATAAACTGTAGTGGTTACAGAACGCCATTTGAGTGTAACACATTAGAAAAACAAATTTGAGATGAAAGCAGTGATATAGTGGCTAAATCTTAGACTATACCAGATGCAATACTATTATTATAAAGCAAAAATAATCCGTGACAAAGCTTGAAGAATGTCTTGAAAAAATATCCTATTACAGTTGAACTTTCGTTTATATTTCTTCTGCTTCTTCTTCAGTTGAAGGATTAGGATTCCACTTGTTCCGTCTTGGCATGCTGCAGCTTTCTCCTATCTTTTTCTGGAAAGAACGATATCATTTTACTAAATTATTATTTTGATTAATTAAAAGTAGCATTTTTTCTTCATCCATGCAATCAATGTGCTCTTTCCAATCATTTATAAGTATCCAGTCCTTATTTAAATCAACTGTACTGCATCATCAAGTTCTCTGTTGTTTTCGTTGTTTGAATTTTACTTTTGTGTTTTACTTTTTCTATACACGATTTACAGGCATCATGAGTACAGGATCCTCCATGGTCTTGTAGAACTGCAATTTTGTTTCTTCCCCTGTTTTACTCTGTAGAATTCTTGTTACAGATCCACACATTTTTTAAAATGTATTTATATTACCTATACGTCAATTAATATTGAAATTTATGTCATAACTTATATAATTAAAATTTACGACTTGTTCTATGCTATTTCAAGTGAAATTCAGCGTATAAATAAAATATTGAATATTCTTTTTAAAAAGTAAAGCCAAACCTCCTTTTCTATGAATGAATGAACTCCTGTATTTTCTTAAGTGGAATATAGGGCGTTTTAAACCGTGCAACCTCGAAGCCCGTAGCCAACGGTTTGAGAATAAGAGGTGTACTGATCAGAGAGATTCCGGGATGAGTGATCAGCCCCACGTCGGAAGTGAAAGTACGAGAGATGAGGTGATAGGAACGATGATGACGGAGCAAACGGTGGAATCCTGGCGGGGGAAACCGAATGACCCGGAGAAAACCCGCCCAGCGCCATGTTGTCCACCACAAATCTCACTTTGTAGTCTTCTGAGTTCGAACCCGGACAGACTTGGTGAGGGCCAAGCGGTCTAACCACTCAGCCATGGCGCGGCCTTCCTCTTCCATACTCAACATTAAAACCAGAAACCAATTCAGATTCCCCTTCAATCAATGTAATATTAATAATAAATATCCACCACAATATCCTCAAACCCTTGTGTATATAGCAGAATAATAAATACAACGTTGAGTTGAAAAATACGAGAGCAAATCGTACACTAATTATACTCCCTGTAGTGGGAATTAAATCTCTAGCCAAGATTATTCCCTATCCTATTCATGGTTTGAAATTATGAGATTTTATCTCTCTCTCTCTGTGTGTGTGTGTGTGTGTGTGTGTGTGTGTGTGTGTGTGTGTGTGTGTGTGTGTGTGTGTGTGTGTGTGTGTGTGTGTATGTGTGTGTGTGAGCTATAACGAGAAACAGTACACATTGTCGCTGAGAGTTACGATATATAGGAAACCTGCACCTACTTATTATGGATTTAACTTTTTTCTCACTAAAATTGAACAACTCAGAGAAGAGAGCCGTCATTTCTGTGGGGTTTTTAACGTGTTCATTATGGTTGAGCCAAACTGTCACTTAGATGTTAAGCTCAGATTTGATGTGATGTGCTCTTGATGTGATAAGACCTTTCAAATTGCGAAAAATGTATTTCATACAAACCAATATGACATTTAGTACTTGGTTTACAGTTAAGCAAAGGAAAACTAAATATAATGTACTGAATGCAGTGCTTGTGTAGCACTTAAATGAAACCTTACTTTATATTAGGTACTAATTTTAAAGCACAGAATTGTTTTAAAGTATAAATATAGTAAGAAAAAATTAAAATGTAAGATTTTGTTCTGAAATAACATCAATTTCATAGTATGTGCATGTTTTGAACTTCTGATTAAAGCTTGCGGGTTGCTCCGAGAAGACTAAGTAGCTTTAAAATGTTCACAGATGTATTATCTACAGCTACACGTAAAAGTAACGGACCATAAGGATTTAAATGACACAATGGAATAAGATACAATTTTCCTAAAATAGGTCATAAAGGGATGGAGTTTGTCTGGTAACTAAAGCTACGTGATATTCTTCCTGCTGTGTGTTGAGCTTAACTAAAGCCGGATTTCAACCTGCACTGTCCGCTTAGCAGCTGGCCTGGGGACCTACTCCTATGACCAGCTGAATCCGGAGGTGGGGCAATGTCATGGTTCACATTCTTTTCTAGTCTTAACCTCTGTTCCATTTTATAATTAAAGTGACATTGAAACTGAGATGTTGACAGCAGAAGTACGGAACCAGCTCCTATCACGAGATTTGTTATACATCGGGGAAGATTTTTGATGTCTCTGATTGGCTTAAGCTAGATATGAAGTGATTCGTACTGGATGGAAGCGGGATAGCGACTGCATCATTCATTCGATGGAGTAGAGCTCGTTGATATTCCGCTTCTATCACGAGGCCCATTGAAGCAAACTATCAAGTGTATATTGAATACGTTTCGCGGGTGTTTGTGTCTATTAACAGCATAATTCGGAAACAAAACGTCAGATAAGTACTTAACATTTTTTAGTTCAGGATCTTCCAAATATGTGGCACAAAAGTACTCCAGGCTTACCTTTATATGCAAAAGATACTTTTACTTTCTCATAAATATCTGTAACTGTATTAGTTGAAGGCCATATATCTTAGATATTTATACAGCAAATGAAATATGTATCTTGAATGTACCGGTAAAAGCATTTGAAGTTCCCTTTATTCTAATGTAATTTTAAATGGCATGTATAACGCGTAAAACACAAAACACTTCACGAAACATTTATATCTCTTTTAAAAAAAGCAATTTATTTCAAATTATTTTGTGTGCCATCGACCATTTCCGAAATATTCATTATTATTATTATTATTACTATTATTATTAGCATTAGTATTATTAGTATTTTATTTTATTAATGCTAGTTCGTATTTTTAATACATAAGACATTTTTCTCAAATTGCGGTCGTTATTCAGTGGTTTCTGACAGTAATGCTACGGACGATGAAGAGTTCCCTACAACCACGGCAGAGCACCGCAGATAGGTCATCCGTCCTAAAGATACAACCAGAATCAGTGACTTTACTTTCCTTGTGAAGCAAGACGTCTTAAGGAATTTTACACCCGATAAGAAAAATCAGGAGAAAGAAATAGAATCCATCACTCTCTCTCCGGTTTGAAACAGCACCCTCAGGCAACGCTTCCTTAAATGGCATTCTTAAAGGATCCGACTGAAAAAAATAAGTTTGGTATTTATTCTATACTTTATCTTTGATTTATGCTGCTCACATAAAGCATAAAGTGCAGCTGAAAGTTTCAATTGAATTCAATATTGCATCTGCCATTAATAAGTGGTAGGGAAACTAAACCAAAAGTTCATTAAAATGAATGTATATAACGTCTATGACACCAAGATGGTTGATTACAAGAACACCTTATATCTGCTTAAGGACAGCTTCATTTCAATAAACCTCCGCAAAAATGACAGCATTTCCCATACATTTGGTAGGGAATTTCAGTTATTCCTAACAATAAGTTTACTCAAATTCATTTTAGCTATATAGATTATCTAAGTTCAAAATGTTTTAATTCTTGTACACAAGTCATCTGAAAGTCCAAAACTAAGAAGTGATAACAATAAGTAAAATACTAGGTTAAAATAAAATGTAAACATTCTATATTTTACATTCCTAAAATTTAAAATAGCTATGCGTATGCATATCTAAGTTCTAAATTACACAAAAAGTCACCTGACCGCATTAAACACCTAGATAGAAAATGTTAAGTCCACTGCATACGCATGGTTCCTTGGAAATACTTTTCATTGAACACAAGAATGTTAACGTTTGAAATCGTGTGATATTTATGTCAGATTTAATTGAAATAGTATGTACAAATACAGTTTTTCACCTTTTGTCTGCCTCGTATGAACAGAAAGTTAAAATATTGAGCTACTTAATCTATATAGTTTAAGTGGTGTATTTGCCGTGGCATAAAGATTATGTTGGATAAAATTACATCCGTTTTTCACCAGAAAAGTATTTTGATATCTCTGAGTAGAAAAAGGTATCTTGTGTGTATGTGTGTGTGTGAGTGTGTGTGTTTAAAGTCACTGATGTGAGGTTATAACGGTCTGTTGAAATTTATAATGCTAGTACATCCATAAAAATATCCACTGAGCTTGTAAATAGTACTTATAATGCTGATTCCAGTACTGATAAACTGGTAATTTCGGTTCAAAATTCTTTACTTAGATCACAAAATGATCTTCAAGTGTTTTGCAACTGCAGAGCCGCCAACACATAACTGGCAAACACCGTGAACAAACGACTGTTTTAGGTAGCCAAGGGATTGAGTTTCGTAAGCCGCAAGGCACCGCTGAGGGATGTCCTTTATAAGAAAGAAGTGTAGTGGTTGTCGCTGAAGACCATAGAATTTGTGAAGCTGAATTCAATTATCCAGAGTCGAGAAGGGTAAACAAATTTAAAAAAAAAAACGGTAATGCCAGCGTATTTTGCTTCTCATTTGGACTGACGATTCCCACTGCGCATGCGCGATATCTGAAATACGGCGTCGTCTACATGCATTACGCGTTATTTTCCTATAAAATAAAAGTCCTAAAAGGGGAGGGGTTGCTGGATGGATGGCTTACGATCTCCAGACTGATAATATCCACTCCATAAAATACTTCGAAAGTAATTTAACCTTTCTCTTTCACAATTATCATATATTTATTTGTCATACAATTAGAAGACTTTTTCTCAATACCATAACAGATTTAAACCTACTCAAAGGTTCGTATGTTAGAAAACAGTACAGGAATAACAATAGCGGCAGCGATTTCTTTTAAATAAATTTTCTCCAACGTAGATTATATCGGACGATGACCAGCTCTATAGCTAGATGACAGATGTCTGCCTCACGTTCAAGTGGTCACGAGCTCGAATCTCGGTCAGAATGAGTTATCTAGATAAGGGAATTTCCGGGGTTTCCATTATCCTGAAAGATGAATGTCGGGTAACTCTAAGCTCAGTGGACATATTTCAGTATCATTTTAACCCATTTCATTCATGGTCCTATATGACTTAACGGGGGACATTGATTTCATGTTACGTAGCGGTGAATAACTAGCGTGAGAACCCCAAGTACTGTGGTGGCATGTTGTAGGCTGACCGCAAGCTCTAATCTGGTTGTTTTACAACTTAACTGCATGCATATTTACTATTTTTGCCCTACCGCCCGGGTCGCTAAGTCAACCACGTCTGTCTACAACAGGCACCATGAGTGGGGCGCAGTATTGGAGTGTGGGAAGTGGCCAGTATTCCGATCCCTTACTAACGGTATGTGCAGCCTTTAGAAAAGAAAGAGCTACTTTTCAATCAACTATATCAATCAATCAACAAATCAATCAAGGCTTACTGTATCTCAATCAAGTCTGACTGTACCCCGAACCAGATCCTCAGTAGGAGAAATCCTCCGGGCTGTATGGGGAATTGAACAAGGGCGTCTCGCTTGTTAAGTAATAATGCTATCACCGCGCTAAGAACATGACCGAAAATTTTGTGTAATATAAAATTGTCGTGCAATAATTGCCAATTTATGTGTGTTAAAAATGTCACATCTCAAAAACAAGTAGTTTCCTTAAATAGTGCATTTCAAGTTCTTAAATTTAATCCATGGGTCCTATAACCTTCACTTAAAGTTTTGGAGTTTTTTGAAATATGCCGAACTGTGTAGCTCATTGTTCTGCTGCATTTAGCTGAAGAGAAAGAAATGCATAGAATTTGAGAGAAACTGTGTAACCACCATGGCATTCTTAAAGAATGGATATGTTACATAGTTTTGGTTTTGGTAAAAACAGCTCTTATAATTTCAGTACTGAGTACACCTTGTACTTATACATTTATGAACTTTTAAGCATGGTTGGCTAAGAACATTGTAAGGACACAATTACTTATGCTTAAAGAATCAAGAGGATACATTTAAACTATTTTTAAGATGTGGCATAGTGTGTTAAAACTAAGGTACCTCTAAATTGTAATTTGTGCTCGGGTTACCACAAGGATCTGCACTAAGCCCTACTACACTAGCTAGAACTGTGAAACATTATCACGTGGCAGTAAAGTAGTGGAACTATGCAAGCAATTCTGAATCTGGGTATTGTACATAGGGCGCATTAACGAGGTGTGTCGGTGGGCTAGTGGACGGCTATTTTCTTAGTACCGCTAATTGCTGCTCCATTACAGTGGGAGGGGAGGGGGTTTGAGGAGGTTGTTTTCATTAGCAAAGTGCGGCTAGTTTCCTCGCTGGGTCCATTAGCCACCATCTGTTGCCACCTCCTTCTTCTTCATTATTTTTCATAACGTTCCTACTAAAGAGATCGTGCTGCATTTATTTTAAAACGCGCCTGTATATACGAAACTCAACGGAAAGCCACGAATCCAGCCGAGATTTCCAACAGTAACACTTTAATCTTCAGCAGCGAGAGTTCAAGCTCATTTATTCCTAACTACATTTTAAATTTCCCGCTTTGAGCACTTACTGCCTCGTGTTATTTAATTCATTCCACGCTCGTTATCGCAGTTGTACCACATCGAGCTAACAGAGTATGGGAGGAAAGAACTGTGCACTGAGACGCGTAGTACAAAATAGTTCATCACCATTCACAAGGTTTGACTTCAGGATCGTTTTGACTCATTAGAATTCCTTACTCACCTTAATTCTGTACGGCCGATATTTCCTTTTCATCGTGGCTTATAATTAAGTGCTTTCTTAGGTGAGCGGTTTTCATTCCATTCTGTCTAAATGATCCTTTTTCATCTTACAGCAGTTCTCTATATGACCTAGCTCTCCTTTTATTACAAGCTTTCTTATTTCTTTACCCTCTTTATGTTCAATTACACACACCAGCCAATGAGCTTAGAAACCTTATTTCTAAAGCTTCTACTCTCCTTTCAATCCTTATCTGTATGGCTGCCCACGCTTTTCCTCCATAAAGTAATATCGGTAATGCTACTGACTTACAAAATATGACTCGTGTTTCCTTTATTCTTCTATTGCTTTAATATCTTCATATCGCTACCTATTGATTATTTCCTCCATGCATCTGTTTTTGGTAATATATTCTATATTCCAGATAATTAAAGCTGCTCACGTCTTCACTGGGTTTCGTAGAATTAAAAGTCCAATTTGCCGAAATTCTAAATGTTCTTTATTTGCCTAGAAATACACTCACAGTAGTAGTATTACATCACATACACAATCAGTCTACCAAGGTCGATGACCACTACAACAGCTTCTGATTACACCTGCTTACAACATCAGCTCTCGGTACATCTGTTCACGACTCTGTTCACGACTACTGCTCTGTTTGCGACTCCCTCTGGCGTGTCACAATCTCTTATATATACCTCCATTGGTAATTTCTAGACTGCTCTAAAACAAACCAGAAACCTAAAAATCTTGATCAATCAAGTAGTCACTAGAAATTTCCATTTACCTCACTTATCTGTGTCGGTAAGTCTTTTATCTCCGCTATCTTTATTTTCCGGCTCTTTGTGTACACAAGCCACGCTATCGTAGATAACGGGTTCGCGACACTGCTCCCTCCTCAAGGCTGGTCGTCCCGAACAGCACCATCGCAGTGGGCCAGACTATCCAGGTGTACCACCAAAATCTTCCCTCGGGGTACCTTCTGGATGCGGTAGATCACGTCCTTAATCATCTTCACCACCACCAACGAGCCCCATTGGGCCCAGTACGACTTGTATGTGGTGCTCCTTGGTGCGATGTTTTCCCAGGTTGGTCTTGTCCCTGCCTCCACTTCTTTCAAGAGTGGCCCCAAGTCTGCGTCCGCCAGCTGCCCCCTCCTCAGGCCTACGTTATCCCAGCCATTCGCAGGCACGGGCGTGACCACTCGGACAGCTGTGGCACGCTCCTTCTCTTCCAATCTTGTGCACTGACCGCACTCCTCTGGGCAGGTTCTTCGGGACATGGCGTCTGCGTTGTCGTGACTCTACCTTCTCCCATTTTCGGAGGTGAAGTCGTACTCCTGTAGTCTCTGGAACCAACGTGCTTTCTGGACTTCCAGGTTCCTAAAGCTCAATAGCCAGGCGAGGGCGGAGTGGTCAGTCCTCAGCTGGAATGGCTGACCGTACAGGTACTTGTGGAAGTGTTCCAAAGTCTTTACTACAGGCAGTAACTTTCTCCGGGTGACACAGTAGTTCTTCCCTGCCTTGGCTAAAGACGCCCTGGTATCGTCTCAGCAGTTACCGAACTTTCTCCAGCTGTTCTGCGGTCAGGTGTTCGGCCGTCCTCTCCAATAAGCTTTCCAGCCGGGGTTCCAGTTGTTGCGTCGATATCGGCTCCTTTGTCTTGTCGATTGCGGTTACGCTGACCATGGGTTCGCACGTCCCCAGCTCCGTTCCGACCTGGACGTTGTGACAGGTGACCGCTAGGTAAAGCAAGTGCACTGGCACCTCCTCTCGGCACGGCAACAATGTTCTGGCTATACATAGTCCGTGCACAGACGTCTTCTGGTCCAGCATTATGCTCTTCGTTCGCTGTCCTTCCAGTCGCGCCGTCACCAGCACCTCGCTTCTCGCGGGGACAACCACATCTTCCTTCAAAATGACCCTGCAGATTCCAAGGCGTTCTTCGGGTTGCCGCAGCATGACCTCTTCTCCATTCAGCCGCAGGACCTTCTTGCCGACGTCGACGTCGCCTCGTGGCTCCTGAGGGCATGCAATCCCAGTATCACCTCCTCAGCCACCTTCGCGACGAACACCCACAGACACACGACACTCCGTCCCAAGGTCAACTTCAGTAGGGCCTCCTTCTGCACAGGCAAGGTGTCACCCGATGCCATCACAAGCTGGTATGGTTGGCTCGGCTTCCTCGTTGGCAAACTCTTGGCCACGTCACGTCTGATGTCCACCAGCACGTGGCACGGCTTCCCTCTCACCCAACCATCCGCGATGGGACTGTCATCCATACGCCGGCTGACGGCGCGCAGCGTCACTCGAGGGAATGGTGATGACGGCGCCGACGTGTCCTTCGCCATGCCGGTCCTTACTCGTTTCTCCGGCTTCTTTTCCTGTTGTCGGTCATCTTCGTGGTCATCGTCGCGGCCAAGTTGCTATTTGCAGCTCCTGTCTTCGTTTTAACAACGGCCTTTATTTTTTCCATTTTCTCGGTGATGTCGTTGTTATACTTCCTGACATCAATTGTGACTTTGTGGGTTCGTAGAATTTAAAGTCCAACTTGCCGAAATTCTAAATGTTCCTAATTTGCGTAGAAATACACTCACAGTAACAGTATTACATCACATACACAATCAGAATACCAAGGTGGATGACCACAACAACAGCTTCTGATTATACCTGTTTACAACATCAGCTCTCGTTACAACATCTGTTCACGACTCTGTTCACGACTACTGCTCTGTTTGCGACTCCCTCTGGCGTGTCACAATCTCTTATATATACCTCCATTGATAATATCTAGACTGTTCTAAAACAAACCAGAAGCCGAATAATCTCTATCAATCAAGAAGTCACTAGAAATTTCCATTAACCTCACTTATCTGTGGCGGTAAGTCTTTTATCTCCGCTATCTTTATTTGCCGGCTCTTTGTGTACACAAGCCGCGCTTTCGTAGATAACGGGTTCGCGACAATACTTTGCGAGTTAATTACATTTTTTGACATGTTAATACACGATTCATAGATTTGTTTCAATAGCAGTCACTTATTAATGAATCTATGAGTTAGCCACCAGCATTAGATATCAGGCAATGTGTCTCAGGCGGTAGCGTTTGTGGTCCGTATTCGGGAGGTCGTGAGTTGGATTTCCGTTACGACCTTTTGCACCATTGCTTTTTTCGGAAGTTTCCCTGTGTGGCTTCTCGAATGTTGTGAAGCATAATTACATTCACCGAATTTCTTTTCCTTCCATTTACCTTACTTCTCGTTTCAGCTCATCTTTAATTTTGGGTGGATATTTCAGGGCTCTATGCGTGCGTTTCGGCGTGCTAAGATTCTGTCCCCTCTAGACATATGTAAGGATATGTAAGCCTGCAGGGTAAAGGGAAGTGAAATGCATGAGCTGCCACCAAGAAGTTTAGATTTCTAGCTCTGTTAGGGTTCCTGCTCTCTGCTGTTGTGTTCTGTCAGGTCAGGCCCCCCTTTGTACTCTTTCATCTCATCTCTCCAACCACGTATCCCGGTCTTCTACATGTCAAAGTCTCACCTCCGAACCTTTCCGTCAATACCTGTCATCCGCAAACAATAAGCAGTTCTGTGCGCTCAATTAATAATACAATTTTAATAGGTCATAAAAATATGCCTTAATCAGCTAGTCTCGTAACTCGACATCAGTATCTGATAATTGTCCATGTTTATTATTAATAATACATATGTAGCATTTATAGTGTGTATTGCTCCTGGGGATTGTGGAGGTATTCTGTTTTAGTAGTTTAAAAATATGTATATTCAGTAGGATTACAGAAAGCGTAATAACGAAAAAATAGGGAGAAATAAATTTATAAAATGTCATATGAAACCACACCAAGAGGGAAAGAAAAATATAAAGCTACGTAGTTGCCAGTGTAGTAAAGGTGTTCTTTAATTTTCGAAGTCTCTTACAATGTGTTTCCAGTTTTATTGTTACAGTCTGAGACTGAGGGATCGGAACATTAGGAGCAAAAATGAATCCTCATACATCGCTAAATAGAACTATCAGAGACTACCTGTGTGCAGAGTGATCTGGTTTCTCAACTCAAAGGTCCCGGGTTGAATTTTCGGCTGGGGCGGGATATTTCCTAATGCAGAATTATTTCCTACCTTTGGTAGAGTCTGAAAGTATTAATGCGGGAGTGAATATGTGTTCATTTCTACAGCGAATTAAAAAGATGTTTAAAAGAATATGTGTTACACTCCCATGACTTGTTCCACTCTATGACAAACTCTTCTTGCAAACATTTGTTCTCCTATCTACTTCATATTAATCGACACAAACATTTGCAGATGTTGCCTTCTTGCAGATTTCCTTGTAGGTACAATGGCAATAGAGCAATACAGTAGGCTTTAAGCAATAGTCAAATCTTTTATCGTCTGGTTTTGAAATCTATACACGGCCAAGCGATAAAATGTCAAAAACCTCCTTTTTGAGAAAGTGTAAGCATTTGAAAACTTAAACCTTTAACAGGGATTGTCGGAAATCTGTAGTTCCTTACAAATAAAAGTCGTATAAATTTTATATGTTAGCTAAATTTGCTGTGCAGTAACACTTTGTCCACATCTTACGGTTTACCAGTTATGCAAAAGTCATCCAAGCTTAATGTTACTTCAGAGGTATTCCCAGTAAATGCAGGACACACATTTAATTTGTTGGGAAAATACCTTAAACTTATGTCACTATAACAAAAGCCATTAAAGTTATTCTTGAGAGAAACGACATTTTGAATGATTTTCTGTGTAAAGAATAGTTTACGTGTTAGTGAATTTTCTTGGAAAATCTTTGTATCACATGCCTGGAAGATGTTGAACTTAAATGCCAAGTTTGGCATTTAACCGAGTTTTCGTATTTGAATTATGCTGTTCACTGACAGACAGGGACGCGCATACACGACCACAAAAACACGCACGTACACACATACACACATGCAAACACACTCAAGAACCAGCCCTTTTTTTAAAAATACCTTTTTTATCTAAGAAGTCTCAAAATATCTTTTTCCTGATTAATCTAGGTTCCAAATTTTTTAATGAAATGCAATATTTCCTGTACTTACTGTAAGTACGTAGTAGATAAAGTATAAACTACAGTACAGAATATGAAAACAGCACCAATAAATTGTTTCCCAAATCAAAAGACACCGATATGATTCATAGAAGTTAAAGCAGGCTATACAAATGGAGGAGATTTTGATATTAATTTGAGAAATAAACAGTGGAGAATAAGGTATGTTAATTAACGTGACAAACTATTCTTCAACAAGCAAAACATTAAATCGCAAAGCAGAAAATACTTCTGAATACTGCTCATTTACTATGAGTCGTACTTTTTTTAATGATCTTCACGTTTATTCAGCAGTAAGTATTTTTTTCCGCTATCTCACATTACCTTCTGCTAAAAACATCCTCTTTAATCAGTTCTTCCTTTATCGTTTCTCGTTACATTTTTTGTAACGCTTACATATTTAGGCTTAACTCTCAAGTAAAATGCTTCTCAATGGTAAAACTATATACAGGTTTTTAAATTGTCAGTCCAGGATAAATAAGCTAATCCTGTAATTCGGATTCTCCAGAAGAGAGGCCCACGAGGTCACCGGGAGTCAAATGCCCCTGTTTCGTGTCCCCAGCTAACAGATGGCAGGGCAGAGGCCAGCCTCCGACACGGGGGAATTCCCCGTTACTCATTTTGGTTAGAGGGTTTAGCAAACCCCAAGGCTCACGTGGTAGCCGAAAGACTGAATGTAAATGAGGAAACGTCCCTCAGTACACGTAAGAGAATCGAGCCCAAAACCATCCAAATGGTGGTTTGAGCCCTCAACAGCTCCTGTCTATTTGCATATCAGACGTATACGAGGTATGTTGCTTTACAGACTGAAATAACTGTACTACTCGGTGCTGCAGCCTCAAATGTTAAAACTACATTAAGCATAAGCTTACTGGGAACTTGTTATAAACTATACGCAAAAAGAGATGTTTAAACAAAACATCAGAAGTATCAACATGGTTTCCGAAAAGAAAGATCAATCTTTGATTGTATCTTTGTTTTAAAGCAGATAGTAGACAAATGAAGAGAATTTAATCTTGAAACTCATTTATTATTTATTGATTGTACGATGACGTTTGATAAAGTCATAAGACCAAAGAAATTCGGAATATACCTGAGAAAGCAATACCCTATTAACGAAAGGAATACGCATCATAAATGCTAACAACAAAATAAGTATTAATGTAGAAAATGGCCCAAACGACCAATTTGCACAAAGTGATGTAGTGAAGGATGTCTATTATCACGCACTCGTTAAAATGTAACCTACATACACCATGGAAATACGGCTAGATACGTTACGTTCTAATTGCCTATTGTTTGCGGATGACCCGGGCTAAACAGCACAAATCTTGTGGGGACACCTCGTGCACTGAGATCTCCACTAGTATCTATTAGGGCTAACTCTCTCCATGAGGAAGAGATGCTGTAAGGAAATAGTAGGATACCTCAGCTTAACAGGCAGACAGACTACAGAGACGCGCGGAAGTCTGTGACAAGTGCTGAGAGTTCTTCATTCCGGCGCCACTAACACTCCGATTCCAGTGTACACAGTAAGTCTTCCATATGAAGATAGCAACAACAAAACGCCACTCAGCGCCAATAAGAGCATTTACAATGCGCAAGCACCTTCGCCTTTTGCCCTGCACCGACATGTTCTACAAGCCTGAAAGCACATCTGAAAGATATAAGGGAATGAAGTGAAGGGAAATGATAGGATGATACTATTGTATGAAATTAACCCCCTCGGCATTCGCCTGAGTAACAAGAAGAGACCAGGAAAAATCAGATTGCCTGACTGACGGCATTGGAACCCGTGACCTCCCGAATGCGAGTTCACACGTTACCGCGGCGCCAACACACTCGGTATGACCAGGTTAACTAAAAGAACAGTCTTCCAATGGCTGCATATAACTATGTAAAATTAAATAATATTACCTTAACATTCATTGAAATAAATTTAAAACAATGGTGTTTATCAGATCCCAATTAAAATGTACAAAACGGTAAATGATTCGCAAATTAGTGTAGAAGTGAGCAGCTTTAAATGTATGGTATATACAATTCCATGCCAGAAAAGCCTATACGTGGAAGAAATAATAAATAGGAATATGTCTGATCAACAAGATGTTAGTCAATAGAAGAGCAAAGGAAACACAAGTCACACGTTATAAATCAGTGGCACTTCGGATATTACTTTATGGATCAGAGACTTTGATAGCTACGGAACGATATAAACTGGAATAGAACCCTTAAAAATAAGGTTTCTGAGATCAGTGGCCGATGTGTCTTTAATTGAACGCATTAAGGCTAAAGAAATAAGAAAACAAACTTGGTTAAAAGGCCGTGTTATATAATATAGGGTAATGCTGTAAGAATTGGAGAGAATTTTAGCCAGAAATGATGAAAACCGATTACCTAAGAAAACAATTAATTATAAACTACGAGGAAAACAAATATCAGCCGTCCATAATTAAGATGGAGTGAAGAATTCTAATGGGAACGGACGGAATGGTCCGTTCAAACCTTGTCATTGAGAAAGTTGCATCGCAACTTCGGAATTTTCCTTCTGTTAAAATTGTATTAAATTTAAGAGATCATAGCATTACAGATATAAACAGTAAATGCATATCTGGGTATTTGAAATGAAACAGCTAACGAATCTACACCATGCCTGCATATGTGTGGGAAATACAAGACGGTGATTTGATGTAATCTCCCCAAACAAACACCAAGGCGGCCCGGGTTCGATCCCAGGTGACCGCAAAGTGAGATTTGTAGTGGACAACAAGGCGCAGGGGCGGGTTTTCTCCCGGACCTCCGGTTTCCCCCGCCATCTCATTCCACCGGTGCTCCATCTTCATCTCATGTATCATCAGTATTACCGCCTGCGGTGTCGTATGTAGTAAAAGCGGGCGTTAAACACTACACATTTTATTTCATTTTCCCCAAACAAAACAATTTGTCTCAATATTTGTTTTTTATTTAGTACATGACCACAAATATTAGTAGATTTTGTAACAATATGCATATTTTATACTTATATTAGCTTAAAAATGGAATCTAAGTCTTAATTGTTTTGTATATAGCATTACAAAGTGCTCATCATACTTCCTAAGGTACGTATAACAGGAAGTTTATGAAGCACACATAATTACAGACAAAATAAACATATAATGTTTCCTGGAATAACTTCTGTAGAATTTAAGTTTTTGAAATATATTTAACATATATCAGACTAAAATTTACCAATCTAATCCGCATCTAATATTTGAAAATGAACGATCTACGTAGTTCTCTCTCCACAGACCAGAGGGGAACTTTTTGAAGAGAAATGATATAATCATTTGTGCGCGGCTTCTTCATCTTCTATAGAAACAAGTTCGTATTGGCTATATCGTAACAGTTTCTACAGAATCAGTTATCGCAATTAATATAAACGGGATAGAAAAATTATTTTTTATTCGAGTCGAGATACTCTGGTACAGAAATTGGTGTTAAATTTTCCTCTTCTCGTTTCATATGTATAGACCATTTAACTTTTGTGACATTGGGGACTTATACGTAAACTGAGAGTGTTATTATTAGTTGAGCTGTGGAATTCACTGGCGTTGGTTTAGTCAGTCATAATAACTGCTAAGGGGAGATCTCAATTAAAATGTACGATTTTTCAAAAGTTGCATAATTTACTTACTTTTGATTACACTTTTTGGCAATTATATGATACATATGTATGGTAAATTTGGATAAAATTGAATGAATATTTCTGAAAGAAAATTAGATAAGTATTTTTATATAATTAGAATTCTACCATTTTAAACATAACCTTCAAAGATAATGACCTGGACACTATCTCACTTTTATTTTATGGCAGTAAAATTACTCCTTGGCGGTATATCTTTCTCTTTGTTTATTTTGTAGTACTTTATATATTACGATTTGCGCCAACTTGAGACACTAATTTGAAGAACTTTTTAATATTTTACAATCTGCATTGCGTTGTGTTGTACTGTGATCAATTTGCAATGTACAGCAGTTTCATAATGATCTTGAACTTCTTTCCCCAGCTTAACTGCGTGTGTGTAGTGTTCAACGCCCGCTTTTACTACATACGGCACCGCAGGCGGTCACACTGGTGGTACATGAGATGAAGATGGAGCACCGGTGGAATGAGATGGTGGGGGAAACCGGAGGTCCCGAAGAAAACCCGCCCCAGCGCCGTGTTGTCCATCGCAAATCCCACTTTGCGGTCGCCTGGGATCGAACCCGGGCCGCCTTGGTAAGAACCAAGCGGTCTAACCACTGAGCCACAGCGGCCTCACAGCTTAACTGAAGTAGGTGATCACTTTAATTACAGTGTTTTTAATCGAAGAACACAAATATTAATCTCCTGGAATTTATCTCGGATCGATGTCTTTTTCTCCTAAATTAGTGAAATAATAATACTTGTGGTATGGCCCTGTATCTCAGTCGGTAGAGCACCTACCTGCCGTGCTAGGGGCCCCGGGTTCGATTCCCGCTGGGTGTGGGGATTTTTTTTTCTCCACCCAAGATAGTTCCCCATCTTCCCCAGAGTCTGGAAATATGAATGATATTGGGAATGTGTGCGTAATCTAATGATTAAAACCCAACGAATACGAGTTAACACCTTCGACATGTGCCAAAGGAGAACGGCCGCCGATATGAAAACTGGAGTTAAAGGCGGGCTATAAATGGAACAATAAAAAATACTTGTATTGCTTTAAACATTATTATTTACTTCACAAACACAATTAATAAATCGAAAAATACAACTTTCCACAACTTTCTCTAAAAGTCGCTTTATTCATGGAAAGAAAATGTCTAGTTGTGTCTCCCGGAAGAAACAATAATTAGTTATATATACACTATATAACTAGTTATAGTCCATATAGTCTCTAACTGCATATCTCTTGGAAATAATAATTTCTTCCACACTTGTCTGTAGGCTAAGGTTTGAATAAGCAGAGCCAGACTGAAAAATTCAATGCCATAGCCGGGATTTGAACCGGGAGATCCGTGGTTCAAATCAGGGCTACGGCATTGAATTATATGGGTAGAGCCAGATTCAAAAATTAAATGCCATAGCCGGGATTTTAACCGGGAGATCCGTGGTTCAAATCAGGGCAATGGCATTGAATTTTTGAATCTGGCTCTACTAATATATATTCATTTATATTCATAACCACTTTAATATTGTACTACACAAATTGTAACCAACATTAAAAAATGTATAAGTAACTCTTGTTTGTGGCCAACTATAAATAACAATTTCAATTTTATACTGCATTTAAAAAATAATGTTCCAGAATTGATATTTATTTCCAACTCTGTGCATTGCTATTATTAATGAAACAACTTGTGTTTAATTTATAGCTAGGCCACTAATCGGCTACATGAGTGGTTAGCTTTCACTAGAGTGACATCGGTATTTTTCCACTTCAGACTAGTGTTGATGACCCGCTCAAAGCTACATATATCAGCCATTATATTACGTCAGTTTCTACAGTCAGTTCGAGCTGTAAAGACTAGTTTGTTCATTGAGAATCTCAAAAGTGAAAGTTTATTTTAGACATGTGTAAATTGATTTGAGTAATATTATTATTGTTGCTATTCTTGTACTGTTAATAGTCTACTGAAATTCCTATAGAAAAATGCACGCGAGAACAGAGAATGTTTACGTACGACGCATGCGTAAATCTCGAATCATGTAGACGGGAGTAGACAACTTCTGAACAAATTTCTTGATATTCCTGTTCCAGGTAGAGAAGCTCTTAGATATATGATTAATGAGTTTAGAATATTAGGAATGTTAAACACTTTAAGAATTTAAGTTGACCTGTTCCGATGGAAGAAACAAATTTACGAAATTGGTGCATCATTCTAGCGCTAACTTCCCTAAAGAAGTCTCTTCAGATTTCTTACACAAAAATTAAGTATTTCAAAAGTCTCTTCTCATACAAGTGCTAAACTTTCAAAATTGAAACTCTGTTTTCTTATATATACTTCATGAGTTACAACTGGTGAAAACAACGAATGTCAGATTGTCTCAATACAGATGGTTTCAACATAGTCTATGACAAGGTTAGTGCTCATCAAGAATTTGTCCAGAACGTTGGTGTAAGTACAAGAAGATGCTGGCACTAGGTACACCTTATAGCGATACAAACAATGCCTTCTACAGTAAGATATCACTACCAATATCAAAATGATACTTTTGTCTAAGGATCGGTGCAACTTGGATATTTTATTGAATTTTAGGCACTTCCAGATGGAAATTTGAACTAAAGTTTCGGTTGTATGCTAATCAAACATCAGAGAGCAAAACGATATAAGAAGAGTTTTAAATTGCTTCTTGCCTTAAAAATTCTATAATTCAGAATCTCGGAGAGTAGGAAATTCCACCCCATTCTGGACTTCTGGGTTGACGAGGTTAACTTTTGTAAACTTTCAAAAGCAAATCAGTAAAATATACACATTGAATTTTAGCCCCTTCAGAATATCTATAGCAGATATTAAAGAAATTACAATGAGAAATCATTACTTTAAACAGGTTTTGATTGAAATATGCAGTGTTACCATTAAATACTGATACCCAAATTAAGGTATGCAACGAATAAAGAATCGTAATGGATTTCAAAGGAACATTTTGTATTTGTTAAAACACGTGCAGGTGCATTGGGTTGAGTCTTTTAACAAAAGAGACGGAAGAAAGAGGTTTTTCTTAGCAGGGATTCTAAGTGAATAATACTTGACTTCGTTTGAAAAGGCATTGTTCGGACCCTTAATAATGGCATGGCCGAGACTGATTATCACAATGGACAAAATGGTCACAAAAGCAATTTTGGTGTGAATAAAGAGAGCTTCAAGAGGTGAAAGTCACACACACGCAGCTGTAGTGAGGACAGACGGACCGTGGCTGGCGGCCCATTAAGACGGTCATCTGGTTCTGTCTTGGGCGTAGGCAGACCAAAAGCGGGGAGAAAAGGCATCTATCTATTCCTGCGGGGATAACGAATTAAGTGTTATCGCGTACTAATCATTCTACATACGGTCACTCTGAACAGTGATATATTGATAACCCTTGATCGGCAACTTCGAGTTTGATGTGAGGATAAAAAGAAGCAGTCATTAAACCAGTTTGAAACTTGCATTCCAGTGTCATTAGAACTATCCCTACTCCCATACATATCCACGCATACCCGAGGATAAATTTGCTCTATCCTGCTCTAAACAGCTCAACCCACCAGCTGCTAAAATACCAAAGAAAGGAATAACATGGACCGTACTGCATATACTTTGTTTATCCCTTCATCCATGCAGTTATGTTGATGGAAGTAAAATAAAATACAAAAGCCTTACTTAGGAACTTCACCTCGTATTGCAACTGTTACACAAACTATGTGGTGCGCTTTTAAAAAAGTAGTTAATCTCATGTGAAAGGGGTCGCACACTTTTTGAGCTTTCCCTGAGGAACATGGATTTCCCCTGCCTCTGGTAGAAGGGATCATAGGGCTGAGAAGACTAGTGTGTGCTGGAATTGTGAAAGGAATATTATTCCATCCATGTGTCTGATATAGAAGCACTGGGTTATTGTTGGACAGTTACACTTCTTATTTTAGCCATATTTTATTGCTTAAATGTGTTATAATTGATGTCACTAAATACATTGATGACGTAGGAAAATATAATCTTCAGCAATACCGCATGTATAAATAACTAATTCAGCTTAATTATTTATTGTAGCCATAATTTTTTCTCAACTTGCAGTTTTGAAATAGTAGATTAGCTTATTCGATTATTCGTTAGAAAATGCTGTATATACATCATCAGTGTCATGCTGACAACAAAAGCATATTCAACACCTTATTTTTGGGATAATCGAGATACCAAAGCCAATAACAAAAATTCCTTTCCAATATTTTGCAGAGCACATAATTTTCCACCAAATAACATAACATGAATTGCTAAAAGCTTTTATTAAGAAAGCGAAACATTCATTAAAAAAACGCCAGGACTTATGGACCAACCCATTAAACATGATATAAAAACAAAGATGAATTTGAAAGTTCATTTAATTTCAGAAACCATAATTAGGTCATATGCATCCCTTTTGGTCAACGGGTTCGATGCCAGGTGACCGCAAAATGAGATTTGAGGTGGACAACACAGCGTTGGGCGGGTTTTCTCCGGGACCTCCGGTTTCCCCCACCATCTCATTCCACCGGTGCTCCATCTTCATTTCATGTATCATCAGTGTCACCGCCTGCGGTGCCGTATGTAGTAAAAGCGGGCGTTAAACACTATACATTGTTTTTCCTTTTGGGTAAGGGCCTCTTTAAGTTTCAAAGGAGGTCCTGGTTAAATATTTCAGTAATGATTAACTTAGTTTACTTTCCAGCTGGCTATTTTCACTGCTCTTTCTCGCTTCGGCTACCATCCTCCATTTGCTACCGAAGGTCATCTGCCCAGCGAGTATAATTGCACTTTTAGTATAATTATTGGAGTATCTGACATATTTCGTAATGTAAGTATTGGACTAGATTGTACAGAAGATATTCGGTACCTCGACCAGAATGGTCTTTTGTTCCTATGCCCCGAGTGGAAGGGAGGCTGAGGTAAGAGGAGACAGATAGCGGCTGACCCCAAGGAGTCACCACAGTACAGAGGGAGATAGAAAATGCCCAGAAATCCAGTAAAATCGTCCTGGACGATACCGTGTCCCCGAAAAAGTCACTATTCCAGCTCGAAAATCGGAGGCCACTCCCCAGAGCAGAGGACTCCAGGATGGCTGGCATAACCGGCATCCTGCCAGCCGCGTTACTGAATCGGCCCACTAGAACGGCTCGAAGACCGTCCTGCCGGAGGAGAAAGTGTTCGTGCACCGCCGAGACTCCCGTTGACACTTCTACCCTAAAAAAAATCACCAGATGAGAGATGATATAAAATTATAATGGAGGTGTAATGGAGTGACAGAAAATTCGGGGGATGTAATTAACCTATGCAGCATTTGCCTAGTGATTCGGAAAAATGAACCGAAAAACCCCATGTGTCATATACGGGAATCGAACCCGAGCCTCCCGAATGTAGGCCACAGAGGCCTCCTGAGCCATCTCGCTCGGTTTTCATGTCGTAAGTACTATGTAGGGATAAATCTTGTACCACCACCTTTATTTTTGCAATTCCCATACTACCAATTTGTTCCAATTTGTAGCAACCGCAAAAAGTGTAGAAGCAAAAATATATAAGCATAAGACTTATAAACGCCTAATCGTATCAAAAAGGAGGTTACAAGACTAAACATGATGAATGTAGCAGAGAAAAATCATTGGTTATTAGTTTTTATTTAGCAATATCCGCTGAAATTATCGATTAAGTTTGATTCTGATTGATGAACAAGGCATTAGTAGGACATGCATTGGCTAAAAGGTCAAACTGTAACGTACCGCCCACGCACCAATCGCCATAGCCTGGTCACGCAACACTGAAACTTAATGAAAATAAATAGAAGGAAATTAATGGTACAAGAAGAACCATTTCAGCATTCGCATACTCTTCTGGGATAACCATGAACAAACTCAAGCTCAGGGTGATTGGCCTAACCGCATTTGAACCCAATACCTGTTGTAAGTGAGCCTCACAGGTTACTATGCAGCTATCTCGCAGGATTAAGGAGATACGCTGTTTAGTATTTATGCTTTTAATTTCTCGAAATAATTGGATTATAGAGAGCCATTGCCCCATTAAAGCTTGATGTAAGTTCCTTGTTTGTAATATTATTCTTAATATCATTAACATTGAAGTAGATATTTTGTTTGATCCAGCAAATTGAATGACAGAAGGATAAAGGGCATTTATCTCGTTGCTAAGCAAACGTTTGGATACTCTAAACGTTTGCGGGCTCCCAACAGACTTCTGTCGGTTTTGGGAAGAGGCAGTAATTACAGTACCGTTCGCCAGGATTATTCAATTCTGCATGTTTTAGATTAATATCAAATCCTCACTCCATTATCTGAACAACAGTTGTAACTCGCCGCTCACACTTTCATCTACCTGGGTGGCAAAAGAGGTTTATTTTTCACTCTGTTTGCTGTAAGTTCTACCACTACAAAGCACCTAAAAAGGTCAGACTTGTAATTACTTCGATGTTCCAAGAATTACGCAATTTCGATGTAAATCCTAATAATTTATTCAACACATGCTCTTTTCATACAGAGGGAATTACTTGCGTGCAAGAATGATACGTGTCATTTCATGAGGTAGAATGCAACACTTTGGGATTTAATTTAATTTAGATCCAATACAACTCTGGAGATTTTGCTCTTGGGTAATTAACTCTTCAATTAAACGTGTATGAAAAGCGAATCTAAAGCTGAGCTCAAGGGCTTAGTATTGAGTAATTAGATGGTATATAATGCCAGAGGTAAGAGAGAGTATAATATTATACTAGGTATACTTAGGACAATGCCATGTTTCGTTCAAGAGCTTTATTCCAGCGGTAATATACCCTGCTGCCATTGTTTTGACGGTCTTCCCACCACGGGTGGTGGTGTATCTGGTTTTGAAGTTCTCGGAGGTTTCAGGATAGGACCTTCACTGATTCCATTAATATCACCTCTCTATGTTTTTTTATTCTTCGTATTATACATCTCGTAATGTTTGTAATCCCACATATGCATCTGATTTCTTATTTGCCTTTATATCATACCATATAAAACCTTGCTACTGGTACTGTTATTTTAATTTCATTTGTACTAATGAACTACCCTGGTTTCTTCGGGTGACTCTTGTTTCCACTACATACGTCATCACCGTTCTGACACAAGTTTTATATATTCCGCCTCTTTTCCTTTTGCTCATATACTTATTTCCACAAATAACGAACCACAATGCTCTTGATATCATTGATGACTCTTTTAACTTTGATTTCATTTCTGCAATTAAATTTATATTGTTAGTAATATTCGCACTAAGTGACTGAAACTCATCATTTGCCTTATGCAATTATATTGAACTTTATTTTTGGAAATCGGGTTTTGGATATCGTTGTCTGAACACAATTTTGTTTTGTATTTGACAGAGTTATTTGACAAATGCAATGGAGATTGCAAGAATCTTAAATAGCTTCTAAAGTAAATATAAAGAAGTAGTCCTTGCATAAACTTCTAAACATAGTGAACAAACGGTAAGGCATGGAAAGAAAGACAGAAACAAACAAACAAAGAGAGACAGAAAGAAAGAAGCAAAGAAAGAAAGAAGCAAAGAAAGAAAGAAGGAAGGAAAAGAAAAAGAAACAGAAAGAAATACAAAAATGATTATCTAATTTGGTATGATCCACTTATCCTTTTACTTTCACAGCGTAAAAATGCATTTTCTAGATTCAGTGCTCACAACCTAACTTACCTTCGTGTTTTTCTTGTGGATTTTATTGCTGGTACGTGCATGAAGTATATTATAAATTTTGCTACACTTATTATCGTAGACAAAGAATATAATTATAAGAGATAACTGATCTGATAATTAAATTCTGCCATATAAGTCTTACTTGAACCTTGACTTACTTTCAATTTGTTGATATTTGCGTAATATTTAATTCGTGCAGCTGCCAAGTGTTGTCGCTAGATTTGTCTTAATTATTTAGCATATACAACCAATGAAATATTTGTATTAACAGAAGGAGTAAGTCAAAACAACTGCATACATTTTAACAAAATGCATTAAGCATCACATAAAAATCATACTGCTATAGGTATATACATTTATCTTTTACTTCGTTATATTTTTTTCGTTTGTTAAATCACGATTATCTATGCATATGACTAAGATTTAAATGAATTTGACTGTTATTACTGTCTCTACGGCTTACCTAGAGTAAGCAGAGAACTTAATGAGTTCAGAACAAAAGCTTGATATGGAGATTTAACTGAAAATACATGTATTGAGGTCTCTTGAATAAAAACAAATAGAAACCGATTGACTCTTTTGGATGTAACTCTGAGTAGCATAACTGAGAAACGAAAACTCGGTTAAATTTAGTATCTGTCTCCGTCTCTCACATTCTGCATTGTATTTTCATCCCTTTCTATCTTCTTCTTCCTCCCTCCATCTGCGTCTTTCCCTCTCCTAGCCTTTTCCTCAACTTCCCTTTATTGTTTGGGCTTTTTCAAGTCACCTCCAATCTCTCAAGGAAAACGAATATAGCTTCAACTACGACTCTCAAAATTTTAAAAATAAGTAAATACAAGACATGGCAGAAACAGTACGCTTATAACTTTTTACGTAATATGAAAGCGTAGAGCCAGACTGAAAAATTCAATGCCATAGCCGGGATTTGAACCACGGATCTTCTGGTGTCCGTCCAGCCGCTCTAACCATTTGAGCTACTATGGCCAACGTGCCAACATCACATTAAATTCTCCAACTGACTCGTGTTTCTCCCGGTAAACCACTAGGAGTTCTCATATACACATGAGACATCTACCTTAATGGCGACTTACTATGCTGTAAGTACTTTAAGGCCTGGGCTTTATAGTTCGGACCACTATTACGTACAATTAATGGAAATTAGTTGATCTTTCACACCTTTTCATAGTGCATCCTACACACGGCTAGTGTGAAAGGACAATTAATTTCCATTTTTACGTAATAATTTATAAATAAAGTTATTAGTAACAAAGATATTTCTATTCTCTTTCTGTTCTGTAGGCTCTGATAACTTCCCTCTTTGGCAAAAGAAATAAGATGATATATAGCGTTTCTTAAGCAAGAGATACAAGGTATTTTATATATGATCTGTCTGAAACTAAATCGATCTTGTTATATCTGACGGAAGGTGAGAAAGAGCGAGGCAGATTCATTGTAATCGAACGCTGTTAGGCTGTTAGTTGATTCCCGGCAAGAACCCATATATTTTCCTCCGCTAATCAGCACCTAAGAACGTTTTACTAAATTATTTCTCTCTATATGTTCTCGCCCCCCACATGTTTGTAACAGGATCATTCTAGTGCGATACAGAAAATACCAAAGTTTTCAAATCAATCGGTGCGGCCACCCTTGTATGGAATAATAAACACACACAAGCACGCTCACACAAAAAGAAAAGTAAAATAGTAACTCCGTCTAGGGCAGCACATTACATACAGTAACTTTAATCTCTTATCAAAAATGGAAAATTGTCAATGTGTTATAAAATAAAGTTCTGTCCTATCTTTTGATTGGGTACATATAAGTTCCCTTAGTTGTACAACTTTGGATAAATCGTATTCCTAACTGTTAATATATACAGAGTGTATATGTGTCCCACCTAATTCTACGACCTCAAATTTCTCCGAAATGAAACAAAATATTGTCACAGCAACAGGCATGAAAGTTTCGGCACAAATAAGAGGACAGTCGGCGGATATAGTTTCATGGTAATAATGAGCCTTGCTGAGCAGTTAATGATAACGGTGCTATTGTAAGCGAGTGCCGGCGGGCAGCGATAACTGAGGTAAAGGCCTCGCCGGCATAGATTAAGTTACGCTTCTAGAAGTGATAGAATGATTTGGAAATTTCTGGACTGATAGAGATTGTTCGGCTTCTGGCTGACTTTAGAACCATCTAGAGTTACGAATTAGGTACTTAAGGACGTGACGGCTCGCAAAAAGTAGTTGTTGTGTAACAAGAGTTGTAAAACAGTGAGTTGTGAAATGAGAGACAGCCAGTTGTGTTGTTGTAACGAGAGCTAATGTAATCTGCTGTCACTGTTTGTTATTGTGATCGACCATGGAAGACTGTGTATATGTGGTGTAATGTTGTTACGTGAGAATTGAACAGTGTATTTCTACAGAAATAAAGGAGATTTTTAATTTCTGCAACTCGGCCTTTTAATTCTACGAACCCACAAAGTCACAATATGAAAATTCCAATTGGCCAGGAATGTTGCTGTCAGGGGCTCACACAGTGAGAAGGTATGCACAATCCATAAAGGTAAACAAATAGCACTTTCAACACCAAGTTCCGTTTTTTTTTAATGGAACATGAATGCTTATTCTACAAAATGACAACTAGAGCTATAATTAGTGATAACACACTTGCTTTCACGTTTCTAAACCTCATACGTTTTGAAATAGGTGGCTGTTAGAAGATGGCAAATGCACCACCGTCTCTGACGTAACGCAACGAATGTACTTCTGTGCTCAGAGCAGGGGTTGCTTGCACTGGCCTGTAGCCTGCTGTAAACAAACCGATACCTATCAGCTCAGCACGTTCTAGCTTCAGCCTCCTGATCTGGTCTGCTGTCATACTGTAACACAATTCACATACGTTTCGATTGATGTGTATTGATGCAAATGGAGGGCACTTCGAACATCTGTTGAAGTGACATTGTTTCATTGGACAAGACGCTACTGGTGATTTATAGGTGCATTTTCCATGCCAGCTGTAATGAAGCTTCTGAAGGCTATAGGCCACTAGTAAATGTGTTTAGAAAAGCGGAACCAAGTGTGTTATCACTAATTGTAGCTCTAGTTGTCATTTTCCTATAGTAAACGTGCATGTTCCTTTTTAAAAAACGCAATTTGGTGTTGGAAGTGTTATCTGTTTACCTTTATGGATTGTGCATAGCTTCTCATTGTGTGAGCCTGAAATAGGTACATTCCTGGCCAATTGGAATTTTAATATTTTGTTTCATTTCGGACATATTTGAGGTCACAAGTTAGGTGGGACACCTTGTATAATAGCGAATCCGCGTTAACTTGTGTGGTACACGATCAAATCAGTTATTGAAAAATATATTTTATAGTTATGTATATCTGTCATTGTCTGTTCTGCCCTTGGAAGGAACGGCGTTTCTAATGGAGCTGCTGGAGATTGGAAGTAGCTATTAAATACTTTACGTGAAATCTTGTAACATATATTTTTGACAAACTCCGTTCCTAGCGAAAGAACAAATTATTGTACTAGATTGACTAAAAGATTGGCTTTCATAGCTGTTCTCTATGTAATTCCCTATCACTGATTCTTGATTAAACTCTTTATACTGATTGCTGTAATATGAAAAAACAAATACATTTGAGGGCGTAGAACTGAGTTTCGTTAAAAGGTTGCCAAGTAAGAGTTAGCAAAAATTATTTGTTTTAACATGTCAGCATTCAGCAACACTCTTTCATAAATAAAGAAGTAATTTGGCAGCATTCTATGGGTAAAAACACATGTTTAGGCCTGAACATTTTATTATTTCTGTTGCCTAGGTTGCGAAAGGAAAAAGTATAAATACAAGGTAATTTCAATCAAAGTGGATTGTTAACTTCGTCTGTGTTCGTTTGTGTTTTGCATTTCAATTAAGAGCACCGCTAAATCCCTGTCGTCCGCTGTTAAAACTGCAGTATTTTAATTCCATTATTCGAGGAAATGCTTTGAATAAAAGGGTTGAGATTTTTCTAAAATGTTTTAAAAGCATTTGGTACAGAGTCAAACAAGAGTAAATTTTTGGCGATTGTACCTAAAAATATGGCGATGTATACTCTCGTAACTACTTTTATCCATTACAAATTAATATATGGGAAACATGGTTGGCAAACTCAAACAGGAAATTATTGTACCAAACACATTACAGCTTTTTTACTAAATTATCATAAATTTTATAGAAATAATTTTAAAATTTATGATGGGATTACACAAAAGCTTTACATATGGTGTGGGGTTAATATTTAATGTTCAATGAAAATTACATGCACTTTACAACAGAGGTCTGCTTTGGGTAAATATAATCTTTGAAACTGAAAGTTTAACGTAACGCTAACACTGATTCAGTCGAAATGCATTGCCGTACTTTTAATATCAGGTACTCCCACAGTGGTGCATTATCTAAAGCCATAAGGGTCTCACGGGAAATCCCAAAACAAATGCGCATCACATTTATGAATGCGTACTGAATTAAACGCATTGCCAATATCGAAACAGAGTAATGATGAATTATTATTAATAATAAATATTAATATAGATCAAATTTTGTAACATGTATAGCGAGCTTGTTGAACATGGTCTGAGAATGTAAGGCCCACAGTTCGTATCCCGCCAGAAACGTTCTCCCTGATGAGCCCTTTTTTCCTTCAGATTTTTAATCACTAGCAGATATCCAGCAACTACCCTAAAATTAGGCCTGAAACGTTAGTTATCAAATTTCCATTCCAAATTATCAATTTCGTGGAGATCGGATGCTGGGTATTACAAATTCAAAGCTAGCAAAACGACACTAAAATGGGGAAAATATGCACCAAATAGGCACATGTATTGAAATTAAGTGTAATACACTTAAAGTTGTGCTTCATTTAATTAACATACCTGAGCATAAGTGAACGTAAAAACCAATTAAAAGTCCTAACTGTGCATTAACACGTTTTGTTTCTCTTCTGAGCTCTTAATTACATCTCGTAATGGAGGAATATTTTACTACAATGAATGTCAAGTTATTCCTTACAGTATCCTTCATAACTCGCGCACTGTACAAATGACACACCTTCTTAACCAGATTATTGGAAACCTTCTGTGTGTCCTGACACCGTTTTTGGTGGCTGGCCCCGTAGCTCAGTCAGTAGACTGCCGTGTCAGGGGTCCCGGGTTCGATTTCCGGCTGGGGTGGGACTTTTCTCCAACCAAGATTAATCCTGATCTTTCCCAGAGTATGAATGAGTATGAATGAGGGTGTGAATGTGTGCATGATCTAATGATACAACGCAACGATTACGAGTTAACACTATCGATATGTTCGAAAGGAGAACGGCCTCCGATATGACCGCTGCAGTTAAAGGCGGGGTATAAATGGAATACAGAAAAAAAATATGGCGTACTATAATGCCATATACACAATCTAGTTAATACTGGCTACGGAGGTAAAGACAGTTCAGGTGAAACTTCTTAAGATGAATATTGAGTTCTGGTCAGATATTTACGAAATATCCCTTTTATGTTGGAAATTAAAATATGTATATCTGGGAAAAGACCACAAATTTCTTAAAAAAATTCTCTGAAGCGCGTAAATGACGCACGTGACAGTAAGCATGTTGGGGAACAAAAAGGCTGCAGCATCATATGTAAACAGAAGAATATTCGAATGCTAAACTCAATAGTGCATTCAATGAAACGGTAAACACAAGGACTACAATTGTAGCGTTTACCTTATTCAGTTGTTCACATGCAATTGAATGTATTTCTGAGACTTGATCGTAATCCATTATGCCAATCACAAAACTTGCAATTTACCACCACGGGGATATATACTTTCATCAACCGATATCCATAGTTTGTGCCGAATGACAGCTTCTGTAACTCGATTAATTGTGTCACTGTAACAATTATCCACATAAGTTTTGCGTTCCATTCTTTCTCTTGGGACTTGTTATTTTGTGTACTTTTGCAAGAACTCCTTCAAAGTTGTGTTCTCTGTCTTCCACAAACGGATACTGCTTCAATAAACGCTTTTCAGAGATCAAGTGAAAACTGTGATTGGCGTTAGGAAATTGCGTACAAGGAGATCACAACTGCTTTCAGTTCACCTGCTTTTGTCGTTCGACGTAGGGAAGGTTTACATTTCAAGTTCGTTGAGTAAAGTAAAACATTTTATGTCATTTCAAAGACGTTTCGAACACTTTGAAAAATGGGATTGAGCCATCTATCTCACCAAATACACTCATAAATATATTAAATTTTGTTTGAAATCCTGTTTCATATGGTGAAACGATTTTGAAGTAAATGTCAACAACAAACCACGTCATACTGCTGCACTATTTGCATAACACACCAGTCTTGGGTGAAAGAGAAAAATTAACGTAGATTAAGCAAGTTAACAACGTTCTCCTGGTCTTTCCAACTAAAGGTTAAGGGTGCGTTAATAGTGTCGCCTGCTTTAAATTAACAAACCAGCAAATAGTAATTTATCCCTTATTGCCATTTAAAGAGCCAGCCAGCTTCCAATCTACAGTGGGAAAAAAAAAAAGAATCACAAACTGGGAATAAACACACTTCCAGGAAAAAGTTTTGAATCACCAAAGCTAAGGGAAATAATAAGCGGGATTTTTGTGATATGGAATGAAAGTAAGCTATAACGCATTCAAAAGATATTGCCCAGCAGTCAAAAGTTGTTTTATTTAATGTGTTGCAAAGATACATTTGAAACTCAAGAAAAGAGGCATTTATAAAAAGTTAATTATATACAAAAATATGTTTACGGTACATAACTCTCATAAAGTGAACTGCACTCATATTAAGTAATTCTTATCATATCTGTAATAAAGTATTGACATCTTGTCTAACATTCGGTCTCTAATCATCAGTGCCACAATCTATAATCCTGTATAGAACGCTATACAGAGTAATTCGCTGCAAGCAATACTAGACATGACATTATTAGCTTCAAAAGTGTTGTATTTTTCAGTATCGTATGTCATATTGGTGTTACACTTATCTCATGTTTCATGATCATCGTAAACATCCCTGAATGAGTATGACTTCAAACAAGTTCTTAGCTACGAGACAGCAATATAGGAAACAATATTCAGATATTTGCAACAGAAGCAGGAAGTAATAGATGCAGGTATTATATCACACCCCAGGAGTGGGATGACTTCGGGGGTACATAGTTGGGAATTAGGTGGTAGAGCAAGAATAGGGCAGTTGAGAGGAGAGCAGAAGAGCCAACACTTAGTTTCCTTAGATAATTAGAGACGTTGAAGTAGACAACTCGCCAACGCCTTAAAGAGGCTTATATATTATATATTATATATATATATATATATATATATATATATATATATATATATATTACATAATTTATACTAGTGGAGCTCATGTACGGGGATTTGTCCCGTACTGGTGCAGATGTGAACGATTAGGGCCTCTATTGAAGGGCGGCATGACGACGCGGATACAGCTTGACCCTTCCGTAAGAATTTAGGCTAGATTAGCACGCGACTAACAAAAATCGTGGCTGTTAAGTATGAACAATTAACTAGAAGGAGGGGGGCCGAATCCCTGAACCCGGAATCTTTTAACATTAGGAATGTTCTGGAACATTCTATCCACCGTGTCCGTCCAAAATCCACAAGACACGCTGGTTGCGTACTTTCTGTTGTTAGGTGCAATGCCCAGAACTGCTGAGTTCCACATACAACTGCGGTTATTGCCTCGTAAATTGACGCGCTAAGGATTTCTCGTCCTTTGCCCTCCTATGAGGCTCAACAACTTTAGTCCAGGAAATAGCAATTCAATTTTATAGAGAAACCACCATACTGTTAACATTTCGATTAAAACTGATAATAATTTAAGTTGTTCCACCCCATCAAAGCGTACGCGACAATATCAAAGAACTCAGGCGAAGGAAAATAAAAACACGTGCGTTATATTCTCATAACAATGGTTACCCATTTTAAACAAATTATTCTTACGAAAGCTTAGTGTTATTTTATGCTAATAAACTTCTGTAGTACTGGTTTTATTCCGTATTGCTTTTAGCTTCAATTGGAATGTGGAATAACGTAAATTTATGCGAGAGAAAATATTTCAGTATGTCGCTATACGACTTCTTTGAAATTCCTTACTTTTTTGCACCACTAAGAAACAATAATGACCTTAAATTTGAAGAAATTATATTTTAAAATTCAAACCAGGTATAAATGTCTCAAAAATCTTTATCTCCATAAAGACTGTTTCAATTAAATTCTGTGCCATAAGAGATCTAAGCATTTGCTTGGTAATATTTCGCTTACGTCATTTAAAATAAATGGGTCTTGAGAGGGTATTCACTAAAATTAAAAATATCTTACAGATGTTCTCTAGTCAAAATAGAGAAGTTTTTGAGAAAATCGAAACTTTCCAATAATTGTATATGTAAAGGGTAGTTTGGGATGGAGCACTTTCTTGAACATCTCCCTTTGTAATGTTAGAAAATGTAGTACATATGTACCAAGTTTGGTAGTTAACCAGGTTGTTTTGGGTTCTGGTGTTCATCCAGACATCCATAAGGTTCTTATTCGTACGCCATCAGCTACTAAACATGCCCTTATTCAAATTAGGCATTAACTGTTGATACAAAAGCAGATACATACAAAGAGTTGACGTATCTAAAGCAGCAGTATACGTCTTTCAACTATGAGGAACTCTTCAGTAACCTTCAGACCCCACCGTATCTTACTATAGCTCAAGATCTCTCAGGGCAGAAGTGTTGAAATAACTTGCTAAACCTAACATCCATCATTGTGACAGTGCCAACAAACGTAAAGGGATCTGCTTAAATAGCATCTGGTATTTGGTAGTACTTAACTCGATGGCAACTACAAGGCATGTGGCTAGAGTACACTACCTCCTCCAAGTGAAGGGCATATTGCGTGCTACTGTAGGCTGGGAGGACAAGGAGGGGATAGATACATTTCTACGCACCTAAGGTGAGTGAGCCGGCATGTGATAAGGCTGATAGTAGGGAAGAGAGAGATAAACAGAATTAAACGTCTTCGTTTTGTACTTTTTGGTTTTTCTGCTATGAACAAAGTAAATAGGAATGTATTGTATACTACGCAAAAGTACGATATCGAATTTCAATGAAAATACACGTCTGGATTGCCCTGAATAGAAAAACGTTATGTAATTTTAGAAAAAGGGCGCGCACGACAGTTTGAGAACATAATTCAAACTTGGTATTCAATTTCAGGATCTTTCAAAGATGCGCATTTAAGATTTTTAAATTAATCTTTACATTAAACATTTTTTATATTTTGATTTTCTGAAAATAGCTGTGACGACTTTGATTTAAATTCCATACGGCTAAGACACTTTTATAACCAAAGAAACGTACTTATATCTTGAAGTTTCTGTTAATAGGCTCTGAATTCCTCTTCATACTAAATGACTTGCATAACTGGCAAACCCTAAGAGATAGACAAAATCTTGCTACACACACGAGCACAAAAACTGGTGTCGTTAAGGCACACAATTTGTGTCAAATACACTTTTTATAGAGATAACCATTTTTATATATTTATTGTTACCCTGTTTGAATTGTGAAATATTTATACTTTTCTCAAAGAGG
>CM060950.1:370504914-370599914 GCA_030765055.1 Mantis religiosa
TTTTTTCATTTAAAACATTTGAGAGATGGTTAATTTTAGCTAAAGTCATCCTATTTTGATGCTTCTTCAAATTTGAAAAGTTCTAAGGATTCATCTCATATGCTGAAAAGAATAGCACACAGTAGTGCAATATACAGCAGCTTCAAAGTTTTAACCTTTGCGATTATCTTAATGTTGCATTTTTACTTTTGCAGTATATACTTAGGTACAAGAAGTATTAGAGTTTTCAAACTCCCTGAATCAAAAACAAAAATCAATTTTAGCGAGAGAGAGAGAGAGAGAGAGAGAGAGAGAGAGAGAGAGAGAGAGAGAGAGAGAGAGAGAGAGAGAGAAAAGGGATGTGGTTTTTGAATGTTTATGTGTTGATGCGCGCGCCTGTGTCAGTGAACAGCATAACTCTGAAACTAAACACGATTAAGTGCTAAACTTTGTATTTAAGTTAAATCTATTCCAAGGATAAGACACGATAGTGGAATTAAGAAAAAAAGAATTCAATGCAAAAGCGTTTTGCCATGGTAGCTCAATTGGTTAAACAAATGCATAAGTAGCAGAACATCTATGATTCAAATTTTTACTGGTGAATTGACGTTTTCAGCCTGATTCAAGTTTTCCATGTAAATGGCTGATTTTCTTAAAAAGGCTTTATATCTCAAATAATTGAAAACCTCAGCATTATTAGGGATGATTTTAATACTGCATTCCGTTTGGGGGGGGGGGCGATTGTTTGAAAATTAGGTTTAAAATTAAGTGCATAGCACTTGCGCCTGTTAACTAGAAATTATGCTGATAGGGTTACAATGACTGTGTTAAATATCAGGTAATTTTATAGTTTAATAGGTAAAGTATTTTGTAGCTCAGGCACTGAATTTCATGATTTAGTTTGGTCACATTAAAAATGTCTTAAGTTGGAATTTTAGTATTTATCCAACTTCTCGACTTGAGTTACCTAAGTCGCTTAGAGACAAGCAGAAAAAACACACACCTATGCATACACACATGAAAACATTTTATAAATTCAGGGAGGTCAAAACATATTTAAGGTAAAATCTTTATATAGAATTTGGTTACTTTCTCCAGCCGCAGAAAAAGTAAAAGAGTATCCAAACTGAAATTAATTTTATAAATGAATACGTTGTTGGATCTCATAATTTTGCTACTGGGCTTGCAGCCCTTTAAAATTCGCAAACCACGTTGTGAAAATATAACAAGTACATTAGCAGTATTTATGGCTATATGTTGTGCATTTAGTAATTGTTTAGGTTTACACTTGGATTGCTTTTATGTTCAAACTGCATTTTATGATTTAGCTTGTTTTAACACCCGTAGGTTTCACGCTTTAATTTTGAACATTACGCAGTTCTTTCAAGTATTAATTACTAAATGACTAAACAGAGTTTTCAATGTCACATTTAAAAATGTGACTTAATTAATACATATTCATTAATGCGGAAAGGCTCCATGAAAAGCTTTTATCTAGATGACTGGCAGCAGCTAGTGAACTCTGGTGGTCGTTTTGTGAAACAAAATGCACTGCGGTTAATTAGCTATTTGATCTTCACATGGAACAAAATGAGTGATTATACAAAATGCAGGCTCAAACATTTAGGTCCCTCAATTCTGCTCCACTGGGCAACTAATGGCCGAAGTCACGTGAATAAATGCATGTGTCATAAAACGTCAGCGGCCTCTAATCCGCGATATATTAATTATTTCACCAGCACCATCAACTTGCTAGGAATGGAAATAGGGAAATAACTACGCATCGAAACCATGACAACCATCGGGTTAAATGAAACGTGCCTGGTGTATTATTTGAGAACCCTCAGTATTTCAAACTGTTGGAGGTGTTTTTGCAAACCATTTTACAACCGCAGAGAAGGAAGGAAAATTAGCGTATTAGGTGATAAGCGCTTTGTGTTGTGAATGCTCTCTCGTAGTTCTCTGTTCTTGGAACAACACACGGTCACTTTGCCATGACATTAAAGGAAATTAAAAATAACTTTCATGGGTAAATACCACAAATGTGTTGGCGGTTTCTAGGTAAACTGTGCTTAATTATCCCCTTAGTGTTCGTGCACTAATCATAAGGGAACAATGTCGCAAGCTCCGGAGTTACCAATAATAATAGCAGAGTCCTGTTTGATGTTGGAATGATATGAGGCACACTAGCCGCTAATAGAGAAATAAACGTGCACGTCCATATCCCTTATAATTACAAACTTCACCGTAATTCGGGTATACAATCGCCTTTGTGGAATGCAATTACAAATCCTGAAATCCGTCATATACTCCGGTAAAATGTTCAAAAGAAAGTTTAATTTGAAACCATAAGCATAGAATAAAACAGTTATTTTGTATGTACATATTACAAACGTTTATTCTACTAAAACAAAATGCTACCGTTCGAGATAACTTAGCAGTAACATGGGAGGTTCATGGGGAGGTCCGAGGCAAACAGGGTATCCATCGAGCGTACGCTCAGTGGGCTCTCGACATTTGTCGACACCCTTCTCTGGAAAACTCGCCTTCGGGCTCACATTAGAAAGGTTCCGGGTCCATCGCAGGTGGACGCCACTCCGCCTTTTTCCGTGCTTTTTCTCCCTCTGATCGGTAAGGCGAATGCTGTAGTGGTATCTCTCCCATGTCTTCCCATTTTGTCTCCCTCTTTCGCGTTACAAGATGACTTGTCAGATGTGCTTCGGTCGACGGGAGGAAGATGGCACTGAAGCCTGCATTAACAACTTTTTCTCGGTCCTTTCAGAGTCCCTATCGAGCTTTCTCCGATTCGTGTTTAAGTGGAGCCTCTGACCTACCATCCGGCGATTTGGGCTGATCAGCCACAAGCGCCTCCCAACCGAATGGTCAAGCTTATGTCATCAGTTCCGTACGTCTCCTGCGGTTCCTCCATCTCATACGTTTCTCCCGGGATTGTACGCATGAAAGATCTAATTGCGAGACAAGGTGCTAGGTGACCCCTCTGTTAGCAACCTCTATCTCTAAAACAAAATGTTGAGAAAGCTTACACCAATTTGTTGGATAACGTGTATACTACTTGATTTAAGAGGAGAATTTAATTATCTCATATCATTGGCGACTCGAACTGGTTGATGCTAAACTGTAACATACACTTCAAACGGAAAAAATTCAGAAGTCACATTGACATGACTTTCCCAAGCAATTCTTTAAAAAATCTATATTTAGAAGAGTTTAATTTTTCATCTACAACTTCATACTAATCCGGACAAACACATCTGGAATTGGTATTTTTATATAATTTCTTGTAGGCTCAGTGAGAATGGGGGTACAGAGTAGGCTTAAGCTAGAGTCAAATCTTTTAAGAGCTAGTAGTTTAGTGGTGACTTTGACATTCTACTCTTTTTGCATAGCCAGGACATAAAAAGTAACGAACGACTTTTCAGTAGAGAAACGTACAATAATTGTAAAATTCAGACCAATTTTAATAAATACCTCGGAAGTGGTTAATTACACACAAAAAGGCATTTGACATAAATTGTGCGTTTTAAAGAGATCAGCATTCTTTGCGTAGGAAGATTTTGTACATCTCTTATAGTTTACCAGTTAAGTGAAAGTCATCCAGAATAAGGAGGACTTTAGAGGCTATTGGCAGAATATGCAATATATACAGTTCATCTTTTCAGGAATACGTCTTAAAACAAGAGTTTTAATCAAACTTTTAAGGGTCATTATTTTCAGAAAGAAATTCAATGTAAAGAATAGTTTTATTATTTCTGTATTTGTGTTTGCCTAAAGAGGGTTTTGAACTTAAACAGCAAAAAAGTATAACACTGAACTTTATTGTCACAAGTCATTTAATTGTATATTTAATCTTTAAAAGTCGAAAGAAATAGACGGAAGAGCGGTATACTTGCAAATGCAGATTATTATACTAGAAGTGGAAGATCTGTAAAATTGTTGGAATTATTCACGAGAGTAACAGAACAAGTGGCGCTGGCAGAGTTGGCTAGACTTACCTGTAAACCGGTGTATTTTACATTACGGATCACTTTTCCTGCACCAAACTTTACCCCTTGACTATGCATTCGTCTACTGACTCTTCCGTCCACCTCTCTATTCATCACAGTTTGACACCATCAGGTACTACCGTTCTGATCGTTAATTGCCGATGTTGCACAAAATCGATTAACATGACATATACTTTCTATTAACGTGACTTCGAATTCGCAATGTTTACTTGTCATTGTTGCAGATGGCACCTGATCCTAGAGATCTTCAGGAATGGATTTACAATATTTTATTCGCAAAAGGCCTAGAGTATGCATCAATCCCATATGATTCGGAACTGAGCTACCAACACTCTATAGACGAAGTAAAAGTTAGACACTATTTCATTTGCAGAATGAACAAAATATATGCATGGATTGGCGCCCTAGAAGACATAATTAAGGCAATGAAGAGGCGAAAATCCCCCTCAAGACGATGATGAATTTCGAAATTTGATTTTATGACTTCAATGTTCTTATTCACTTTTTAATCACTTCCATTTCCCTTTGTGCGATGAATATGAAAATGCCGAACGTTTTTTACTTTTTGTCAATTACGGTTGTCTCCAAACTAAACTGTGCCCTTCAACAAAAGTCACTATGTTTTAAATTGAGTTAGTTGCTATTCTTTACAGTGAAAATACACCATAAACAAAACTACTATGTTTCGGTTCTCTCCTAATAGAGCTCTCACTCTCCGGGAACAATTACGAAGTTTTAAAAAAAATACTCAAAAGAAGAATTATATCAGCATGGAAGGCTTTTTGGTCACTAAAATTCATACTTCTCGACAAAAAACTGAGCTTGAAAGTAGAAATATTGCAATTCTGTGTCTTCCTAACCTTATTATATGGCTGCCAGACTTGGAAATTGACCGAGATCCGAAGAAACGGATCCAGATCTGCCAGTGTAAAATGGAGAGAAAAACCTTAGAAGTGTACCTCAGAGACAGAATTTCAAATATCAGATTAAAGCTTTTGATAAACACAGGAGATATGGCACAAGGAAAACACTTGAAATGGAAATGAGGAGGCCACGTGACAAGACTCCAAAGTTCCAGATCCATGTGGGATGCACGCATCGGGAGGAGAATTCGAGGCAGATCCGGAACTAGATGGGTGGACTCCTTCAAGAGAATTGCCTATCCAGAATAACTAGGAGCCGTGATGAATGGAGAATTCTACAGAGAGCCCAGCACCAGCAAAGGTTTTAAATTAACAAAGACCAAAGTAGAACAACATTATTTTCATGCGGACTAGCTCACCGAATGGATTCAAAAGAGTTATCGCTTTATGGGAGGCCTTAGCCCTTCGTGGGATCTTCAGGCCGTTCATTCAAGTTGTAACGGCTGACACGATCAGCTCAACGATCAGCTGTCTCAGACAGGATAATGACCTTTGCCCTTCATCGAGGTTACAATAATCGAAATGCACTAAAGATACCTCATAAATTAGTTTGCATGCAGGGAAAAAAATCTGACCGCAGCTGTGTTTCTTTTCTTCCCAGTGATGAGTGATTCCGAGTGAAAGAAACATCTGAAGAGATAATAGATGCGCATTGTTGTAAGTTCTCTTGTTTAATACCTTTAAAACACCAATATATGCAAAGAATTATTAATGAGTCATTCTAGCTTTTAAATATTTTTAAACAGCTCGCGTCTTGCGGAAAGCCGAGGAACATGTACTTTTATTTTCGATCTGATTGCACTTAGAAAAAAAAGAAGGAAATTCCAGTTCGATCTATGACAATAATGTGACAATGGCCCCCTTGTAAGTAAAGAATACTGGCTTCAGTATAATAGATCGTGAGGATCTGCACTGAATGTGGTTCTTATCTCTACTACATATTTTTCGTTATTCCCTGCAGCAGATTTATTGCCCGTTGTAAGTTAGGTTATACATAAACATATCTGACATCGAAGTTTTTATTTAAAAACGGTGATATAGAAATAAATGATATATATATTTTTCTACAGTATTAAAAATCAATGGAGATAAGAGCATAAAACTAAAAAGAAACACTATTTTCGCTGTCAGCACATCATTAATAATGGCATATGGGAATTGGTAGAAATACTGTTCCGGAACCCCCAAAATAATGTTTATCTTATAATCCAATACATTTCCTACTTGGAGCAATTTAAAACAACAGAAGACATGAAAGCTAGGTTTTACCTGCTGCTACGACCTGGAAGACGCAGGGTGTAAGCTGTGGGCCGATGTCATTGTGAGCCCAACAGGATAAGGTTCCGTAATCGAGCTCAGACACGGGTGTGTACCGCAATATGCTCGTCGTGCCGTTGCTTGTGGAGGCGAATCTCTCCGGGGCCACTTCAAGCGTCTCTCCGGAGTTGTTGAACTTCCACTTGAAGCTCGTGGCCGGAGGATCCGTTTCCACTTCGCAGGCGATGTCCAAACTCTCGGCTCGGGAAGCTCCGACCACCAAGATGCGATCTTGCTTACACGTAGGTGCATCTGAAAAGAAAAGATCTCTAATTAACCATAAACACAAAAACACATAGGATAAACTGTATTATGTATCAGAAATACGTATATATTAAGAGAGTTACTGTTAATTGGAGTCATTTACAGAATTTAATGTTGCTATGGTAGCTCAGTTTGTCAGAGCAGCCGGATGAAAACCGGAGGATCGGTGGTTTAATTCCCGCCTACGAAATTCAATTTTTCAAATTGATACTACCCTAGTCAGGATTAATTATTATTTAGAAATGAATTCCAGGTCAAGAAATTTCGACACATAATTACTTGGAAAAAAACGCGCTAACAAAACACAGCTCTATCATATCGTTAGTATATTTTTACACCTGAGTTAATTTAAGGGGAAGAGAAAAAGATTGAAGATCTTCAAATTTACGTCATAAATACAATATAGTTCAGTCAATGGAAATTTAAGTCCTCGTATAAAATAAGTTTAACTTATTAATTTCCACATCTTTCTCTAAAATAAGCTTTCGTCTATTTCTTATCTTTTACAATTAGTGTAGTCTTGATGCATATAATAGCACGCCAAATAAAAGTACTGTGATAAAGCTGTTGCATAAAACGAAAGAAAAACTTCTGCAGTTTTGGGTTAGCTAACAATTACTGTGATTGGGAATCAAGTGCCCTGATAACGCTTGATTTCTAAGTAAAAGTTTTACATGTTAAATGCAGAAGTTCAGCTGTATCTTTTTGTGAAAAAATATGCTTATATATACAGGATGCTAATGAACTACACCAAAATAATTTCAAGGATTTTTGTAAGCAAGTTGAGATAGGCAATGCATGGTCTGCGACTAAACATTAAGCAGTTAATTGCGTTAAAACTAATTGTCATCACATGCTGATAAGTTGCTATTTAAACAAGGAGGGGAAATTATGGGTTTAGAATATCTTTAAAATTGCTTCCTGAATATATAAACATCGATCCTCAGCAGCTCGTTATTTGCGTTCTCAAGATTAAATGCCTCAAAAATCTTCCAAATCTCGAACTATTCGGCTGCCAGTGCCTTGTTGCATCATAGTCTACACTAATGGTGTTTATGCAGCTATTTTAATGGCCCAGTCCGTAACGCCGAAAACTGCTGTTCCAAAAGTCATTGGTTCGGTTCCTCTCATGCAGTTAATTTTTTCTTCGACTTTTTAGTACGTAAATTCTAATAAGAAGAAATGACGTGATTCGTAACTAAGAACGTGAATCTGATTGGTCAGTGTAATAACACTTTTTCTGGGACCACATCAAGTCTCCCTTTTACCTCAGAGGAAGACATATTTCCCCCCGTATTAGCATCATGTGAAGTTATGCGACACACAAGGATTATTCTGGACAGAGTACCACAGTTGTTGCTTCGCCACTATCAGCTTTACATTGACAACGCAGGTCATCATTTCGAGCAGTTCCTATAAACCTGACGTAAAGAGTTTTGTAAGTTTGTTCACCCTTTAAGCCACCTTTACTCCGTAAAATCTATACATTTATACAAGAATTGAAATCTTAGACAAATTATTTTAAAAGCCACAAAAAAATAAACAAACAAAAGTAAAACAGGATAGAAAAGTGAAGGAGACTCGAACTTCTTTACTATTGTTTTGAAAGCTAATATTACAACCATTGAACCAGAGAGAGTACTTCGATAGGGTTCTTCCTTTGCTGTATTGTGCATTCAAATGGTACCATCCATAGCAGTGGCGTACAGGCACTTTAGAAAGTTATATCCGTAACTTCCACATTTGAACCAACAGGTCATAAGTCTCCCATCTCAAATTACTTGTTTAAGATACCTCCGCTTGCTCTGAGAATATTTCGGTGTAGTTCATTAACATGCTGTATATATACACTTCCTTTACAGCTGTATGAAAGTTCACTACAATATGTGATAAAGTGTGTAACAAGTAGACTTTAGAATATTCAGAGTAAAAGAACCATTAACATCCAAAAATGAGCTTTGGAAAAATTAGACTCAAAAACAATTTTGATTTAACCCTCGCATGGTATCAGCTCTGGAAAAACATATTATATAGCTGGGGTCTTTTTTAACCCCAAAGTGATTCTAATAACTATGTGGCGCTAAAGTGTCAAATATTCCCACAACAATAATAATGACTTTATTTTGAAACCAAAGCACACCTTTTAAATTAAAACTCCATTGTTGTAAGCTATATAAGTTATGTACTACCATGTCTGAAATATGAAAACATATATATGCTTTAGTTCCAAATATAAACATATATATTGTTTTAACACAAAATGTTCATTTACTTCACACTGTATAACAATACTGTAAGTTTTTTACTATGATGTGCATTATTATTTTATACTCATTCTCCACTTGAAATGATATACATCATTGCAGAGCACTTTTATTCTTGCATGTTCTTTGCAGATAAATTTGTAACACTCATCGCATTGTTTCTTCACTTTCTTGTCCTATGACCTTGGGTAGGAATCAATCCTTTTCGTTTCAGATTTGGAACATCTGCATCTTAGTCTTATTGGTTGCCATTTAGAAGAAGATCCTTGAAACCAATTTGAGTTACTGCTGAACGAATGCGTTGTGTTCTGCATTGGGGGAAAGAATTCGTTTCTCAATTTGACGACTGACTAGCTCTTTTCCCAGTTTTGAGAGGAATTCTCTTCTAGTATTTTTACCTCTCATTTACAGTATAGAACGTAAGCATTGAGGCATGCTAAGTCAGATGTATTGTGACTTTGCGGGTTCGTAGAGTTAAAAGTCCAATTTGAATAAATTCAAAATGTTCTTTATCTCCGTATAAATACACTTTGATCAACCCTTACAGTAGCAGAATTACGTAACATACACAAATACAGCGCCCGCCTCGGTAGCGTGGTGGTAGCATGTCTGCCTCACGTTCAAGAGGTCCCGAGTTCGAATCTCAGTCAGGGTGAGTTACCTTGATAAGCTTTTTTCCGGGGTTTTCCCTTGTCCTGAAAGACGAATGTTGGATAACTCTAAGCTCTATGGACCCTGGGCTCATTTGAGAGTCATTTCACCCATTCCATTCATCGTCCGATATGACTTAACGTTGGAGGACGTAAAAGTACAACTACGACAACACAAATACAGCCTGCAAACAAAGAGTTCACTTTCAAAACACAGCTGCAGGCACACGATAACAGTTCCGATTCTCGACTCTCAATTCGACTATCCCTGGCGTGTCGCGATTTCTTATATATATATACCTCTACTCATATTTCTAGAATGAACAAGACAGCACTATAATCTTCTAGTTATCTAACTTTATCTGTTTCGGCAAGCCTTTTATACCCGCACTATCTGTCTCTTTGTGAGCGTCGGCCGCGCTATCGCGACAATATCATGAAATAGAGCAAGTGGCTACCTTCTTCTTCCAGGTTTCACTGAATAGTGCCTAGCCATCTTATCAACAGTATCATCACCTGACTGTTGAGTTGTAGAACACTATCATTTCAGGTGTTTTTTTTTTCACAAAGTGCAATTGCTAACTGTTTTGTAATAATTTGTTACAACAGAGCATGTGTATGTATTGTCTACCAATCTGCAACAACAATGGACATAAAAATGAAGGTTCAGAAGGTGAATTGTTGCCAACTTTTAATTATTGTAGTAAATTTTTAATATAACAGGGAAAATCAATTATTGTTAACCTGGGGTATTTTATGACCATTTTACAAAAAATTAAAAACGCTGTGCTACCGACCGTCATACTATCATATATATTTATTTATAATAAAAATTCCACATAAAGCATATCTGAAAGATGAGAAGCCTACGTTCACATTAAAACAGTTTTTACATAGTTAAAGCAGCCTTGGGGTCCATAAAGACTCTGGACACCAAGCAAGGGTTAAAAAGCGGACGCTGTGAAGTTAAAGTTAATTTAAATATAAAAAAACTGTCGTAATTCGTCAACGAGAAACCAGTAATGTTTCATTGTTGTCACTTCCTACGTCATACTACATTTGAACAATTAGGTGCCACGAAACGACATTTTAACACAAATTGCCTACTCATTCTTCATTGTTATCAACTCCCCAGCCTTTGTTTGCCTTTACTACCTCCCTAGCAACTGTTGATTTGCGATCGTCATTATTTCCCATATAGATATTTAAAGTTTGCTTTACCAAAACCGAACGACACCGAACAGTATACAGGAAAACAGAAACGGTAGATGAAAGTATGCGGATCATTTAATTCATTAAATTCATTAGTATTTTATTGTCTTTATTTAGTATAAGCTTTATATACTTCATTTTAATATAATAAAATGAAAAGAACTATAGTTTTTATCATCTTTAGATATATTGGATAAAGTAAGTATTGTTATCACGTCAGATAAGTTGTTTCTTTAACGTGGAGAGCCTTGGCTCTTGTATTAATGATGTCACATAGTCGCGCAACCCTACGTTCTTTGTTTTGTGCACGAAGCATTTCATTCAAGCAAATAAGTATTAGAGAGGTTCCTTTCTGAATCTCATGAATGTGTCTGAGCTCAGCTAAAAGCAGATGAAAGCAAAGTCAGTTTCGTTTCTTTCGTATATGACTGGGCATTACTGAGCTGGAAGAATCACCTTTGATAGGAGTGGCGTAATATACATATTTCCGGGAGAGTTAAATCGTGGTCAAGACTGCCTATCTGCCTATGTGAAGATACAGTGATTAGTTCCAGTAAGTGGCAAAATCTAATAGCTTACAATTTTTATTTTTGGGTTACTCTGAAGAACAAGACGCGCGAAATAAATCCTCGCGGAAATTATAGGAAATGACATGAGGGTCATTATACGTAAGATCAGAATACATTCGTGTCAATTGGAATATGTTTTCACATTAGCTGATGGAGGACATTTTCAGCGTTCGCTACTGCAACAATTTCAAGAAGTGAAGTCAGAGTGCCGACGAGGCCAGCTGTGGTGTATTCAGCTACCATCATGGTAAATTTTGTGCAGGAGGTAAAGCCATATTCTGGATGGCGTGATTAAGGGATAACTGTGAAAAGATGTTCGGTACAAAAATTTGATTAATACTAATATAAGAGTTTTCGTTACTTTCATTACTGATCATAATCACCTATAATTAGTAAAGGAAGTGCCTACTGTATCCCAATAAAACCTCTGATGACTAGTTTTCACCGGAAGTAAACAGCTTAAGACAATATAAATGAGCAAAAACCAGAGAGGGAGTTTGGTTCTGAAAAGTTCGTAAGCATTAGCTGATGCCGCGTTGTTCACAGTGTATAATAGTACTTCTTAACGAGCGGGATGGTTCAAGCGGCTTCGTCTGTGGCCTGCATTTGGGAGGCCCGGGTTCGATTTCCGTGGCCAACCTACCTAACCCATAGGTTTCTTCGAGTTTTTTCCTGTGCCTCCATTTCATCTCCATTATCATTTCACATCATCTCTCATCTGGTGGTCTCTTTCAATGTAGAAGTGTCGCTGGGAATCTCGGCAGTGCATGCTCTGAGTGGACCACTTCCTCCTCGGGTAGGTCTGTTGCCGGTCTCCGAACCGGCTGCTGGGACCACTTTCGAACCACAGTAGGAGGGAATGTCCATTCCCTGGCCTATCTGGAGAGGTTTCGATCTAAGTAAAATGTGGGGACCCTGCCCTCTGCACCATTGTGGCTCCTTGGCACGGCCACTCTATTTCCTCTCGCCTCATTCTTCCTCCCGGATATGCCGCACTTGGGGGCATAGGTACAACAGATCAAGACTAGTCACAGTGCCGAATCCCCTCCGTTGTAATCCTAATCCTAATTCCCACATGTTCATTTCAGAGCTTTACGATAAGTACAAAGGTGTATTTTAGTTTAATTATACTAATGGTAGTCAACGTTAGACGCATGGGCGTCATAATTGGAACAAAAAGCAGACTTCAAATCCTTCGTGAACCTATATGTTTTTTTAACTATTACTTAAATTTTAATTTGTTAAATATATGGAAATGCTACATGTTTTATGCATAAGAATATTATTACAGTTAAAACATTCATGCATAAAACACAAATTACTCTCTTTATTTTTGAAATAAATGCCATAGCAGTAAGAATTGTTAAAGTGTAAAACAAAACATTTTATCTGATTAATATTAATCATCCAAACTCGTAAACGATGCAGTGATCATAGGTGCCTGCCTCATAGTTTCATGGAGTTTTGCATGTGCTAGCCGTCGTAGGACTTTTGCTATGGCTGAGCCCACACATGTAGAGAACGCTAAAAGAGATAAATGTCTTCTTTCTTTGGTGTACGTTGCTGATTCTGAGGCCGCAGAAGTACTTGAGGTGCCTATATCTACGGCAACGGAATGAATGCGGTTATCCAGGGGTAGAAAACGTTTCCTCACTACCGAGCAGGACACTGCTACACTTTTGGAAGTGGCAGATAGCAATCGTTTCCAGCATGCGAAGTATTTCTAATTTCCCTGGGTCCAACTGCACACACTTGCGTCATTTGACTGTACAGGGTCCCTTGCTTGATCGGCCTTACAGATGATCACAAATTATGTCGCCACGCATTTACATATGGAAATATCAAACACAATGTCCATTGGGTAATACTTATGTCCAGATGTACTTTTTGTTCAAAAATGGGGAAAAGTCATTATCAATTTGCCCTCAAGGAAAACGTCACACGTAAAATACATAGTACAAGATAGTCATGGTCGCCCAACATGGTCATGTTGGGGTGAATGTCACAGATGGTCCAGCTGTGTTGTGGCAATTTGATGACCAGTGGTATAATGATTCCTTCTTAAAGGCTAGATATTCCGATGGAATGAATGACTTCCAGCAGGATAACCAATCTGTTCATACGATTCAGCAAGCTTCAAACTTACTCTCGTAAACCCAAGATATCACGGTGATCGCTGGCCTGCCTCGGTAGCGTAAATGGTAGGGTGTCTGCCTGACGTTCAAGAGGTCCCTAATTAAAATCTCGGGCAGTTTGAATTACCTGGATAAGTTTCTTCTGCGGGTTTACCTTACCCTGAAAGACAAACGTCTTAGACCATGTGCTCATTTGAGCATTATTTCATTCATCGTCTGATATAGCCTAACGTTGGAGGACGTATTTGAAAAAAAGTTAGTGCTTGGTCTACTATAGTCATCATATTTGAGTCCTACTAAAATTTTGGGGACAAAAATAAAAATATTTGTTGGGCTAAATTGGAGTGAAACACAATACAACATTAAGGAGAATTTGTGGGATCGAATACAGAATGCTTGTGTGGAAGCATTATGTTTGAAACTCTGATTGGATATTTAATATCGTCTATGTCCCTTAGAAAGAGGGCAGTAGCAGAGGCTGAGAAGCACAGATTTCACATATACCATATTATATATTAATTTATATTTTTTTCTTTTTCATTTTGGAATAAAATATTTATTTAATATTTACTTCGAAAGCGACAGAGTACTTATGTACGTCCAGAATGCCTTAAAATAAATTAAGACCTAGCTAAGGACTTATAACATATGCAATAAACATTACTTTTCTTATAAAAAAAGAACGAAATCATGATTAATCTCGGTAGCCATCATTAATGTGTGTTGCTTATAACCGCTCGCACGTATTCAGTAGTTGGGACTCAATATGAAAAGCGACACTAAAATTAGGTTAAAGGCAAACGTCCTAAGACATTGTTGTGAACCGGCCATGGAAACCATTTGGATTTAAACAAATATGCGTTTCGAGAGTCTGTTCATTTTTTTAGTCTTGGAGAGTACGTTTAACACTCCCTGAAAAAATTTTTAAGAAAGGACTATGTTTACGTGAGTCTATGTAGAGCATAACTAATTCAGTATCCTATAAGAATGCAATACGAAGCTTTTTAACAAGATCTTCCCAAAATAAGCTACCCTTTACAAAGGCTATTTTTGTTACTTTCCGTTCCCTCAAAATTGTTTAACTATTATATGTTTAGGATATTTTAAAACGTATATTTTAAATTTCCTGCGAATAGCCTGAGAAATCTTCTTCATTCTGGATGACTTTTATATACAGTATTGGTAAACCGTTAGAAAGAGTAAAAAATCTTATTTTATTCTATAACTGCCCTTTTATACCACTACGTGGTGTCAGGGTATTCTTGTTCCTCTTAACCTTTATTCCCGTAGCCAGCGGGCTGAGGAACGGAAAATATGGATCAGTGACAGAGAGAGAGAGAGGGAGAGAGAGAGAGAGAGAGAGAGAGAGAGAGAGAGAGAGAGAGAGAGAGAGAGAGAGAGAGAGAGAGAGAGAGAATCCAGGTTGGGTGATCACCCCGATGCATGGTATGAAGGTGAGAGAAGTGGATGATAGAATGAGGGCGAGATGAAATGATAGAAAAGATGATGATGGAGCAGTTGGCGCGATGCTGGCTGAGGAAACAGAAGGACCCGGAGAAAACACGCCCCAGCCCATGTTGTCCACCATAAATCTTACTTTGCGGTCACCTGGAATCGAACCCGGCCATGGTGAGATAGAAAAAAAGTATCTAGATAAAGCACACAATTTATCTGGCATTTAGATTTTTCGATATATTTTTTGTTATTGGCTTTAATTATTACTAGCTTTTTCAAGTGTTTAGTCCCAACTCGTTTCTTATAGTCATCCTAGCAACGGTATAGAATTTCATAGTCACCCACCCTGCTATTTAAACATCACTCTATTGCTTTAGCATACTGCATTCTTATATCTGCAATACAATATGTAAATGTGCAATAAACCTTTATCTCGATAAACAATAAATAGATTAAAGAATACGTTTGTGTAAGAACCATTTTAAAAGAGGGGATATAGAAAATTATGTTTGTGGAAAACATCAAGAGTTTTTAAATCAAGTTTAATATCGAAGAACCAGAAGAAAACAATTTACACATACACCACTTTAGCAGCTACTCCACTGTGAGCTTAGTGGGCAGCAGTCTCTCATATAAGTTTCGTTCTTCTACAATTAACCATTCCGTGGTTCTCGTTTTGTATGTAATTTATTGTCCTTTCTAAATGTAGCCCAAATTCATATTACTTCTGTGCTTTGGAGAGATGGAATTTCCCTCGCTAGTCTGATGTTACGTCTATGAAATAACGACAATCTCGCATCACTTTTTTTTGTAATTTTATTCACAAGTAAAACAAATAACAGATGAAAGCTGTTTAAGAGAATGCTCTAGTGATTCTGAAAGCCCAGGAAAGAGAGAGGGGGGATTCACAAAGCAATGGGCGACAAAGAGAAAAGAGAAGATTTCTGAGGCGTGAGGTATTCACGATTTTTTTTTTTTTTTTTTTTTTTTTTTTGGTTAGGTGCCGTTCTGGTGTTTGTTTTTGCTTTTAGCTTTGTTGTACGTGAGGGAATTTCACGACACAGTTAGCAGAAGGCTTCTGCATTTATGTGTTTTCAAACGTGAACTAGATATTCTCAGAAAACCAGCTAAATTGCTTATTCGCTTTTGCAAATAATTCATCAGAACTATTTCTAATATACAAGGTTTTATTTTTATAGTTTAGAAAGCAGCTGCTAATAATGAGAAGTTAAGAACTTTGGAGTTTAGAATACGAGGAATTCATTTCAATTTAGTATTCGGAATCGCTTTTAAACACTGCGTTAATGCAGAGTTTCGCAAGCAACGGATCTTGAACGGCCGGGGCACTGTAGCATGGGTAGTTTATTAATCAATTATTTATTATTATCATTATCATCATCATTATCATCATTCCAATTGGAGAGACATTGTTCTCTCATCCATTGCCTGTATACAAATTTATGTTCTATTTTTAAGAAATATAATTTTTACTCTTTCAGAGAAACGGTATGCGTTACAATAGCTGTTTATTTGCGTTGGGTCAACTTCTAACCGCAAATATTCCAGCATATAACGCAATGATACACTTGAACAAAATATAGCTTTTTGAGATATTATATATCATCCACCCAAAAATGGCAGTTTTTGCCTTCTCTGTCTTTCATATGGTAGGCAGGGGAGGTATTGATTTTCACCTAAAACGCTATTTCAAGATTTCAAGGGAAATGCTTGTTTTGAAGCGTACAGGAATAAAAAAAGTGCATTTTCGGAAAATAGAGAGTGAGAGCGAGGTAGAGTAAGACTGAGGTGGTGACAACAGCATAACTATATTTAAAGACACATTCATGGCGATTCAAGTCTCCCTAATTTCAGTAATTTCATTTTTCACATATTCTTGATTTCTACAATTATTTGTCTGAAATTTAAATTAATTAGGGCCAATTTCTCCTGTTTTACTGGCCATGTCAGTAACTAACTGGCTCTATTTTACAATTACTTCAGCACCTACATGACATTATTTTAAAGTCATATCAGTATCACTGAGCTGGTCTTTATTTTGTTCCTGTGGCTATCAGTGGTTTGCTAATTAATTTTCCCAGCTATCTTGTCTCGTCTCTCTTTCATTTATTTAAATGGTTCCTACCACTTCAGGTATCTTTGTTTCAATAAACAACTTATAATACCATTTTTCTGGCTAGTATTATCTTGTTCTGCCTTCTTTTGACTATCTGCACTATTTTTAGTTTCTGTGTATATCTCCTTAATTTTTGCCCAATCTATTCTTTCACTTCCTAAGTATATGGTAATACTGCTAAATGTAACTATTAAATGTAACTACTATCCAATTAAAAGTATTAACAGTTTCAATGTTTTTTTTTTTTTTTTTTTTGTAGTAGTGAAAGTCATTATTCACTATTTCTATATTCACTACTTAATGGTCCTTGGCTTGTGATGCAGGTCTCTCTTAGATCCAGGCAAGGAGAGGCGTCACAAGTTCTAGAAGATCTGTATATTTTGAGGCTCTGAGCTTTGTTTTAATTTATTTATTTTTTATTGGTTGATTTATTGATTTATTTTTCCCCATCCAATTTTATTCGTGACCCGACGTTGGGACTCTTTTCTAAATTATTATACTTATGCTATAGTTTAGAAGTTCAAACCATTACGTTCTCAATCATTTCTACAAAATTTTCTGCTTGGTTTATGCTTTATTGTACTTAGTATTCTGGCTAGCTGTTTTTTTGGGTACAAGATTGCAGCATCGAATCGGGATTCAGGTTTTTTTGTTTTTTGTTTTTACTGTTTACTGCTAGAATTAGAATTCCAGTTTAAAAAAGTCTTTATATAGTTGCTTATTTGCAACCGTTGGAATCTCGAAAATAAATGAAATTACATTCTTGCGAAGTTAAATACAGTAAGGTATCCCATTTCTGCAATTAATGGAAATTAGGAATGTAATTTAATTAATTTTAATTTGATTACGGTATTTCATGTTTCTCTTTCAGAAAACAAAATCCCAATATCTCGCATTCCTCGTTAGTAATAATTTAAGGTTTCGTTACACTATTTTCAATGCAGCAATGTAACTTAATAACTTTTTATTAGCAATTTAACCTTAAAGAATGCTTTCATAAAATTCGTGGAGTTATTATTTGTTTTTCCCACGAGATAGATAATCTGTACTACTACTCTAACGCAATTATATACCTTCACTTTATGCGTCTTATTTGGCGAAAGATTTATTATTTACATTCGAGCCTTTTTCGTTTAAATTTAATTATATTGTGGAATTCTGTTATCAAACAGAGGAAATAGTAATTACTGTACTATACTGCTTGGCATTCTTTTACATCTTGCATCCTCTACATTGTTCCAGCATTTCATCTGGGTATAAGTTCACTACAGTGTTGATCCAGCTTTTTAGATATTTCTTTACTCTAACAACCGCACTTAATGTTGGTCTTCCTCCGTTTATATATACATTGAACTGTTCATGATTTATACACATTAATATTACACTTAATTCTATTATACTTTTTTTAATGCTACTTTTCCATTTAAAAATGTTTTCTTTTCTTAGCTTTAGTTTTACAGCATTCCTTTGACTTATAGGTATATCCCTCTATTACAAAATAAATGTATGAATTATTGTGACTTTGTGGGTTCGTAGAATTAAAAGTCCAAGTTGCAGAAATTCCAGATGTTCTTTATTTCCGTAGAAGTACACTTACAGTAGCAGGATTACGTCACATACACAATTACAATCTTCTAAGTTTGCCGTCCACAAACAAAAGCGTTCATACAATTCAGTTCTGATTACACTCTCTCATTACGCCTCTGTTTACTACAGTCTTTACAACTCTGCGATAAACTAGCCACGGCTTCTTTTTATACCCGACCATTATTATTCTAGATTGTTCTATAACAAACAAGAAATCGAAAGTTCCGTCACTAGACGAAACACGAACGTTCCAGACTTCTAACGTTACCTGTTTTGGCATGCCTTTTATCCCCGCACTATGTTTATCTGCTTAGGCAAGCTCTTTATCTCCACCCGGCACTATCTGTCCCTTATCGCTCCACGCCGCTCTATCGTAAGTAATGGGTTCGTGACACTATGCAGCTTTCGTGTTACTTACTTCTCTTCTTCTTCTACTACCATGTTTATCTTTCCTATTTATAAAATTTAAATAATTTATTCTGGTAATTAATTTATGACAAATCAAATTATATTCTCACAGTTAACGGACCATAAACTCCATAATTCTTGGTAAATATGTGGAAGTATTCAGTGCTTAGTATGCTCCGTGTCAGTAACAAGCATATTACATTTTATTGTATTTAGAGATAGACTCTTGAGGCTTAAAAACACAAAAGTGAAAGCAAGTTTCTAAGTAGAGATTGATATTCATTAGTAGTTTGTTAAGAGTCAAGAGCAGTTTCATAGATTTACTGTTTAAAATTCTCCAGAGAGGGTAGGCAAAGTTAAAACTACGTTATTATGACAGATTAGCTCTTGAAGAGGGTTTCCTGACAGTTCGACTAAGGAGATGGATGAAGTCCTGAATTCCATATAATTTAAATAGCTGTTAGCAGAAACAATTTCTTCTTTAATGAACTTAAAGGAAACTGGTTTTATGTTCGTCTATTTATGCTTTAGTAAGCCTCAGGCTTATGCAATATAGGCTTTTCGATAGCAAAACTTGCTCTGAAACACGAAAGTTAAAGCTACAAATGTGTAAATTAACGGATTCTTATGTATTTTCTGTTAGGAGAGTCAAATCGCGTGACTGATAACTTGCATTATTTATTAATTAAAACCAGGTGATAAGATAACCAATAAATAAGGCTAACACCAGTTAGCTTTATAAGTAATTCTGAAATTTCCTGGAAAACTGACAAAGATTGCATAAAGGTAGGGCTGAACATAAATATCAACATTAGAGTTTAAGATATTTCTATTTTTGAGATATACCGTACACTGTCTGTGCACGCGGCACGCATAGGACCTTTTCTAAATAGATTTTGTCTCAAGGAATGTCAAAAAATGCATTTTTGGTGAAATCTCGGTAAATAATTTTTGAACTGCGTATAGGTAATACATGCTTCCGTTACTTACTTAAGTACCAGTAGGGAAAGTAAAAGGAGAGAGAAAAAAAAAGGAACGATATTTTTTAGTTTTGTTGTAGGATCTAAAACATAAGTACATTTAGCTTGCTTTCTCGAGAGGTTTAACGAAATATATGTATTGTAATTTATGAACACTTTGTGTTTAATAATAAATGTTTATATATTTTAATATATCAATAATAATTTCCATATATTAGTATATGGAAATGACCCTTATCTAAAATAGATGACAATCATATGGCCATGCACGATTGCATTGCGATTCTATAAACTCAAAGTAATAAATATTAAAAACAGTTATATGTTAAATTAATATGTTTCAATATAAACCTACCACTATAAAGCATTTTTAGCTTTAAAAATATCTATCGTTACCGGTACTTAAAACTACAAGTTATCGTTTATATGTTTCATTATTAACGCTGAAATATTTCACGACAATGCTAACGAAGCTTAAATAACATATGAGCTCACTAATTACACGACTATTTTACGTGCAAACCTCTCATCCTTTACCACAGACTTAGTCCAATCGAAGTGCGACTTGCAAACTATCCAACAAAGGTATTCCTCCATGCTGATGTTCAGACAGCGTTCTGTATCATTGGAACGCGCTTTGTTAGTAATAGGTACCCAGGTAGTAGCAACACAGCGACAAGTTTGTAAACCACGTTATGGCTAAAAGTAAAATGGAATTGATACTCCTAAATTAGTTTTAACAGATTTTTGCTGGGTTCTGTACTGTGTACTGAGGAGTACACGATACTAAATCTTCCACAAAACGTCCTTAGCACTGTCGATTCAGGATCTAATTGCACTTTTGTCCTTATGTTCATTTAAATTCCTGCGCGGAGCTTTTGAAAAAAACAAACAAACAAACAAACCTGTAATTGAAACTTTTTTGTGTAATTCTACATTTTTTGTTTCGTACTATAAAATATTACTGGTAATGTAGGTTTTGTCCGGTTCATTTCAGGGATATTTGAATTAGGCTCTCTTTTAAGATCTATGAAATCTATTTTTATATAGCAGCTCTCTGATTTAAGCTTTTAGTAAATCTTATATGATGGATTTTTGTAAAATTTAAACACATACTTCATTATTTTTCCAATAAAAAATGCAATGTTACACAAAATTTAAAATGTTTAGAGATTTTCATTCCTAGGAGTATTTTTATGAACTTGTTTCCAGATTTAAAATTATTTTCTTATGAATTTTTATATTTTCTTATAAATACTTAGAAAGACGGTATCAAAAAGGTTAATTTGCTATTGGAACTATAAACAAACTGTATTAAAACCTTTAGAAAGTTAGCCATTTAAGGTCCATCAACTTTAAGAAAATCAATCCTCTAATTACTGGCTTAATTAATATGTGAAAACTTCTGCAGCATTTTGAGAACTTTATGTTGAGTTACATTGTTCTAGGATTATGAAGATGTGGATGCTGTTGCAACATTACGTTAATAAATTCCATCCTTGCTTCCCCCCCCCCCCTCACCAGCAATTGTGGGTCAACATCTCTTTACATGAGTCGTTTCATAACTTTTGCCGCTGGGAGGTGAAGGTGTACTTTTTGTGTAGAGGCGAAGAGGGGCAAAAAGTAGCCACGTGTTTGCTTTCTGCCAAAAATGTAATGTGGCTACATCAAATATTTGCATAAGCTCTACTCGCATGGTTTAAAAAGTGCTGGAATTAGTGCCCCTGTAACTGACCAGCATCAGTTTACCTGCTGCCTTGTAGCAATTAGAAAAGGGCATCAAACCCATTTTGAATTACGTACTTCAAATTTTTGAAGTTTCACTGAGGAAAGAAATTCTTTTTTACTTTATAAAAATTAACAAAGGGAGGTGGTGTAGTGGTAACGTATTCTGGAGGTCACGGGTTCGATCCCCTAATGACCACGCATTCTGATTTTGATTTTTCTGGCTTTGGTTTCCCCTTTTTAATTTGGTTGTTAATTTCGTACCACCAAATTATTTTCCATCAGTTCCTTTCATGTCATTTCCTTATATATTTTAAGTTTCCTATCAGAGTCGTAGAGCATGGTGCTGCCGGACAGATGGCATGGATGCTCGCACATTATTCAAAGTGCTGTTATGGATCTGCGTTATTGTGTGATCGTTGTCCTCGCGTAGGGGAAGATGATTGTCAACACTGTATCTGGAGTGTTAGTGACTGCGTAGCTTGTCCTGACCCTGGGATGAAGAACTCTGAACAGTTATAAGAGACTTCCACGCGTCTCTGTGGCATGTCTGCTTGTGATCGTGTCCCCTCCTGCGGTTCCCTCACTGCATAGCTTCCTGAGACTTTTATTCGCAGTAGATCTGTGTGGAGTTGGACACCTTGCACAGCTATGTAGCATTTACCCTTTACTTTGTTATCAATGTACGTGTACTAGCATAGGAAATATAGTATCCCACTATAATACAATATACAAATTTCACCATAAATACATATTTTAAACTTTAATGGTTGTGAAAGACATGTTTGTGTGTGCGCGCGTGCCAAGTTAAGTCGTGGCCCATAATAATATTATAAAGCATATGACGAGCATTTTAAAAAATGGTAAATGCCAAGAGCTTTTTCCCTCATTACTGTTTTATTTTCGGTAGCCTCCTTCACAATTATGATCGCATCGGAGCATTGATTCTAGGAGCCATGCTATTGATGTTATTTTTACTTTCCGTAGTGTAAGTTTTAAGCTGGTTTTACATGTTTTTACTGTTGAAGACACTCACATTAATTGCCAAATTCACACTTCGAGGAACTACAGAGCATTACGAAACTCCTAGTTCCGGCCGAGAACCGAACCCTAATCCTCTGGACTAAAAAGCCACAGTGCTAACCACTCAACCGCAGAGTCAAGGCAAGTCGTAATTTGCATGCGTTTGTTGCGTTACAAATAATACATTTCCAAGTCTTCCATTAGAAATATGTAAATGGGACTATTATTTTGTAATACTCAGAAAAGGCTAATTAAATATTCATTTTGTTCAGGTCATATCGCGATGGATACATACAATTCAGTGTTGTGCCACCTTATTTGGGTACTTGCCTTCCTGTGCTGGTTTTTTGAGGGAATTGCTTTTGTTGACCTCAGTTTGGTGCCTTCTACATTGTTGTCATTGATTTAATCGGAAAGTATACTTTTGCGAATTCTGTTCTTTGTAAATAGTGCAGGTATGATATTAGTTGCAAAATTACCTTCATGTACTATAGCACTTTGTTATCTTGATGTACGGCCTACATACTACAAGTATTTATTCCATTTTTGGGTAATAGAGGGAAGTGTAAGGTTAGTTTAATAAAAAAGTGTAAAGAAAGTAATTTGAGTGTAGCACAGCAAAGTTACACGCATATTACATGAAGTAGGCCTCAGTAGGTCTGCCTGCTGTGTGTTTTGATAAAGAACGGCCGTAACAGATGTGTGTATGGATACAGAGAGAGAAAGTTTTGCAGAGGCAGATAAGCTATCTGAAGCCCGCAGGAGTTTGTCCTGAGACCAAGAACTGACCACGCACACCACAGGGCACGGGTTAATGAAGAGAGGGGACATATTTCTCTTTGCTTTGCTTTCTGTATGCGTGCAGCCATTACGCTAATCAGCTTACACCACGTCAAAACGCAGACATCCTAGTCTCCTTAACGGGAGGTGACTCCTTGCAGAGAGACACACACCTGAAACAAAGCTTGAAGGCTTACTCATGCTAATGTGGCTTGTAATGGTCTCCGTGTTTGTTTCAAATATTCTCTATGGAGAGCATACACACGTTTATTTAATGGCAAGAGGCAGTAGAGTGGTGCACAGTGGACTCTGAATGGCACGGCCATCAGAAGGAACTTTCTTGGTATCTTTGGAGATGGGGAAAATCTCTAGAAATTAATTAGGAATGCGTACCAGAGTGCCACATGCTTCCAGCGCTTTAACTACCAGTAGAAATGCAAAACTCAATTAGAAGGTGGCTTAAACGGACTATTTGATGATTAATAAAGTGACCTAAAAACAAAACTCAATGTTTTACATTCATATAAACATCTGTATACACCATACGCATTTCACTTTTGTATAGCTTCTACAAATAATTTGTACAAAAGCGATATTTCTCTACCTGCCTAATATATGTTAACTCCTCCAGAATTGTTTCCATTAAACTAATTAATGTTTGCCACTTTACTACTTTAATTACTTAGGAAATGATATTAGATGTGACGATGTGTATAACTTTGTGACACAGTAGCTATAGCTATAGTCGGGCAGCCGAAGAGATAAGTAGCACTTTCACTCATCTAAGATCTATTGAGCATCATTTCACCCATTGCATTCATAGTCCGATATGACTTATGTTAGAAGACGTTAATTAAAAATAATGAATAAGGAAATTCTCGCTCAGCGCAAACACTGGAAGCACTATCTACATCACCAAGTTTTTTGTAAGACTCCCTCCTCTACACCTCTGGAACACTAGTCAGCGGCTATATAAGCCAGCGTGTTCGCGAGTGAAAATATTTAGTGCGCAAGTGAATTAGGTAGTTCAGATGATAAGAGACTAAAATTGATGATCAGAATAGGAGATTGCCCCCCCCCCCTCAGCAGCACAGATTATAGCGCGTCTGACACACGTTCAAGTGGTACCGAGTTCGAATCTCGGCCAGGGTGAGTCATCTGAATAAGGTTTTTACGGTGTTTTCCTTAAACCTTAAAGATGAATATCTCTATTGAACCTGGGCTCATTTGTGCATCATTTCATACATTTTATTCATCACCCGGTTTGGCTTAACGTTGGAGGATATCAATTAAAAGAAGAAGAAGAAGAAGAAGAAGAAGAAGAAGAAGAAGAAGAAGAAGAAGAAGAAGAAGAAGAAGAAGAAGAAGAAGAAGAAGAAGAAGAAGAGAACCTGGGTTAAATTTTATTAGAGTAGATAATAATGGCATAGAATAAATTATCAGATGAAGAGGGACAGGGTATAGAAAGTATTTGTAAAAAATCGCAAATAAGTATAAATCGTGAGTTTTGATTGAAAAAAAAAACAGCTAAATACAGTAAACCTCCTCTAAATAATCTCACAAAATACCACTAAAAGTGATTACCTTAGTGTTCTGCCGATTCTGTCTCTTCTTAACTACTCCTGTTTTATAAAATTGTACGAAATTCCTTTCGAATGAGGACCTTACAGAGTACCACACAAAATTTGGGGATATACAAGTTATTTGTAAATAAATTACATAAGTATGTAGAGTTTTAATCAACATCGTGTTGTAACTTTTTAAGAAATAAAACAGGCTGAAAAATTGTCTTTTTAAAGGGTGAGGGAGGGAGGGAGGGAGGGAGGGAGGGAGGGAGGGAGGGAGGGAGGGATTTTCTGGAACATCTTCCTCTTGCATTTCTGTAAGATACTTCACATAATTATCAATTTCTCTCAAAAGTTATGCTGATCACACACACATACACACACACACACACACACACACACACACACACACACACACACACACACACACACAAACACCTATACTCCTGCCGTCCTAAGAAGCACACTTTCCTGTGAGCAATTTCCGTGAACAAAACCTACAAAACAAAACTTACTGGTAAGCTACTCTTGTGCATACAACTTGTTTGAATGTATTATGGCGTAACACATGAGTAAAAGTGTCACTGTCGTCTGTCACGCTTGGGTACGTGGAGGCGGAATAATGCAAAAAGTGTGTTTATTAAGACGAATGCAGTACAGAGTCACACGTGTGCATAGAGACCTCTTTCTAATACCACGTATTTTGAGTTCGGGAAGCCTCTCGAGAGAATTTCAGGTGGAATGCAATACTTAATATATGTATCTATTAGGTACGTAATAGAGAAACGAATATGAGGCTTTACGGTATTTTAGGTAATTATTTGATAACTTCACTATAATTTTAGACATCTAGGATGAAAGAGAAACTAAATTTAAAAGTATAAGTTCACAAATAAAATACAAAAGTATAAAAAATTATGAACTATGTTTAGAAAATAACCAGTTAGATTAGAAATCCAACAAATTGCTTGTATTTCTAACAACAGTGTGTGGGTGTGTAATGTTGTGGGGCCCATTGACAACGAGGTCATTTGGGCCCATCTATAATAAGAGTATTAACGTTTTAGATATATTGATCATTGTAAGTAACCCAGAAGTCGTTATGAGGAATTGATTATTTTTGAAATTAAATTAAGGAAGGTGGAAACAAAGTAAACTCTATAGGTAGTTATTCTATCGCACATAACATGTGTATAGTAGGTATATTTTATAATTAGACTGGCATCGCAAGTAAGGTGTTCCAAGCAGTAAAAGTGGAAACAGCTCTTATCGGGTGACTTAATCCACAAGGGGAAGGTCTGATGCCCTAATTGGCTTAAGCTAGATACAAAATAAAGCGGGATAGCAACGAACTCTATTCCAGATAATGAAGGTTGTGGTGGAATCGGAGGTAAGATAGATCGAAAGAGAAAGTAATATAGAGTGACTTTGTGGGTTCGTAGAAATAAAAGTCCAATTTGCAGAAATTCAAATCGTTTTTTATTTCCGTGGAAATACGCTTCTTACACCTCTGATAACTCACACACGTAAGCAATCTTCCAGTCTGTCTGCTCACTTCTCAGTAGCACTGCACTCCTCACGGCTTCCTGCCAAAAAACTGACTGGCCACGAACAGTGCACCCGCTTATATTCATTAATCGCTGGTTCTGGAACTTTTCCGAAGGGTCACGGGCTTCACGATGGTGACGCGGCTGTCCCGACGTTTCTCGGCTTCTCTCTCTCCCACCCCTTCAGCCAGTGGCATTCTGTCACACAAGTAGGCGTAGCATCCACGCTATCTGTATCTTTCTTTTTGCCAGTTCTTTCTGCCAGCTGATTTTGTCGTATCTTCGACGATCGGGTGACACTGCTCCCTCCTCAAGGCTGGTCGTCCGGAAAAGCAACATCGTAGTGGTCCAGACGATCCAGGTTTACCAACATCTGTCCTCGGGGCACCTTCTGGATGCGGTAGACCATGTCGTTAATCCTCTTCACCACCCGTTACGGTCCTTGCTACGGCTTTTGAAGTCTCGAGCAGTGTCCCTTGGTCCAGGTAGGGTGGTACAACACGACCAGGTCACCTTGCTGAAACCCCTGGCTTTTGGCTTGCCTGTCGTATCGTGTCTTCATGCGGTCGCTCTCCTTCTGGATATTCTGAATTTGGCGCTCCTTGGTGCAATGTCCTCCCAGGTCGGTCTTGTACCTGCCTCCACTTCTCTCAAGAGTGGCCCCAAGTCTGCGTCCACCAGCTGCTCCCTCGTCAGGTCTGCGCTATCCCAGCCGTCTGCACGCACTGCCGTGACCACTCTGACAGCTGTGGCACGCTTCCTAACTTCCACTGGCCGCATTCTTCTGGAAAGGGTCTTCAGGACATGGCGTCTGCTTTGTCGTGGCTCTTCCCTCAACGATGTTCAGAGGTGAAGTCGTACTCCTATAGCCTCTGGACCCAATCGGCTGTCTGGCCTTCCAAGTTTCTAAAGCTGAGTGGCCAGGCCAGGGCGGAATGGTAAGTCCTCGGGTACTATGGCTGACCGTTCAGATACTTGTGGAAGTGCTCCAAGGTCTTCACTGCCACCAATAACTCTCACCGGGTGACGCAGAAATTCTTCTCTTCCTTGGACAGTGTTTTGCTGTCGTAGACTATCACCCGCTCGTGGCCGTCCTGGACTTGGGACAGGACGCCCGCAATGCAATGGTCGCTGGCGTCGGTGTCCACAATGAAGGCGCCACCTGGATGTGGGAATCCCAAAATAGGAGCACTGCACAGTGTCTTCTTCAGGTGCTGGAAAGCGCCTTCGACGTCCTCCGTCCACGTATAAGGCCGGTGTTCTTCTATCAGGTGGGTGAGGGGTTTCGCGATGTTGCAGAACCCCTTTATAAAACAGCGGTAATAACGCAGCCCCAGGAAACTGCGCAATTCTCTCTTATCCTTCGGGCGAGGCCAATCTCTCGCGGCCTTTTTCTTCTCCGGTTTCGTGGCCATCCGGTTGTTCAGACTCTGTGGCCCAAGTTGTTGTCTTCCTTGCGGAAGAGCTTGCTTTTCTTCGCGTTCAGCTTCAGGTTGGTCGCCTGCAGTCTCTGTAGCACCTTACTCAAGTTGTCAAGATGGTCTTAAAATGTCTTGCCGACGATTGTGATATTGTCCAGGTATAGCAGGCGGGCGTCATAAGTCAGTCCTCTCATCACCGACTCCATCAGGCGTTGGAAGTTAGCTGGTGCGTTAGAGAGATCAAAGGATATAAATGTGAACTGCCAAATCCAATGCCCTGTTGAGAATGCGGTCTTTTCATTCTCTCTCGGGTTTAGAGCTAACTGCCAGTAACCCGATTTTAGGTCCAGGATTGAAAACCACTGCGCACAAGCAAGCTTGTCCAGACTGTCGTCAATCCGGGGTAAGGGGAAGCGATCTTTCCTGGTGACAGCGTTCAACTTCCTGTAGTCCACGCAGAAGCGTAGCTCACTGTTCTTCTTCGTAACCAGAACTACAGTGGAACACCAAGGGCTATCAAACTCTTCGATTACTCCCCTGGATCTCATGTCCTCCAGCGTGTCCCGTACCACCGCTTGTTTTGCCAGCGGAACTCGTCTAGGTGGTTGCCGAATATACCGGGCGTCTCCGGTGTCGATGCGGTGAAGCACTTTGTCCGTGCGGCCGTAGTCACTGTTACCTTGGCTTCCCGTAGGAGGGATCGGACCCCTTCAGCTACCGTGGTGCGGGCGCTGCGGACCCCTAGCACTCGTGGTACCTCTGACATTACTAGAGGAACCTCGGGCCAAACATTCGAGCCCCTCCCTGATAGGGAGTTGTTCGGATTTGGTTGGACTCGAGGGGGCCGTGGTTTCCGATACCCGTGGGAGATCGGATACGTCTCCGGACGGGGTTGAGGAAAGCCATTAATATTCCCGCGTACTAGCCAGCATAGCTAGTAGAAGAAGTGCTAAATCACCAGGTGGCAAATTTCACTGCAAGTTTTCAAACTGAGCTGTGGAGCCCCCCTTCTAACTACTTCTTATTTGTGCTTTATAAAGTTTTCTAATCGATTAGAACAAACATGGATAATTTGCAAATCTTCATAATGGATTGCACAGAAACAGAAGAAATTTTGAAATGAGCGGAAGGCATGACATTGAAATTATATATCTGCATCGAATGATCGGCGAACTCCATGCCAAATCTACAGTTCCTGGATAACATCCTGGAATAAGCAGGGAAATATTATTTAAATATTTTGCATTCTACTGTCAGTAGTTTTAAATCCAGAACAGATATCTGTATTTCAAGAAAAAGGGGTACAAAAACATAAACTAGCAACCCATGTTAAGTTAAAAAAATAATTAATGGGACAAAACTGACATAATCAGTGCATTAAACATGATCATAGTGGCGAGATAATTAGAAATAATTGGAACTGTACTATAAATCCACAAAACAGACGTTAATAAAGTTACTGGTTATACAACCGAAAGCAACATCTCTTACACTACACAGATCTTTATGACTACCACCTCATCAGGGGGAAGGGATGAAGCGAACGAAGCACTGGACGTCACAGAACTCAGGCATACAGGTCACAGAAACGCGTGCAAGTTTCTAACATTCCCAGGCTCGATGACACATTATGAGCTCAGAGGTCGTTGAAGGCAGAAAAAGCCTAACCAAACCAAAATGCAAACTGAAAGATGAGGAAACGGAATGAAAGGGGAATTAGAGCAAGGAAATGCTGGTAGATGAGAAACCACCAGAAATACGCCTACCGACCATGGAAAATTGATAAAATCCCAAAGTTAGATTGAGTAGCCCACGGTAATCGATCCCAGGACCTATCGAATGTCAGCCTCACTCGTTATTTCGGAAACATTTTGCTCGGTATAGTGCAAGATAAGCAACTATAAAATGACTATAGTGAAAATGAAATAATAGCATAATGCTTTAACGTTTCTAATTATTTAAAGATAAATACAACTAACATAACTTTCGGCTGACATTTCAAAAGTGATTTTATCTAGTTTGTAGGCCTCCTGAGCTTGATAGTTGACCTCCTCTTTCAAATAAAATAACAATAAACAAATCTTCTATTGAACGTTTGTGTCAAATACATAGATTTTTGTATTCACTTCAAACAGAAGTACCTATAGTAAAATTATTGGAGTAACGGTTCTTTTCCATATAAACTAAAAGCGCACAAATTTTTCATTAGGAAAAAAAGTAATTATTCTCCAAACCAATAAGATATCTTGCGATATATGAAGGTCTTGCGATGTAGAAGGATTGCGTTAATAGGATTATGAGCTCCAGGAACTGCCTCAAGTGGCATATGAATTTCACCGAAGAAGGAGGAAGCGGTGGCAACGATGAAATTGAAGCTGCGAACTTCTAAACTTTTGTGGCAGGATAATTCTCGCCTGCCAGAAACAAAGTACAGGATGACTCAAAAGGTTGCAGCCGCTGTCATTTCAAACTTGCACGTACAGGAAAAAAAAATGGATTTCTATTTAACACTTCAAATTATTTTGTCTGCTCGCTAGCACGACATGGAGCTGCCCTTGCTTTGTTGAATTCATTACGGAGGTTGCTGTCTTTCTCCCACTCTACTTTATCTCCCTCTTCTCTGTCACTCTGTCCAATTTACTCTAGCTTCTCCGTCTATTATTTTCCTCACCTCTCACGCTATCTTCCTCATCCTTTTACTACGCTATTATTACTCGTTCGGGCGGCCCCGCAGTGTAGGTGGTAGCGTGTTCACCTTATGTTCAAGAGGCCCTGAGTTCGGGTTGTGGTCAGGGTGAGCTTTTCATTACTTTTTTTTAGATAAATAAATGAATAAATAAATAAAGAGATAAATAAATAAATAAATAAATAAATAAATAAATAAATAAATAAATAAATAAATAAATAAATAAATAAATAAATAAATAAATAAATAAATAAATAAATAAATAAATAAATAAATAAATAAATAAATAAATAAATAAATAAATAAATAAATAAATAAATAAATAAATAAATAAATAAATAAATAAATAAATAAATAAATAAATAAATAAATAAATAAATAAATAAATAAATAAATAAATAAATAAATAAATAAATAAATAAATAAATAAATAAATAAATAAATAAATAAATAAATAAATAAATAAATAAATAAATAAATAAATAAATAAATAAATAAATAAATAAATAAATAAATAAATAAATAAATAAATAAATAAATAAATAAATAAATAAATAAATAAATAAATAAATAAATAAATAAATAAATAAATAAATAAATAAATAAATAAATAAATAAATAAATAAATAAATAAATAAATAAATAAATAAATAAATAAATAAATAAATAAATAAATAAATAAATAAATAAATAAATAAATAAATAAATAAATAAATAAATAAATAAATAAATAAATAAATAAATAAATAAATAAATAAATAAATAAATAAATAAATAAATAAATAAATAAATAAATAAATAAATAAATAAATAAATAAATAAATAAATAAATAAATAAATAAATAAATAAACAAATAAATAACTATACATATATCGTTTTCTTTTGCTATTTTCCCGTTTTTTGTTTCCATTTGATTTCTGGATTTTTACACATATACAATATACAGATAAACACCTATGTCCAGGGCAGGACTTGAACCCACGAGCCTCTATGTGGCGGGCGCAAGAGATGTACACACTACGGCTACGAGGCTCGGCCTTTAGTTAGGTGGATAACTTTTTCGGGATTTTCCCTTATCCTGAAAAATGAATGTCTGGTAGCTCTAAGCCTTATGGCTCTTGGACTCATTTGAGTGTCATTTCACTCATTTCATTCATCATCCAATATGACTTCAGTTGAAGGACATAAATTTAAAAAAGAAAAATGTCGTTGTGAATACCTCCATTATTTCACTTTGCCTTTCCCTGCCTACCCATCGCTGTCTGCCCCTCTCTCTTCCCTCTAAGTGACGTAGTTTGAGAATGAATATTTTTCTGGGTTACTAATAAAAAACTAAAGTCACAAAAACACTGTTTCATCTTAATCGGTTTACCAACATTTATAATGCTGCAGAAATAGTTATGCAACTTTTTAAGTACTCATTATCGAAAACATGCACTCAGCACAACCATCTTGCTAACAAAATTTGTTATCCATATTTGTAAACTTGTTAATAAGCAAGATATTTCGATGTTCTTGTTTTTAAAAATTTTTAATTTAAATTTCAAATGTAATTAAAAGACCTCCTTCCATTGGTGAAAGTAAATAGAGTGACATATAACCTTTTATTTTAGCTCGATCTATTATATGTATAATATATGAGTATAATACGTTTTATAGCAATCTCGTTGAGTGAAAGATTAAAAACGATACAGGTGCAGGCGCACATCCACACTTGAATGATTTAAAAGAGCTTCCTACACAAGCCACCCTTTACGTGGAATATTCTTCATTATTCTAAAAATGGCTCCTACAATTTTCATTAAAATGGAATACATTTCAAATACTTATGGAAACATAATGTACATATTTAGTCTTCTGGGAATAGCTTAGAAGTAAGTTTGTGTATATTTGCATTGCGGATAAACCACAAGAATATTTTTTGGTAGAATCAACCATGGGCAGCTCATTCATTATTGGTTGATATTTTTTCAGTACTTCAGTTTTTAGAGAGTTGTCACTATTCGGTTGTACTTTGCATTGCTATAGAAAAATAGACCTTTAAAGCCCGTAAATAGTGGCAAATTTAATAAAATTTGCCATCTTATTTGCTTTATACTGTTATGAAATATCTATTATTATTATTATTATTATTATTATTATTATTATTATTATTATTATTATTATTATTATTATTATTATTATTATTATTATTATTATTATTATTATTATTATTATTATTATTATTATTATTATTATTATTATTATTATTATTATTATTATTATTATTATTATTATTATTATTATTATTATTATTATTATTATTATTATTATTATTATTATTATTATTATTATTATTATTATTATTATTATTATTATTATTATTATTATTATTATTATTATTATTATTATTATTATTATTATTATTATTATTATTATTATTATTATTATTATTATTATTATTATTATTATTATTATTATTATTATTATTATTATTATTATTATTATTATTATTATTATTATTATTATTATTATTATTATTATTATTATTATTATTATTATTATTATTATTATTATTATTATTATTATTATTATTATTATTATTATTATTATTATTATTATTATTATTATTATTATTATTATTATTATTATTATTATTATTATTATTATTATTATTATTATTATTATTATTATTATTATTATTATTATTATTATTATTATTATTATTATTATTATTATTATTATTATTATTATTATTATTATTATTATTATTATTATTATTATTATTATTATTATTATTATTATTATTATTATTATTATTATTATTATTATTATTATTATTATTATTATTATTATTATTATTATTATTATTATTATTATTATTATTATTATTATTATTATTATTATTATTATTATTATTATTATTATTATTATTATTATTATTATTATTATTATTATTATTATTATTATTATTATTATTATTATTATTATTATTATTATTATTATTATTATTATTATTATTATTATTATTATTATTATTATTATTATTATTATTATTATTATTATTATTATTATTATTATTATTATTATTATTATTATTATTATTATTATTATTATTATTATTATTATTATTATTATTATTATTATTATTATTATTATTATTATTATTATTATTATTATTATTATTATTATTATTATTATTATTATTATTATTATTATTATTATTATTATTATTATTATTATTATTATTATTATTATTATTATTATTATTATTATTATTATTATTATTATTATTATTATTATTATTATTATTATTATTATTATTATTATTATTATTATTATTATTATTATTATTATTATTATTATTATTATTATTATTATTATTATTATTATTATTATTATTATTATTATTATTATTATTATTATTATTATTATTATTATTATTATTATTATTATTATTATTATTATTATTATTATTATTATTATTATTATTATTATTATTATTATTATTATTATTATTATTATTATTATTATTATTATTATTATTATTATTATTATTATTATTATTATTATTATTATTATTATTATTATTATTATTATTATTATTATTATTATTATTATTATTATTATTATTATCATCATCATCATCATTATTATTATTATTATTATTATTATTATTATTATTATTATTATTATTATTATTATTATTATTATTGAATTTCCATTTATTTCCTAAGCTCTATTTTACATTACTATACTGGAGTTGCGGCTACAATGCAAGCTACTAAACAAAACAATATGTATAAAATTAAAATAGAATAATGAAGGAACTAAGTAATTTAACAAAATGCTAGCTCAATCAGTGGAGCATTAGTCTGTTGTGCAAACTGTCCCAGCTGGGTTGGGAATTTTCCTCTAGCTAAAGCTTCTATCTTCTTTATAGTCTAGAACTGTGAATGTGAGTGTCATCTAATGTATAGAACCCAAAGAAAAGAAACGGTCAATTTATCACTTGCCGATGAGGCAATATGTCTCACTTTAGATAAACTCACCGGCGGGATGGCTCAGGCGGTTTCGTCTATCGCCCGCATTCGCGAGATTTGGATTCAATTTCTCTGGCCGACCCATCCGAACCAATGGCTTTTTCTGGGATTTACCAGATCAGTAGGCGAATGCTGGTTAAATTAATTACACCCCCACTCGCGAATTTCATCTGCATTATCATTTTATACCATCTCCCATCTGGTGGCCTCTTTCAGGATAGAAGTGTCCACTGGTGTCTCGGCGTTGCAAGGCAGGTGGCCTCTTTCAGGATAGAAGTGTCCACTGGTGTCTCGGCGTTGCAAGGCAGGATGATATGCTCTTGGTAAACACTTCTTCCTTCGGTAAGACGGTTTCCGGTCACCGAGCCCGGTTTGGCAGATCGTTTCCGGACCACAGGAAGGAGGGATTGATGTTGTTCTGCTCTGCCGGGGAGTTTCCAACTGGTTAAGAGTAGGAACCCTGCCCTCTGCTCTCTCGTGGCTCTTTGGGACGTCCGCCCTCTGTGTCCTCTCACCTTATCCTTGATCCCGGGGTGCCCCATTTGGGGCACGCGTAGTTAAATTAAGGGTGTAAATGGAACAATAAAATCAATTGACAATAAAATCAGTTAACAAAAATTTTGTCACGGCATGTACATTAAAATATTCTTTAGCGGTGTTATATTTCTTGCTGCAAAAGGATAGCAAAATCTTCATTCCACTTATTTTAAAATAAAAGTGTGGAAGGGCAGACGCGTTCTTTACAATAATAAATACAATAATAATTTGAAATCTTTAAAAGAATTTTACAATTTTTCGTGATCTGAAGACAATAGTGCTAAGATAAAATACGAAATACCTAACTATATATGCAAACGCTTATGTCAAATAAATTCAGGTAGATAGGAGAATAAGCTTTCAGAATATTAGTTTGTAGATACAATAGTGGGTAGAAAGAGTCATGTGAACTTAACACATCAGCCTGTTTTTTGTTTTTTTCCTTTTTCTTTTTTAGTCATTAACCAAATTCCTTTACCGTTCACTATAAATTCATAGTGACTATGCTGATAAAATCTTACAAAGGTTAGACAGATTAATGAGAGATAAAATCTAGTACATAACCCTCACCCACGTGCTGCTAGGAACATCCATTATAAAACCTGCTCTTGTTGGAATCGCTAATGAGCTAAACGCTTCTCGCCCTAGTGGCTTCACGTTAAAAGAAAAAAGCAAGAAAAAAGTTATGCCGCACTTTTCCAAAGGCAGAAGCATTTGTTTGAACGTCGACATGGAAAGGTTGGGGGAAGGTTTTAAAAAATTGCGTAGGTGGCTGGTTCGCGCGGCCGGCTGGCCGGCCAGCCGTTCGGCCTTCTCCTTTCTTTCCCTGAGGTTATCGGTTGTTGACGTCTGTTGGTCGGGCAGAGACAGATGAGGTCATTAGATCCCAGCTACCTACCGGGAAACAAACGATGTGGTGCCGAACAAGAAAAACCCAAATGCATGATGCATGGCCCACTATGTTCATCTTTGTTTCTGCTGGTACCCCGCTATTAGCGCTCCAGGTGGCATACACACGCTTCCTTGATCCAATATCCACTTGCAGAACCAACCAACTTCTGGTAGACATTGCAGTTTCAAACTAGTTTTGCGTTTAAAGCATATGACAGTTTTATTTTTTCTGCTCCGTACTGCACAACAGAGAAGTTATTGAAATCTACCCAAAAATTCGATATGTGAAAATACTGGACTTTTTCCGGGGGTTTCCCTTATCCTGATAGACGAATGTCGGGTAACTCTAAGCTCTAAGCTTGACTTGAGCATCACTTCACCCATTTTATTCATCTTCCGATATGACTTAACGTTGGAGGACGAAAAAATAAAGGTTCCCTGGAAAGGTAACATTATTGGAAAGAGTTCATGCGTCCGTGAACAGCATAATTTCAAAACTAAGAATCAGCTAAATATTAACTTGGCTTTTCAGTTCGGCATCTTCAATGTATGCTTCACAAAGGTTTCCAAAAGGTCACCTATCACAACAGCCCATTAAATGCAACACTTTTCGAAAGCGATGATTTTCTAAAAAGTGGTTCTAACAATTAAATTACCATCTCTTTAATGTGTTCTCATAACAAATAAATGTATACATTCTTAAATTTTCTGGGAGAAACCGTTGAAGCCCTTATCATTATGAATGACTTTTGCCCAACTGGTAGAACGTAAGAGATATAGATCTCTTTTAAGCACACGATTTACTCTAAAAAACCTTTTTAATGGAGTTAGTCTCCAAAATATTCCTTTAAAATTGTTAACTATCGCTTAAGCTACTCTATTCCCCACATTTCCACTTACCTATAAGGAAATACACAATAAAATAATTTATATAAATGTTTATTTCGATTAGTATTATGCAGAAGAACGAACTTACTATGAATACATTGTTGAAGACAAATTGCAGAGCGTCATGTGAATGTAACACGTCTGCCACTTCTGTTAGTGTTAGCGCTGCTAAACAATCCGGGTAGCTCTCTGCACCTAGGTTTACTAATTTATACAATTAGATGTAAGATGTTCTGTAAGTCCATCGCTATTCATTAGCACGTAACTTTCCTTCGTAGACAAACGAGGCCTTCACGCGCACTGAAACAGCTGTTTTAAGTGCCCAAATTTGTAGTCGGTCACAAAGGCAATATGTCCTTTTACTGACAGATGCAACCATTTCTAGCTTATTTTATAAACAAGTGTTTCAAAAACAGTATTTTTAATCCCATTCAAACTCATGGTGCCCCGATGAAAACTTAAGTTTATTGTATTCTATGCTGGTAACCTAGATGTTTTTGAACTATTGTGTTGGTATGTTGAGTTCATATCAAAATAAATAATGAACAACAAACGCATTTAATTATGTGAAGTTTATGATCAATATACAGCATAAATAGGAAACAATGCAGCTATATGTGTATCATTTGTGTACATAGTCAAATATTCATTACAGTTTAAGTTAATTAGTTGCATCATATTTTAATATAAGAAATCTGTAATTCTTGAAGCTGTTTGTTAGCATATCTATAAGAGCATTATGCGTTTCCAGGACGAGAGTCAGGACTGCAAACTTAGGCTAAGGTTCATGTGGTTTAACTTGAAACACGACCTACTTAGCGCTAACCCTCCCTGTGACAAGGTGGGGTGGAAAGTTTTGTAAACATATTGTCACTGCTATCCGCGACTACTTGTCTCCGTCAGACAGCGAGAGGTGCTGCAACCAGTGTAGGTCTTGCTTATTTACAGTGCTTTATATTGACACTGAAATATTGTTAATAATAGAAATATGGTATCAAAACCGGTATTGTATGAGATAATTTAGAGAAACAAAGATGAGTTCAAGCTGCATACAGCGGACTCCATAGCTGAATTAAATGGACATAGCTTACCTCCATGTCATTGTGATAGGAATGCTATTGAGCTAATATGGGCACAAAACAATGAAGAAGGTAGAATAGATGTACCGGGGAAAAGACGGATTAATTGATATGTTGGACAATTTCATTATAAAGGGATAGAGCCAGACTGAAAAATTCAATGCCATAGCCGGAATTTGAACTACGGATCTTCTGGTCTCCGTCCAGCCGCTCTAAGCATAAAGCCGTACAAACTATAAATCCCGGGTCTTAAAGTACTTACAGCATAGTAAGTCGCCATTAAGTTAGTTGTCTCGTGTATTTATGAGAACTCCTAGTGGTTTACCGGGAGAAACACGAGTCAGTTGGATAATTTAATGTCATGTTGGCACGTTGGCTATAGTAGCTCAAATGCTTAGAGCGGTTGGACGCAGACCAGAAGATCCGTGGTTTAAATCCCGGCTATGGCATTGGTCTGGCTCTATCCTTTCACAGTGCGTCCTACACACGGCTAGTGTAAAAGAACAATTAATTTCCAATTTCATTATAAGTTTGGAAGAAAGTGACTCTCCAGAAATTAACTAATAGACAGTATATCTATACTACCGCCATCTACCAGTAGTCTATAAAGCGCTTCTCTTGAAAGTACTAAAGGGACAATTGCATTATAATCACGCGTAATCAATCGGAATATTACATGGAAGAAATACACTGTGGGATTAAGCAGTCTTGCGCGGGCAATAATGCGTTCTGTCCTCCCCCCCCCCCCCCGTCACATTCTAATTCCCATGTTTCAAGATAAACCAGATAAACTGCACATAGAAGTGATACGATGTGGCTTTAGGCAATCATGGGTTACTTACAACAGCGTGGGTAATAGTGCGCTCTCTAATTCCCGTATTTCAAGAAAAATCAGACGAATTGTAAGAGACTCTAAAGTGATATCCTTGAAATGCTATTATGAAGAGTGAATCGAGAGTAGCTTGACCCTCGCAGGAAGAAATACAAAGCAGGGTCAAGGGTGGTAAGGGCTTGCGTTTCTTCCTCAGAGTACTGAAGTTGTATCTAGTGACTGTCATTGTTGAATAGGAGCAATATGAGCAATATACTGAAATTTAAAGGGTGGAGCTCATAATTACAATAGCCAATCACCATAGGCTGTAAATAACTATATGAAAATTTGTATAGTACACAAGATAAGCAACACTTCCAAATCGAATCTAGTTATCGTGGGTAGTTCATCTAGGGCAGTTCACTTTAAAAGTTATCGTGAGTTGGGAGTAAGCAGAAACCGCTAAGAATAATCACCACATTTAAACTGTAATATTGTTTAAGGAAATATGAACACGAGTGCGTATTGTAAAGTTGTATGTGATGGTGATTTTGAGCCACAACGCTGCATAGTGTGGCAGTCGGGGTGTCAAGGGTGACTATTGCCGCGCAGTTCAGCTCAATTATTTGGCAGGAGCTCGACTCCCAGGGTTGTCAGCATCGCTAACAAAATGTATAAATATCGATGTCCTCGGCTGCTCTCGGAGTTGTCCTAATATTTATAAATATAGGATTTTTGGCAAGGATCTCTTAATACAGGGCGTTCTGGGTGGATCAATTAGGATACTTGGAAAGAAACACAGGTTTATTCTCTTATGACGATCGATTGTATTTCACTTACTCTCGAAATACATGCTAATTAGGCGAACTCTGAATGGTAGGTTTCGCGTTTGCGTGGTAGCACTCCCGTGTATATAAGACAAGTCGTCGAATTAGAACACCGCTATTAACTAGCTTTAATCGAACGCGATTTCCTTACCTTACTCGTCCGTTCCTTAAAGAACGCGATATCTGCCTTTTTTTTAAATATATTTATTTTTTTATTAAAAAACATCTCTTTTTTGTTTTTAAAGGAAAAGGGAAAAGGAAAAAAGTCTATTTACGTACTAAGTGTGATTGGGAAGAAGGATGGGCTCTGATTTTTTTTTTTTTTTTGTAAGCCTCATAAATTAAAGTCCAGGTGCTTATTCAGGAGATTCCATATGTTAGGGTATCGTCTCATCCTATATCTTTCAGCCTTTAGCCATGATTTAAACTCTGTTAAAGTCGGTTGCTCGAAATTCAGGCAGTAATGGTAGAAACCAAAAGTCAACCATATCTGTGGGTGCTCTGTTGCTCCCTTCTGGAAGTTCCAAGCTAACAAAACTGAAGTTACAGAATTTTCCGACGTTACCCCAATCATGTGCCCCGTCTGCTTCTTGGTCCATTTCCAAATGTCACGTACCATTACGCAGCTGGTTATTCTATGAAGTTGCGTATCTACGTTTCCACAATGTTTACACCACGGCGCCGGCACTATATTGTGTTTATGTTTCTTAGCTTCCGTGGGAATGATTTCATTTACAAACTGATACAAGGTTACTTTCCAGTCCAATGGTACAAAACGATAGCCGAAGAGTTTCCATATATTTTTCCAGGGAGTATTTGGATATTTGCGAACAATCGCCGGTACTGCCAAGAAATCCTTTAATAACTCCTTATATATAATTTTGGATGTCAACGTATTTGTTTTCCTTGCAATTAAAGGCAAAACTCTCTCATAATCCCTTCGCACCTGTCGAAAGGCTGCAGGAGCTACCATATGTGCGCCGATCACTTGTTTGCTGAACTGTATATCCTGTTGGCTACTTTGGCCATTGATGGCTGTCAGGATAGAACGCAATAACAGGGCACGACACTTCACTTGCACATCCACCAAATTCCATCCGCCACTATTTATGTCTCTCCGCAACTGTGGTCGGGCAACTTTGTAGTACTGATTCTTCCAAATGTAATAGCCTATTGCCCGTTCTAACCGTTGTGAGAACTGATGGGGCATCGGAAGCACCTGTGCCACGTACCACAGCTTCGCAAGCACAAAGGTATTCACGTGCCAAATTTTCTGCACAAAATTTAAATTCCTCGTCAACTGTGAGGTCATTTTATATATGCACTGGTTAACAATTCTTCTCCAGTTTACTGCGATCAGGTCCTCCAGGCGGGGTGTTAGCAACAGACCTAGGACCTTAATTTCGGATTGATGTGTAAACCGAGCGTCCTCCATTGTCCAGTTATTCAAGGCCAGGAGATGTGATTTACTGTAATTGATCAAAGCCCCTGACGCACTCTGATATTGTAGTAACGTTGGTTCAATTGCTGTGAGGTCACCAGCATCCGTGAGCACCAGTGTAATGTCATCCGCATACGCAAATACTCTCTCAAGATTCAAGAGGTTTTTTTCTCCTATAGAGTACGGAGACTATGCCTCTTATTAAGGGTTCTACACACATCGTATATAGGATCATCGACAGTGGACATCCCTGACGGATGGACTGTTCTATAAGCACTGGCTGCGTAAAAAATCCATTTACTTGGATTCTGGAATATGCCGTTGCATAGAGCCGTTGTATGACATTCAAAAATGAGGGAGAGAATCCAAAGCGACGTAGCACACCCCATAGATAACTGTGATGAATTCTGTCAAATGCTGTGGTAAAATCCAACGCCAAGATTGCTACCGGTTCATCAGGTGTGCGCTCACATTCAATAATGGTATCTCGCAACGTTCTTAGAATATGCGTAATCGTCCTATCTGGGATTCCACAGGTCTGTCCTTTCCCAATAATGTCAGGCAGGTATCTCTTCATCCTGTTGGCGATAATCTTGGTATATAATTTGTAATCTGAATTTAAAAGCGTGATTGGGCGATAATCGTTCACATCTAGTGCTGCCGCATGTTTAGCAATGAACACAATGACGCCTTCATTAAATCCAGACATGATTTCCGAACCTCGCTGTAACTCCAACATTACACCAAGCAAAGTATCTTTTATTATACTCCAATTGTCACGGTAGAACTAATACCCAATACCGTCGGGTCCTGGTGCAGAAGTCATACTGGCCGACGCTAATGCCGTGCGCAATTCTTCTTCCCTTATGTCCTCAGTCAAGGCCTCGTTCATCTCCGGCGTTACAAGTGGTTAAATTAGCGTATAGACATAATCCTGTGCTGCTCTGTTGACATCCACTGCAGAAAATCTGTGGGTAAATGTATCCTGAACCTCCGTTAAGATTTCTCGTGAGGTCGTCAGTAAGTTTCCTCCCGACGAACGTAACTTGGAAATATATTTTCGTGTCCCTGAGTGCTTTTCGGACGCTAAATGAAACAGGGAAGTTCTCTCCTCGTCCTGCACCGAGCGGTCGCCCGCTCGGATCTGTGCTCCCCGGCAAAGTTCCTCATGTAAACAACAAAGCCTTTTTCGGACGGCAACAATATGTTGCGTCACGTTTCGGCCATCACACTGTTGCTGATACAAGTCATTTAGCAGGTCATAGTAATAATTCAACCGTTGACGTCGCACCTTTGCCCTCTCAATACCTTCACCTTTATAAAAATTACGGATGGCAGGTTTGAACGTATATAACCATTGTTTCAGCAAACTGGGAGTCCTGTTTTTAGCAGTACGCTGCCACCTAGTCCACAACAGTCGAAACTTTTCTCGGATTGACTCATCCTGGAGGAGCTCACTGTTTAGTTTCCAATAACTTCTGCCCATTGTCGGTGTCCGGGTGGTATGCACCAGCGTCATCATCAGCGAATGGTGGTCACTAAAAGGTACAGGTCGCACTCTCACGCTGCGGATCTGCTGCTTCATGGTTGTACTAACATAAATTCTGTCGATTCTGGAAGCCGTAGTGTTTCGGTGAAAGGTATATTCAACATAAGTGCCATAGAGATATTCCCAGGCGTCCTGCAGCTCCAAGGATTTACAAATACGGTCTAACATAGGGGACGGTTTGTAATGTCCAGTTTGGTCTTTTGCACTAAGCACACAGTTAAAATCCCCTCCGAAAACCAATTTGTCGTACCGATGGCGCAAAAAGAAAGGCAACTCTTTGGCAAGAAAGTCTTCCCTTTCCTTCCGTCTGTTGGAACCTGAAGGTAAATATACGTTAACCAGTAAAAGATTATTTTCCGTTAATAAGGAAGTAATTCGGCCACTCGCGTGTTTTTCCGTCAACTGCACCCCCAGAGACGAGCGATAAACTATGGCGGTGCCCCGTTGCTCCTCACCTACATTGGAAACAAAATTATACCTCGGGCCAAAAAAGTTTAAGTGGGGTTCATTGTTCTCTTGCAAAAACAAAAAATCAAGGTCGTGCTCAAATGCAAAATCCCGTACCAGCGCTTGTTTAGTTCTACTACGTAAACAATTTACATTCACCGTCGCAAATGTCCGAAGAATCACTACCATAAGGAGGAACACTGAAGGAAGCATTGTTTCACCACGTACTCAACCATCCACTCACTGTTCCACAGATGTATGAGTCTTTTTAGCCTTACGCTCTGTTGCAGTCTTTTTTCGTTTTTCCAATCGCGGGTCACGTCTACTCACTCCGCCACTACGTAACGTACCCCTAGACTCCAATCCACGTTCACACACTAAATCCTCAGAGTCCATTTCCTCTTCCGAAATCGTCGGAGACGGTGGTATGTCAGTTGTTCGTGAAGCAGGTTCTATGGTTTGCAGTTGGACCTCCACAGTTTCTTCGTTCTCCAACTCGGGCACTGCACATTCCTCCCCTATCCCCTTGGTAATCAGAGGTGACTTCACACTGGTTGGAGAGACTAGAGTAGACACTGGCTCAGTGTGTTCCAAAGTTACAGCAGACACTTCCTGACTACACTTATCTTCTTCGGACTGTCTGAGGGGTGGAAAGTCTTTTGCCACAATTGTCTGTTCACCTTCCTCCTGCTCTGTGCTTTGGGTCGGTAATTGGCGGTCATTATTAATTGTCTGTTCCGCTGAGGTCAGCGGTATTCGTGGTGTTGGCAAATTCCCCGTTACCAGCTTGGCCCATGTAGTCGGCTCCGAAGCAGTAGTCGGTGTTCTAGGAACGAATCTGCGGGGACACTGATTACGTGAATGACCAGCGGCATGACAAATGGCACAAGTGATGGGTTGGTCAGGGTAACTCACTAATGCGGAGTAACCATCAATATTCAAAAACGAAGGAATATGCTTTTTTAGGGGCATAGTAACGGAACGAACGCCATTAGAAACCTTATAGCGAAATGTTTCATTCCAAACATCTTCCTTCACCTGTAACACAGCACCGTATGGCTCCAAAGCTCCCATCAACTTCCTATTGTCAAAATTCAAGGGTAAATTGTACACTTTTACCAGCCGTCGTCCAAATCCAGCTACATCAATAATCACCTTAGTGCGCTGCCCGTTTGACAGTACAAAACTAGCTTCCCCATTTGACTGTGTCAGTACTCTTGTGACGAGCTCTGGCGTTTTGCATTTAATAAAATTTTGTCTAGAAATTCCATTTACCTGCAAACCTGTGACGTCAGTTTCATCCAATTTTAGTGTGTCAAAAATCCACTCATGAATTTCATATGCAGTCGGTCGAATGATGTCACGTTCAACAAAGCTAACAACTAAAGTCGTTGGTCGGTTTTCCATAATTATTTCTGTCGTATGTAGTAGTAAATGTCAATATACAACGAGACTACTATTACTAGCAGTATTCGACGTACACAAACAATACGTATCACTATTCACTAGGCAACACGTATGCTGACGTAAACACGCTTAGCAGCACCCGTGTGTGACCTTCTCTCTCGCCAGAAAGCGAGCAACTGACTTCGTGCTGGTTAGCACGACAATCTCGGTCGAATCCTAGCCACCGACTGGTTTAATAAATGCGATTTCCTTCCGCGTGCATTAGCACGACGAATTCGGTCGACTGTCCGCCACCGACTGGACTTTAGGTATCTGCTTGTTCCCGGCTAGGCCATATGACACTTCGCTTTCCCCTTCAGCTCATTATTTTTAATTAGTTGGTCGGTAGAAAACATATGGAGTCCCAGTTACGAGAAATCTCACACACAAAGACCACCTAAGATGTTCCCTTCCTGTCAAACTATGAAACTAAACGCTGGGTGACAGCCTCAGATTTATGGTTGTGGTCAGCTGTCCTAGGGGAGGAAAAATCCTTACCGTTCAGAGCTCGCAACAATCTTGACATTTCACACAAAATATTTCTTTCAGTACACGTATATATATTCCTTTAACATTCAATTAATCTACTCGAGGAAGAGAGTACCGTTTCAATAGGCACTCAGTAATCTCCACAGTAACGCCAGGAACGCATAAATTTAAGAGCCCGTACTTATCTACTCCTATACATAACAGCTTCATCGAAATATAATGAAGTAAATAGTAACTGATGTGTGCAGATGACTTTTTGTAATCACTCTTGTACAAATTATTCTTAAAACACACATTCTCCTATCTACTTCACGTAAATGGGAATAGAAGCTATTGAAATGATTTTATTGCACATTTACTTATGAGCATAATAAGTATAAAAGCGTACAGAACGCTTTAAATAATAGCCAAGTCATTTAAGAGGAAATTACTATGTAGTGGCTGTGTTTGCATGACCAAGAAATAAAAAACTGAAAAGCGACTTTCTATTTGTGAAAAGTATAAGTATTTGAAAATTGAACCCAATGAAAGACATATCTCGAAAACGCTTATCTCCGCCAAAAAAGACAAGAACTGTGTGCTGTAAACAGATCTACTTTTTGTGTAGTACGATTTTGTCTGCACGTCTTACGGATTACGAATAATGCAAAAGAATTCTGATTGAGAAATACTTCAGGAGCCATTCTCATATCATTCCAAGTATACATTCCACTTGTCATGAAAAATCTTAAATCAGAGGAAAACAAACAGCTTCGTGAGTTGTGCCGTATTTCAGCCGGGAGCAGGCCTGCAGTGCGCGTGACGTCAGGTAAGAGCCGTGTAGTACCAAGTTGCCTATATAAATGGCGCTGCTGTGAGTACAGAATCTGAGGGTTCAGTGAGGTTTAGCGCACTCAATGACAACAATGTAGCTGCCACGTACCTAATGGAACTGTTACATCTACAATGTGAAGATTTATTGAAGGACAAATATACACACAAGAAAGAGTTGGCTGAGTTTTAAAAGAATGTCTCCCAAACCAGATTTTTGAGTGTATTCACTTGCCGCACGGACATTGTGTATGTTTGGCTAGATATATGCGTGTGAACAATTTCTTTTTCTGTTATGAAATTAGCTAACTCCAAACCCCGAATTACCTTGTCGGATCACAATCTAACATGCAGCCTTCGATTACAAATTTCCCAGACATTACGTCCTGACTTTAATAAAGTAGTTAAAGAAGAACGAAACGGAAAGTGTGAGAAAATGTCCACGTAATTTTACTCTGAATGGGTCTCCTCTAATTTGTAGAGAAAACTACTTTGTTGTATTTTATTTACTTTATAACATGCCGGTCCGAATGACCTTGTTGTCGACGGGCCCTTAAACGCCACACACTCACACACTATAACATGCCTGACCTTCAGATGAACTACGAGTTGAAGTTTTATATATTTTCTCATAGCACAGAGCCAAAATGTAATTGTTAATAAACTCTGACCAATTGTGTAATTAAAGCAGTCAGCATTAATATAACAGTACCCAAGATGTAAGTTGTGCATATTATTAATACCCAATACGTTTCCTGTCTTTCCTACGTTGTCGGAACTCCATCACATCAAACTATTTCCATCCTCTTGGGCAGCAGAAATCAGCGTGGTGACGTCACACGCTAACCTGCCTTTCGTTCGGGGGCATATTTGGCGGTTAGAGCTAAAGCAGCTGACGTCACACCGACAATACCTGTCTTTGCCTATCTTAAATACATGTTATTCGAAATCAATTCGTTAGTCTCATTTTCAATAACAACATTTTGGAAAAGGTTTGTTTTAAATGTTAGTTTGGGGGAAGTTTCTTGAAAACCTTGTCGCTGCCTCGAAAGATTCTCAACTAGATACCAAGTTTGGTATTTAACCGACTTTTCGTTTTTGAGCTGTGGTGTCCATAGACACTTGGACATCCGCGCGCGCAATATTGTTCAAAAAGAACCTTCCTTCTAAACGTGTATCCCTTGTGAAATCTGGGTATCAAAGTTTTGGTTGCAATGTGATACGTTCTCTATCACGTATGCAGTAAAAATGTGCTCGCCCATATCCTAGGATCAGTTCGTGGTGTCCGTAAGGCCTGGGCCTTAGTTTTATTACAAGTGGTGTAACTTATTTCTCTATAATACTTTACATTCTTAAAATTTTCTTAAGCATTTCTTTGAGCTGCTATTCTATCAACCCGCCATACATATTAACTCCTTAGTCATCTATATATGGTGGACCTTAACTTAACTATCCCCTTTATTTATTGTTCTAGGTATATATGTTAACGTCCTCAAACTTAGGTCATATCGGGGGATGAATGAAACAGGTGAAATGAAGCCATGGTCTATAGAGGTTAAAGACATATGACATTATCGTTCAGGGTAAGGGAAAACCTCGTATGATACCTTACCCAAATAACTCAACTTGACCTCTCGATTTAAAATTGAGTTACGATGAGTTACAATGCGATACTTTTTCTGTTTTTTCCCCTATTGAAAACATAAATGTAGGTAACTCATAATCCCGTGACTTTTAAGCTTCTCTGACCAGTATTGTTCGTCATTCGCTCAGGCTGATTTTTAAAGAATATTTACCTTAAATGAAACAATTATTATTACTGTGCATTGTCTTATTATGAATTAAACACCACACTGCACATGCTTTAAGCACCGCTTTAAAGGATTTTAATGTACAGCGATTTTACTTACAAAGTTCATGTTGTAGTACAGATTTGATACAGCTTAAGTTTTAGCTAGGATAGAAGTCGATACATATCTGTAAAATTTTCGAAATCAATTTCAGTTCATTTGAAATTTTGGCTCAGCCATCAGGTTTGGCGTTTTAATGTTCATACTAAACTTTGAACATTTTAAAAATAAGAGATATGAATTTATTATTTATTTTACTGTTTTAGAAAACTGTTGCACACAATGCACTTATTTGAAAAAAGGTTAATATTTGATAACTTAACTCCTTAATAGTATATTAATACGTTTTAAACATGAATTTTAAGTGCCCTAATAATTTAGGAGAAAATAAATATAAAAAATAAACGAAAGTTTTACCTAACATATTTACAACGTCAGTAGTATTGTTTAATAACACAACTATGAGTATTAACAAGGATTTTTCTCATAATATTTTCAATCCCTTATAAATGGAAAAAAAAATATTCATTCTTACATAAAAGTAGGTTGCATGGAACAATTTGAGTATGAGAGTACTCTGACGAATGAGAACCGAGAAAGGGAAATTTCAAAATTATAAAGCTAACACTATTTATGACACGCTTTTTGCAAACTATTTAGTACATTCACTTTCTTCTCGGGCAGCCAGCCAGGTGAAAAGATGATAAGAAATCAACGTTTCGAGAGTGTACATCTCTCCCATCATCTGGATATTTATAAAATGTTATAACCACAAATGAAATACTGGATATAACACAACTATAAACAAAGACAAAACACTATCAAAATTAGCATTACTGAACAAAAGACTGTTTTCAGTAAATTAAATGCCAGGTCAGGCATTGAAATGAAACAAATGAAATACTGGATATAAAACAAACATAAACAAAGACAAAACACTATCAAAATTAGCATTACTGAACAAAAGACTGTTTTCAGTAAATTAAATGCCAGGTCAGGCATTGAAATGAAACAAATGAAATACTGGATATAAAACAAATATAAACAAAGACAAAACACTATCAAAATTAGCATTACTGAACAAAAGACTGTTTTCAGTAATTTAAATGCCAGGTCAGGAGATGGCGTGAGTATAGAAAATTGTGTCAAAGAAATATAACTACATAACTTGGTTATCAAGCTGTATTGATCTTTGCTTCTTAATTCGATGGATTTCCATTTTAAGGCCAGTTTCCAAGAGGAGCTGAACTGAAATCCCTCATCACGATTAAGCGTGCTCCTTTCAGAGGAAATCGCCAAAGCTTCCTTAATTCTCCGCTCCCAGTAAATGTTGCATTTTGTCAAGATGGTCGTCTCCCGAAAATTGGCTCTATGGTCGTTATCAAAACAAAGCTGTGCGAGCCCAGACTTCTCAGGTTGCATTAAACGAATGCTCCGTTCATGTTCGATTATTCTAGTAGCGATGGTACTTCAGGTTTGTCCTATATATGGTGTCCCACATTCACAGGGAATGTGGTACACTCCCGGAACTTGGAAGTCCTGTTTGTCTTTCACTGGTCCCAACAGATGTTTAATCTTTGAAGGTGGCTTGTGGATGGTCCTGATGTATTTGGCGAGAATTCTGCTGATTCTGCCGGATAGATTGCCGGTAAACGGGATGCAGGCTATAGCGGTAGGCTTATCTGACGCTTGCTGTATTACAGGTTTCCCTTTCCTAGCTTTGGTGAACGAGACTTCAACGTCATATTCGGAGTAGCCGTTTTGACGGAAAGTGAGTCTTAGGTGCTGTAATTCTTGTTTTAAGTGGCTGGGATCAGAGAGAGACAAAGGTCTGTGGACCAGCGTATTGAGAACTCCCAGTCGTTGAGACTTATGATGGAAACTATGAGCGTTCAGATAGAGATCGGTGTGTGAAGGCTTGTGACATACAGTAAACCCAGTGTACCGTACTAGAATAATCGAACATGAACGGAACATTCGTTTAATGCAACCTGAGAAGTCTGGGCTGGCAGAGCATTGTTTTGATAACGCCCATAGAGCCAATTTTCGGGAGACGCCCATCTTGGCAAAATGCAACTGTTACTGGGAGCGGAGAATTAAGGAGGCTCTGGCGATTTCCTCTGAAATGAGCACGCTTAATCGTGATGCTGGATTACAGTTCAGCTCCTCTTGAAACCGGCCTTAAAATGGAAATCCATCGAATTAAGAAGCAAAGATCAATCAATACAGCTTGATAATCAAGTTAAGTAGTTACGTTTCTTTGACAAAATTTTCTATACTCACGCCATCTCCTGACCTGGCATTTAAATTACTGAAAACAGTCTTTTGTTCAGCAATGCGAATTTTGATAGTGTTTTTTTCTCTGTTTGCAGTTGTGTTATATCCAGTATTTCATTTGTGGTTATAACAATTTATAAATATCCTGATGATGGGACAGGTGTACACCCCCGAATTACCCACCTCGGTAGCGTAGATGGTAGCATGTCTGCCTCACGTTCAAGAGGTAACGAGTTCGAATCTCGGTCAGGGTGAGTTACCTGGATAAGGGTTTTCCGGGATTTCCCCTTATCCTGAAAAAGACGAATGTCGAGAAGCTCTAAGCTCCATGGACCCTGGACACATTTGACCATCATTTCATCCATTTCATTCACCGTTCGATATGACTTAACGTTGGAGGACGCAAAATTACACACACACACACACACACACACACACACACACACACACACACACACACACACACACTCCCGAAACGTTGATATCTAATCATCTTTTCACCTGGCTGGCTGCCCCAAAAGAAAGTGAGCGCATTCGTCGCTAGGAAAGCTTCAGATCTTATTTTATTTAGTACATATACGCCCGTTCGCCTTTTTCTGCTTCTTGCAACTAATTTAGTGTTTGAAAATTCTTTATGCTTCCCGTCTACATAAGTAACCCTTCTTACTACGTTTGTGTAGGAAGCCAGTCTTACATATAGACATTTAAATCGCCATATGACATGCTTTCCAAAATTGTACAGCTGTAATTTATAATATAGCTGTAATATAAAACTTAAGTCAGAGATTTGATGTGTGTAATAAATGCATGAATGTAGTCCATTTCTGACAAGTCACTTCAGTATGAGTTCTTCTGACCTAGAATAAAGCTAAGAGACGTTGGTTGTGCAGTTCAGTAAACAAGCATACAGTTACTTACATTTAACCCTGAAGGTAAGCTCGTTGCTAACAGTTTCTCCCTCAGGATTGGTTGCAACACACACATAGTTGCCTGCACTTTGTCTGGTCACTTTCTGCAGCACCAAGCTCTGGTTACTTCTGATGATTCGTGCTGATTGATTATGGTTCAGCACAATACCCTGCAAAGTAGAAGTGGAAAAATTAGAATTAAAACTAGAAAACTTTTCAGTCCGTTTCAGGCTTAGTCAGTGGGTCAACAAACTGAAGAAAGTGATATGTTTCAATGTGTATATAACATGTATGAAATATTGCGTGCTACCCTTTAAACATTTATTTCCAACTTAGAGAGAATATCCTTGATAATTTCAAAGCCAAAAGTTGATAGCTTAGACATTTTTAAAGTCTGCGATGATTAAATACCCACATTCATTTCTTTAAAGTAATGTGCAGGTGAAATCTAAATGCTAATGGTTTAAAAATTTACTTTGGCATAAACAGTACTAGTCCTGCATCGTGGCCTAGTAGGCTAAGGCATCATGTCTTGGCCCCCTGTCAGCGTGAGACCGGCAGCCGGGTTGGCAGGTCCTGGCCCTATATGGGCTGTCACACAATGGGCTACTATAAACGCTAACCTAACCTTATCATATTGCCTGCTGCATGTGCTATTTGGTAACACTGCATGATTGAGCTTTTGTTCTGTGAGGAAAGGTAATTAAGAATAATCCCACACAATATTCACACATAATTATTGGTTCTTGGTAGGAAAAAGAAAACAGTTTTATACATGATAAGCAAATCCCATTTTAAAATTCTGCACGAACAAGGTAAAATGTTTGCTTTTCTCCTGAGAATGAGTGTTTCCACAGCTTTACATATGAAATCATTTATAACAAATACCTAACGGAAAACAAATTATATACCTCTAAGCTGCAGTTATACATATGTAAAATTAAATCCCAATTATTTCTAAACCATTTTTTCAAACATTACACTAGTGCTTTTAGCACAATTATCTTCTATGCATATTACAAAAATATGATTAAAACTGGACGAGAAATCATCTACACGGAGATTTTATATCAACAAAAGATTACAACAATTCTAGAATCCAAAACTACAAATCCTCAAACTCACACTGAAGGTGATAACCTCATTTAGAATAATCACTTACAATTTTTTCCTTTAAAACCAATGTTTGCTTTGGACACCTGCTCCAGATTACAGAGCAAAGACAAATTATTGACAAAAGTAATACTGTCAGAGCTTCCATGTTTGTGGAACACGCCCCGCCTTATAGTGCAGCGCTCAAACAATTTCAACGTGGGCTATTGCTTTAACAGGAAAAATTCTATTTCTATATTCTAAAAATGTTTCTTGTGATAATTTAAATTCACATATTTAAGAAATTTTCAGACTAAATAAAATTAAACTTTTTAATAGTTTTTCTTTCTTGTCAAGTTTAATATAATTTTAATTAGATATTAATAAACCACTGCTTCACAAAATATGCAGAATTTATAGAAGTTTGGAATGTGTTTATTTTATTTCTAAAACTGGCATTTTCCTAATTATTAATTATTCACTTTTTTAGCTTTCCAGGGTTGGAGGTTTATGTTGATGGAGCATTTTAAAGATACATATGTGCCACTCATGAATGGGTTCAATTCTAACAGACTCTGATTTACGATATTACATTAAATCGTACCTACAACGAGATGGAGATCATTTCTGGCAAGCGTTTATTATGGACGTTCTAATACAATTAAAAAAATCGTTGTTTACCTGCATGGTATAATGTATAAAGGATAACGATACGAAATTATAACACTGCGATTTTTAAAAAGTGTGCGTTTATAGGCACGGAATCTCTAAAGAAGTTAAATTTATAAACTGGAAGTGAATCGGACATGTTTTGAGGAGAGAAAATGCCAACATAACAAAAATGGCATTTGGTTGGAACCCCCAGCGACTGAGTAGACGTAGAGGAAGACCTAGGACAACATGACCTCACAAGGTCAGAGATGAAGCGAAACAGGCAGGGAAAACTGGTATGAGATTAAAGCACTGGCAAACAACAGAGTTTGATGGCGTGCTTTTATGAAGGGCATATTCTTCCCTCGGAGTGACGAGAACTATCACTAGTAATTATAACTGAACTGGACTGGATTAAGGTACGGAGGGGATTCGGCACTGCGACAGTCTTGATCTATTGTACCTGTGCCCCAATTGGGGAATCCCCGGGATGAAGAATGAGGTGAGAGGAGACGAAGGGTGGCCATCCCAAGGAGTCAATACAGTGCAGAGTACAGGGTCCCTACTATGCATAAGTTGGAAGCTCCACGGCAAGCCAGCACAACTGGCAGCTCTCTCGACTGTAGTTCGGAAACGGCCCCACCAGACCGGTTTTGGAGAACGTCCAACCGGAGAAGGAAGTTTTTCTAGAGCATATCATCCTATCACGCAACGCCAAGACTCCCGTCGACACTTCTAACCTGAAAGAGACCACCAGATGAGAGGTAATGTGAAATGATAATGGAGATGAATTAGAGGGTCAGGAAATTTGGGGTTCTACTTATAATACTTTTGAGTAAAATGATATTGTCTGACCTCCACTTATAATACGTAACATGAACTAAGTGTTAAGAAAATAAACAGCGAATTCTATATTCAAATACGCTTCTGCCTTAATAGCGAAATGTGAATTAAAAATCTTAAGTGTTGCACTCCTATGACTCCTTCTACTCTTTTACAAACCATTTGTACGAAAGCTTATCCCTCTGTTCACTTCTGGGTAATTGAGATCAGCTTTCACCATGCATTTATATATTTCGTTGTAGTTGTAATAGGAAAACAGTAGACTGAACCGATATATTCCTAAAACGCTGTTAGATATGTAATGGCTTTGAAATTTAAATTTCTTTATTAATTAGCAGATAATAAAATGCTGTGTCACACCATGTAATTTTTTTACTCACTTTCGTTTACCTGTCTACAAACTTTAGTTAGGAAAGCTTATTTTTCTATCCACAGAGGAACAACTGAATAGCAACAGCACTTGTTAAAAAGTTACAAGTTACTGAAAAATTCAAACTTATAATGACCATTCTCGGAAATGTGTGATGCAATAAAAACATATTTAGGGAGTAAATTGTGTATTTTAAAACACATACATCTTAATGCTTAACAAAATTATTTTCCGAATGAAGAGGCCTCCTCAGTCTGTTCCAAGTAATTTTAAAAAGTACATTTTATGTCTGATATTTTAATGTAAGCGTGTTAAATGTATACTACATTAATGAAAATTGTTAGAACCAACTAAGAGAAAATATAAAATTGTTTGCAAAATACAAAAACATGCAAATATGCAAAATACAAAATCAAAATGAAAATATACATACTACATAATACTGAGCTGTTTTTAAAAGTTAATTCAATTTAAATATTTTTTGGCATAAGTGGTCTCTGGGATTTCCATTATGGTTTGAGTTATTCAATCCATTGTCATTCTTTTAAAGCACATTCTATGCTCAGCTATTTCTCAGCGTTTACATGGAAATAGTATGAAATTTTAAGATCAACATAAAGTTTTCAGTCATTAATAATTCTCATAAGAATAACGTTGCACATTTCATTTGTCATGAAAAATGAATCTTAAACCCATGGTGATTTAATCAAAATCGTAAGGGCAATCTTTGAGAAAAATAAAATTTTGTTTGCATTTTGATGTAATTATACTCTTATGAAACGGGAGGTTTAGAAGTTTGAGCTACTGTGTGGCACTGAAACTACAAGTAATGAAACCATTTGTACAAAAATATTTATCTGTATTAACATAAAGTAAATAAAAGAATCGGCTTTTGCAAGATATTTTGTACAGTAGTCAGTTCTAAAAGTCATGTGACTGCAGCATATCAGATTTTTCTACTTGTACGCCAAAGTTTTCCTCATCAGCTTATGAAATTGTTCTTAGAAGTTGACTAACTGCAAACTCATTTATATATAACATTGTAAGCAAGCATGGGCATTTCGTAGACTAAGGCAGGGAAATTAATTAAAACAGTTGTATTGAACTTTACTCAATGATTTTGCAGGTTACAAACCAACTCCATCGCTCGTTCACTAAATTGGCATTTGCAGACCAACATTCACCAGAGCGTGTTCACCTACCAGTCATTGATTCATAATCGCTGTTGTTTTATATAAACAGTTGTATTGAACTTTACTCAATGATTTTGCAGGTTACAAACCAACTCCATCGCTCGTTCACTAAATTGGCATTTGCAGACCAACACTCACCAGAGCGTGTTCACCTACCAGTCATTGATTCATAATCGCTGTTGTTTTATATAAACAGTTGTATTGAACTTTACTCAATGATTTTGCAGGTTACAAACCAACTCCATCGCTCGTTCACTAAATTGGCATTTGCAGACCAACACTCACCAGAGCGTGTTCACCTACCAGTCATTGATTCATAATCGCTGTTGTTTTATATAAACAGTTGTATTGAACTTTACTCAATGATTTTGCAGCTTACAAACCAACTCCATCGCTCGTTCACTAAATTGGCATTTGCAGACCAACATTCACCAGAGCGTGTTCACCTACCAGTCATTGATTCATAATCGCTGTTGTTTTATATAAACAGTTGTATTGAACTTTACTCAATGATTTTGCAGGTTACAAACCAACTCCATCGCTCGTTCACTAAATTGGCATTTGCAGACCAACACTCACCAGACCGTGTTCACCTACCAGTCATTGATTCATAATCGCTGTTGTTTTATATAAACAGTTGTATTGAACTTTACTCAATGATTTTGCAGGTTACAAACCAACTCCATCGCTCGTTCACTAAATTGGCATTTGCAGACCAACACTCACCAGAGCGTGTTCACCTACCAGTCATTGATTCATAATCGCTGTTGTTTTATATAAACAGTTGTATTGAACTTTACTCAATGATTTTGCAGGTTACAAACCAACTCCATCGCTCGTTCACTAAATTGGCATTTGCAGACCAACACTCACCAGACCGTGTTCACCTACCAGTCATTGATTCATAATCGCTGTTGTTTTATATAAACAGTTGTATTGAACTTTACTCAATGATTTTGCAGGTTACAAACCAACTCCATCGCTCGTTCACTAAATTGGCATTTGCAGACCAACACTCACCAGACCGTGTTCACCTACCAGTCATTGATTCATAATCGCTGTTGTTTTATATAAACAGTTGTATTGAACTTTACTCAATGATTTTGCAGCTTACAAACCAACTCCATCGCTCGTTCACTAAATTGGCATTTGCAGACCAACACTCACCAGAGCGTGTTCACCTACCAGTCATTGATTCATAATCGCTGTTGTTTTATATAAACAAAAACTAAATAAAAACAACAGTTTATGGGTAAATAACTTGCAGCCTTCAGCTTAAAAGTTCCCGTGTGTGATTAAAATCCTACCTCCGGCTAGAGGAAAGTGTAGAAGAAAACAAGGATATTGCCAGAAGTTCCATGAAGCAATGAATTGTTTCTCTGAAACGTAAATGACCAAGCATTGTATTAGTAATTTGCAACACTGAGTTCCCTTTTATGCAGTACTCTTTTGGAATGTGTAAGTTGAAATAACACACATTTTCCTGTTTTAATTTGAATAACCCATCATAAATTCTGATACTGGAAGTTATTTGTTAATTATATTTTATTTTCTTTGTGTTGGTAAACCGTACAGTAAATGTGACTTATTTTTATTATTACGACCGTGTGAGAGAGACTGCAGCATTGTTTGTGCCCGTTCGTCTTTTCCGATCTTGTTTGTGTGAATGACGCTGTTGCAAAACCCCCACCCACGCTTTTTTGGTTGGGGGAGGAGCTCCATGTGCCGTTAACAACATTTAATGGGGCATCACAATTATTTAGAATTATGGGGAACCGTTTGTGCCGCTCCTGGATGAACATCATTACACCGGGAATCTGTTGAGAGCACTCCTGCCCTCTAGTATGAGTTTTATTTATAAGAACAGCAAAACAAGAGGATATGCATGGCCATTAAAAATCAATAAGCGCCAGTGGTATGTATCTCGACACCTAGTGATATGAATACAGCGCGCTTGAATTAACATTCATTCATTTACATGTCTTCATGGCCTCCTGACATGAAACTGCAGAGACCTCTCCAGTTTTAACTGTTCTTCTCATGTTTCTTTTTGGAATAAGCACCCTCATCAAGGAGAAAGAATTACAGAAAGTATCTGGTGATGCATTCACAGACGAAACCTTTTCAAATGCGTACATAGCTCATCTGCACATTATATTATTAACCAACAATGCCGTACTTCTGCAATAAATACCATCTGGGTTCAGTTGATGTTAATAGCTTACTAAATGGAGGTAGAGTTTTTTTAATCCTTCTTGTAATAAAGTAAATTAAATTATTTATTTATTACAACATTCGCTCTCAATCTTATTAAAAGTTCGTTAGCTATATTGAAAAACCATTTATACAAGGGTTGTAAATAAAGTAGTGGCGACATAGTCCAAAAACTGTCAGGTGAGTGGGTATGTGCCAATACGATATGGGGCGACCAAGTATCTATTGTCGATGTGTAGTGTGCAATTGATGGGCATCCAGTTGGGAGTGTGTTGTTGCTCTGTAGCGTTGAAGCGAAGAGTGTCGATTTCACCACTCTAAAGCATGTTTATAAAAGACGATCAGCGTTCGTGGATTAAAGTCGAGGGTGTCCGTAGTAAAATTGCAACGGAATGTCATCGAGGATTACGTGAAGCCTGTGGCGAGAATGCATTACTGTAGAGGACAGTTGCACGATTGGTCAAGGCGTTTGGTGCGGGTCGGAGTAAGAGTGCGGATTTGCACCACACAGGTCGATCTTCCATTCCTCAAGATCAGATTGACATCGATGGACTTTCCGGGAGCTATCCCTAGAGATTGATCTCAATCATCAAACGGTGTGGCATTTACTGACGAAATGTCTTAACACGAGGAAAATTGCGTCCCGTTGGGTTTCACAACAACCCAACGACGTAGAGGAATAGCACTGGTATGCACCGGCACCAACCTGGGCAGATACCGCAAAAATGGAAACTCACTTCTACAGTATTGTCACCATTGATGAGACTTAGGCACCAGCCTACGAGCCTGAATTAAAGCGTCAGTCTAAACAATGTCATCACTCAGGTTCACCACGCCCACAAAAAGTTCGACAGGAACCCTGTCGTGTGAAGTTTATGTTCATATTGGCATAGGATTTTGAGGCTGTTATTCTTAGGCAGGCTGCGCCTGAGGGAAACCCATCATCAGCGACTACCATTGCTAAGTTCTGGAGCGACTTCGACCTTTTACCAAAGTTGAGGAACCCCTCCTCGGCTGCATATTTCCTGACGGGGCAACTGTACTCCGCGCAATAGGGTGCTCCGTCACTGTCATCAAAAGAGATCACCTTAGCAACAGTTTCCAATGGCTTCCCCACATTTGGCAAAAGTCATTGACTTTGCGGGTGACTACGCTGAAGGAATTTAATGCAATTGTACTTCTTAGTTTATTAAATATTATGTTATATCAATGTTGCTACTACTTTATTTACAGCCCGCGCATAATACGTAAACTTATTTGTTGTTATATACAAATGTGTTTGTTGTAGATAAGAGCCATTTCCATATATATAAATGTGTGTGTGTGTGTGTGTGTGTGTGTGTGTGTGTGTGTGTGTGTGTGTGTGTGTGTGTGTGTGTGTGTGTGTGTAGGCTATAATTTTATCTTCAGATAGTGTTATATAGTTTAAGCTTCGTTGATATATTTATATTGTTTACAGTTTCAATTATGTACTTATAGACTTGTTTATTGTTTAGTATTCTCTGTTTATGTAGCCTCATAATGTAGAGATTTGAATTTGGTAATAAATACCTTGTATAAAGCAAGTGGTTTTCCCACTCTACATATTTCGTTATTTACGATACTTAACTACCCAACAAATATTTCGCGTATGTTATGTAATAACAGTACTCACATTTTTATAACAAAAGAATGACAGAAAAGATTCAGATGTCATAGTACTGAGCTCTTGTGAAAGAAAAGAAAAAATATTCACAGGATGTTCTCTGCTCATTAGGGTTTATTTGTATATACTTTCTACAAAAAGTTCTAGCAGAGGTATATTCTTCTGTAGACTTCGTGTTAATTGAGGTAAATCTTTGTATACATAATGACACTTCAAAACTACATTCCAGACAGATAAAGAATATCTTCTGGCGAAAGACGCCTTTCTCACTGAAGACCATAGGACACACCTGCCCAGTGCCTCGAAAAAAAAAACTACCAGCGTCATTGCTCGAAGAAGGAGAAGAACTGCACTGCTCAGTTTCCATGAATGACCTACCATGCTTTTTGATAGCAATATCTTAAATACGTTATGTTTTAATAAAAAACATTAGTCATTTTTTTATTCAGTAAAAGTCTTCTGAAAAGGTTCCATGTAATTGGTTTAGGATGGGAAGATTTTCTCAAAACCTTGGTATTATGCTCTTTACATGCGCGCGTACACACACACACACACACACACACACACACACACACACACACACACACACACACACACACACACACACACACAGAACATTTTAAAATTATTTTTAATTCAAGGAACTTCAAAACATGTATTTGCAGTGAATGTTGTCACGTTTTTAGATGGAATGCAGTACATGCTTCCTACAGATGTGTGGTAAAGAAAATTACAAGGAATACTCACAATGTTTCATACCTTTGTTCAAACGACGCATTTACATTTAGGAAAACGTAAACTTAAACGCAGCATAAGTCAATTAGAATAGGGATTTGTGTCATATAGCTAGCGCCGTGATAACAAGTGAGTTAAAACTTTTTGAATACTTGGTACATAATCATCTTTGGCATAACTTTCCTCAGTTACATTTTATTTTATGTTTCTACCTAACCGAGGCAAAACAAATACTCCTATCTTTTGTATTATTCATATTATAATGTTCCTACAGACTGAACACCTCGTAGTCATTTAGGGTACAAAGAATAAAACGGAGGGGCATATCGAGCGCTGAGAGATTTGTTGTGGCTACTACCCACCGGAGAAAGGGATGAAGTGAAAGAGGCTACAGATTGCAAGCACAGCTTACAGAGACAGTTCTTGGTTCAAAAATCCGTCACAGCACTGGAGCTGCCCAGAGAGGGCGATGGAAGTTCCATCCACCCAGGCAGTCGCTAGTTTCCATTGCGAATACATTTTTTTTTAAAAAAAAAGGCATCTGCCCGGCAGATCGGTCGGAACCTAGTACACCTGATATATGAAAGAAAATGGTACGAAAAGGAAATCGTGGTTGAACCATCCCAGCTTCCGCCTACGAAAAATCCTAGATTAGAGTGGTCGGTCGAGGGGAACCGGGACCTCCTTAATGCAACCCTATCGTGTTATCGACGAACCATCTAGCTCCGCCTTAAACCCATTTTATTCTATAACATGATTCGTTAGATTAACGTAGTCCGTGATTTTTTTAAAGCTGTACTGTTTTCTAAAGTTGAAGGAGAGGGCGAGGAATTACACGAAAGTAACGAACGCTCCTGAGGTTATTGTGTCTGTCCCGCTCCGTATTCAGACAGCGTGTTTCACGCGACACCTTAATTTTATTCAAATGACTTGTAATGTTTTCCTGACCGCAGTTATATGCAAATAAAGCCGCATAAGAAATAATCTACACACATTCTCTAGGACGAAGGGTGCTACCCCATTTTAGCTTGATAAATCTCGAAATACATCGGGCGCAATCGCCGGGAAACAATAATCTAACCCCAAGAGCAAGAGCTAGTCAGAAAGTAACATTCCCCTGGCGAAGTCGAGGAGAGCTATGCTTGTATATAAGCAACATGATTTGTAGAAGTGTGTATTTTTAGCTTATCTTACTAGAATTATGTGAATTGAAATATTTATTATCTTCAACTTCACTGGACGCTTTAGGCGTCCCACATAAACAGTGGATGTAGTGAATATCTAATGCGTACTAACAGCATCTCGTGCTATCTATTCTTGTGCCTTTCTACCCATTCGGTGTCAGGATTCTCTGCTTTAGTATTCATTTATCAAATACTGAATATCTGTAAGTAATGAAACTATCAATATCTCTGAATAATTTATTTTAATTCCATAGATACATGCACTAGAGTTTATAATACCAATGCATTCTAATACCAGTCATGTAAAAAGTTTTGCTTTACATTCTTTGTATATATGTAGTAACGAATTTCGTTAGCAGAACATGATAAATAATTGTAAAAAGAGAGAAAATTCGCAACTTTATGCATAAACCAGTGAAGCGATATTTCACACGATTAACTGAAAACATTATTTTTTTCCATGTCTGATTCAAAGAGATTAACTTGGTGGCCGGTGATTACGAAGCCTTATTTCGTTGAATATATCAAGAATCCTTCCAGTATGCGAAGGCAGTTACTTTTATGTTATTACTAAGTAAGTACTGGACTAAAGAACGCTTACAAAGCTTTAGCATATTATTTACCGTAATTGTCTCACAAGTTAGTCGGTCATTCCAAACAACGAATTGTAAATTAATGCTTTATTAAGGGACATTGGACTGAATTTTCACTTAAAACAGGGGGGAAAGAGGAGTTTACTGCAAAGAACGATTCCTAGGAGATTTTGCCTCAGTTGGGTAAAATTAGTTAATTAAGTTATTTATTCTCTTTTGGTGATCTAGCCACCTTTAAAGGCACAGGAAGCCCTGCGATAGAGGTTTAGCCATTTAGATTCTTCTAGAGTATTCTGACACGCCTCTACATGTTGATATTCTTAAACATCGTTCTATACGCATTCAAAGCATTTGACATAACCTGCTACAAATATATTGCCTTGAAATAAAAATAAAGAAACAAAGTGTACTGCATTTAAATGCATAAAATATTGCACAGCTGGAAGGTATATGCAATATTATTACATCTACGAGCTTAACATAGGAAAATACTGTATTTAAACAAAACAGAACTTTTTACGGATATCTCTCCCAAAAAGTATTTATTTCCTTGAACAAGCTTGAAAAAAGTATGAATATGTAATACGTGGGCGGCAAAAATTAAATTTTCAATTAATTTGCCAATAACCATTTCCATAACGAAGCTTTTAAACTATTCGATTTTTTAATTTGTAAGATTTTATGAATTACACTCTTACGCAACCCCTAAATTTTATAGGCCGCCTTTACCATTTTCACTACCAAAAATGGTAAATAAACAACTATTTTACATCAACTTTTTGTTTCTTTTCTTGGTTTTTGTCTCCATAACTTAATATTTGTGTTTTTAAATTTTTGGAAGATCGAGACCTAGATCTGTCAAGTTGGAGATTGTTATATTGTTTAATCTTCCAGAATAATTTTTATATAATTCTTGATTTTTTTAACTTTTATTACTTTAGTTTTCTCTTTTGAGATTTGAAGTCATAATGAAGGTGTGCTGTATTAAGGCAGTGAAAACATATTATGCCTCGTTTTATTTGTTTGTGCTATGCCATCATTGGCATGTAATAATTAGAAAGATATATTTTTCACAGTTGTATAATTAAATTCCTTTATAAAAGTCTACTGAAGTTTCAAATGTAGTCATCTAAATTCGTAGTAAAAGAGTAAATAAAAAGTTACGTTCGTTTCTTACGCATTTGTTTATCGCGATTCCTTATTTCTTTTCCTGCCGGTGTTTATTGTAGTCATAGTGTGTTACTGTATAAACCTGAATTATCTCTCACGATAAGGAAGGATAAGGAAGAAAACTTTATTTGGTAACTCGCCCTACCAGAATTTCAACTCGGGACATCATGAGTATGAAGCCCACAATATTGCTATTGATGTTGAAATCTCTATAGTCCATTGTTGCCTTATGCATATTGTCTGTTAGCAATTAGTTTTGCAGTAATAAACGAACAAGCATTTCATGCATTTGGCAGTGTGTTTTTCTTATCACGAAAATACGAATGTCAAGTAACTTAAAGTTCTAAGGACCCTGGGCTCATTTGAGTATTATTTCACATGACTGATTTATTTATTGTTCCGTGACCTATCCAGTAGGCTCGTCATAAATTCCCTGCGAGCTACCTAGATGACCCTTTATCGGCCCGAGTTCCGTACCACTAGTACCTGAGTGGAAATCTGGTTCTCTGGTAATTAGCTCGACCAGTTAGACCATTGGCTGCAGTCTCTTATTGTTCTACTCACACGTGTCAAGCCCCATCAGGTATCTCATTGAGAGAAGGATGATCAAGTACACGGAATGGAAGTCGATTACGTAAAGAAAACAAAATGCTTTATGTCATGGACGATCATAAATTTTACTTCCAAAAGAAACTTAAGAATGAAACATAACTACTTCAAATGCTCTCCTGGATGAAGATAATTGAACGAGTGATCCTGCACAATCATAAGAACATTTCTAACAGCCTCTTAAACAGGAGATTTTGAATTCTTTGAAACGGTGAACATCTTTGACCACCAAAATTATACATAAGGAACTAGGGACTAGAGATGTCACTACACTAACATTTTCGAATATAGAATTGATTAGACATTGGAGTTCACCAGTAGCCTAAGTTAACCAAGACTATCAATGATACTCAAACAGCAGTCGAAGAGATGCGAATTATATAAAACAAGGCTGAAGCATTCTTGTTATTTAATGACAGTGAGACAAGATTGTGGGACTTTAAACCGCAATGTGTAGTGTTTAACGCCCGCTTTTACTACATACGGCACCGCAGGCAATGACACTTATGATACATGAGATGAAGATGGAGCACCGGTGGAATGAGATGGCGGGGGAAACCGGAGATTCCGGAGAAAACCCGCCCCAGCACCGTGTTGTCCACCACAAATCTCAATTTGCGGTCACCTGGGATCGAACCCGGGCCACCTTGGTGAGATCCAAGCGGTCTAACCACTGAGCCACAGCGTGGCCTACATATTTCAACTGCAACATATGCTTCAAAACTATCTGCTACCTCGCAAAATTTTTATATATATATATATATATATATATATATATATATATATATAAGGAACATTTAAAAACTGCCCACCGTATTCTGAAACTGTTCGCTTTCTGTGCAGTTACAAATACTTTAACGGTGCCATTGTGGTTTGCAAATTGCCAAATAAAAGTAAACAGTCTTACAACCAAACGTTACAAAACATAATTAATAAATGTGAATATTTTGGTCTAAGCTTAAAACAGAAAGGAAGTTATTGTGATTTTGAAGCTCTTTCACAATGCTATGCAAGAGTTGTTGTCTAGGTAAAAAAAAAAAAGTTGTGGATGCTGCTTTCATTTTGGCCAGAGTTGGTTGCGAAATATTTTAATTAAAAGCTAAAAGAAAGACAAAGAAGTTAGCATATTTATTAAAGAGTTTTCAGTAAACCTTTATAAGACATAATGAATATTATGAGTGTTTGGTTGAGGATTTTATGACATTACCACCACAAGAAACAAACGTTCAGAGCTTCTCTTACTATATATTAGGAACCTCAAACCGAAGAGTGCCTTTCTCCACCCAAACTTTGGATAAGACTTAAAGCTTCAATAAGTTATACAACGAATTAATGCAAAATGTCCCATTCAAGATTAAACGGAATCTTTCCTCAGCATATCCAAATATATAAAAGAGCCGTTGTACAGAAAATTTCTTGAGGGAGCAGATAACGTTTAAGGCTTAAAGCTGATTAAACCTTTTAAAAAATGCTAATATTTTAAAGCACTACGCGAAAAAAAGCAGAAAAGAAGAAAAAAGAAGTTTAAATCAAACACATTAAACAAATAAATAAACTGTTATGTTAACAGGAGACTAAGCAGTCAACCTCTGCGTAGTGTCCCCTCGGTGATGTTAATAGGTGAAAAGAAAAACTATGGTAGCGTTTGATAAACTTCCAGGTATCCCGCACGGAATTCAGGGTAGCCATTCCAGTTAAAGGACGTGAAATTTATTATCTCAAAATACAGTTTTAAATTTAATTGCTTTCCAGAGGGACACTAAGAGTCTTATAGATAAAGCTGTAATTAGATGGCCATGATGTAACAGTTAAGCAGAGGACGGGACTAAAAACTGACAAATGATATTATAACGATGTTGTGTCCTTTCCTTCAATTGTCATTTATCAAATACTGAATATCTCTAAGTAATGAAACTATCAATATCTCTGAATAATTTATTTTAATTCCATAGATACATGCACTAAAGTTTATAATACCAATGCATTTTAATACCAGTCATGTAAAAAGTTTTGCTTTACTATTCTTTGTATATATGTTGTAACGAATTTCGTTAGCAGAACATGATAAATAATTGTAAAAAGAGAGAAAATTCGCAACTTAATGCATAAACCAATGAAGCGATATTTCACACGATTAACTGAAAACATTATTTTTTTCCATGTCTGTTCCAAAGAGATTAACTTGGTGCCCGGCGATTACGAGGTCTTATATCGTTGAATATGTCAAGAATCCTTCCAGTATGCGAAGGCAGTTGCTTTTATGTTATTACTAAGTAATTACTGGACTAAAGAACGCTTACAAAGCTTTAGCATATTATTTACCGTAATTGTCTCACAAGTTAGTCGGTCATTCCAAACAACGACTCTTCCACTGACAAAAATACAGACTACGCAGCACTTTGAAAATTTAAAGGAGGTGGCAAGGAACGTCAAACGTTATTTCCTTTCCTTTTGCGTGACTAACAGGAGAATGTTCATCCGTCATTTGTGGTATATGTACTGTAAAATTACAAAGTGCAAAAGTAAGGATTCAGAATATATGTATTTCATTACACTGCAGAATAATTCTATAAAGAAGGGCAATGAGTTATTTCATCCCTGGAGTGTAAAAGGTTAACACTGCAACTTCGGTAAGCCAACTGGTAAACATATAAAGAAGGAAATGACAGGCTCTGAAGTTTTTAAAATGCATCAGTTTATGCAATCGGAGAAACTGTACCAACATATTTGTACTACTGAAATAAAGTCACTAAATAAATAACTTGTGAAGACAATATAACAGAAGGATGCCTCTAAGTCCTCGCGACAGCAGTCTTGGATTGTGTTGGAGTATTACGTGAGAGAAATGGGAAGAACAACCCAAAGGATTGTTTCAGTCAGAACAAAGAAATTACTTTGTAAAACCGAAACTACCAACTATGGAAGGCAAAATGCTTTAAGTAGTTAATCCGCTTGTTTAAGGAAGTAACGAAGTGAAAAACAAAAAGTACCAGCAGAAGATAAATAAACTCGAGACAGGTAACATCTTTTCTTTCCTCTACTTTATAGAATTAGAGCAACTATAATACTCTACCAAACAATTTTATATCGATATATCACTAGATACACACATTTTTATTTGCTCAGAATTAACATCCAGCACGATCTACATTCAAAGGCAGAGATGTGAAAGTACGAAGTTAGGCGACATTTCTACGTATGTATAATAGAGGAAATACTGCATTCAATTAAAAAAACTGATATTGACGTTTTACTTGAAATAAACGTTTTGTGGTCCACTAACCGTCAAAAACAGAAACAAAAAACATCCTTCTATATCTGTGTGTTTACTTCTCAGTCAGTCTGACTGCTGTGAGTCTGCGAACGCCGTGACTCGAAAACCAAAAATCGGTTCAATACAAAGACATATGTGTTCAGCTTTCTTCAAATGTGTGTTGCTAAGATTCTCAAGAAAATTAACTGCCTATTTTATGGAAAATATTTTCACAACTTGAATTACGCCAAAAGAGGCTCTGACAATTTTGAGTAAAACTTTATTTGTTTAGGATAATTTCATGACAAATGAAGTGCAGTTCTTGAATTTTTCGGAATACCTTCTGAAGTATTCTTCATTCTAAATGACTTTGGCACAACGGTAAAAAGAAGAGATAGACAACATATTACTACGAAAAATGTAGTTGTAGTGGAAGAAAAAAGGTTTATTCAAGTGGCCCTGTTTGCAAATTATCCATTTTCATTGTGCTTGTTGTTAACGGATTAAATTTTAAAATACTTATACTTTCCTTAAACGAGAAGTCATTATTGTTTGTTACTTTCTCTACTTGTATTCACAATAATTAGTTAAAGTATTGTATTCCACCAAAAATGATAGAAATTTCACCAAAAATGCATTTATGACGCCTATTTAACCCCAAGAAGTATTTTTAGAAGACGTTACCTGAGTTGCGATATTCAACTAAACATCTTACTTAAGTTACAGATCTTCCAAAATTCTGCACAAAGAATCTCAGGAAAATGCTCTACACTCAAAACTATACATAGATAGCACATACCACAAGAATATAGATGTCATATTACACAATTTTACACAATTTATTTCAATTATATTTGCTGTAGCATCAGCCGTTGTCAATATATGTATTAATATTCGTTTCCTTTGTTCAGTACATTGTTATTTTTGTAACAGCTTTCACTGTTCACATGTTATTAGCTATGTCGTAGAAAATGTATAGAATTTAAATACAAAGATGGCGAGCTGCTTTTAAACATCTATCGATTCTGTTTCATTTATCGCTCATATACTGAAAGAGAATTAAGCTATGGATGGCTACGAACAGTGTGTAAAGGCTATATAAAAATAACTGATTATACGTAAAAAGGAAAAGTTTACAATCGCTTAAGGTTACCGCATTGCCCTCGTCTCATTTTACCTAATAGGAAATATGCAATTAAACCGTTTCTAAAAATATGAAGTAGCTAGAAATACAACCCTTAGTATGAATAGTATATTGAAGAATGGGTTGAAAAAGCCACGTAAATGTAACACAAACGTATCTATATACATTAGTCTTTATAGCCTGCATATTGCACCACAGTTGGTAACAGTGATGATACATGAAATTAAAGAATAATTATTAGGAAATTGTCATTGAATAATTACAAAGATTGCACAAAAAAAAAAAAAACAGCTGGTGGACGAGGACCAATGTCAGAAAGAGTGGTAATGGTGGTAATTGAAACGAGTCTTTGCGTTAAAGATCTTGGCTTCCCCTGTCAGTGTACCTACAATCCTGTATGGGGTACTGAATGTACGTTCAACTGGTTGTGAGCAACATTTTGTGTGGTTAAGGTAATAATTTTGTTGCATATTATAATGACAGAAAATATAATAATTGTTATTGTTAATAGTACTACAATTATTAGTGAATGAAAGCATATTAATATAATTAAATATAATATTCCTGTTTGTTCCAACTTTGAGTAAAGAAAAGTGTTTGGTTTTACTGAAACCAAGTTATTTTAATTCTGGTTCTTATTTTCATAGCTCAGCAATCTACTTTCTGCATTGTTCTCTTATCTTATATGGATAAAAAGCCAAATATTTGTGCTTATTACTTTCGTTAAATTATATTTGCGGCAAGTAGAGGAAGTATTTTACTCCACCGAAATTAGTATTTAAGCCCAACGGTTTTGAAAGATGAGTGTAACATGAATATTTTTAAGAAAATTACTTGAATCCAAGTTTTCCCTTAGACGGACAAGTTTTTGAAAACAATTATTTTCTCAATAATTACTATACAGATTTTTAATAAAATACCTTATTTTAGGACACTTTAACAGGTGAAATTTTATCTTGAATTTTCTGGGATTACCTCAGCGGTGCACTTCATTCTGAATGACTTCTGCATAACTGGTAAACCGTAAGAGATAAACAAAATCTTACTACACATAAACGTAGAGCACGTTACAGCACACAGTTAATGTCAAATAGAGTTTTTATAATTCCATTTCTGAGATAATACTTATTATCTATTTCAATTTTCAAATACTTATACTTTTGTCAATTAAGAGCTAGTTATTACTTTATCTCTTGGCTATGTAAAGGGAATACAATGTCATAATCATCAGATAACGAACAGTTATTTAATGATTTGCCTACTTCTTAGATTGTACTTCCCTATTACTACTGTACCCGCAAAGAAGTATTCAACATAACACATTTCTAAAAGCATTCATTTGATTAACACGAAGTAAAAAGAAGAAGAATTGAAGACATGCCCGGAAAAATGGGTTAATCCACATTTTTTGAAAATGGAGAAAACAAATGTTTTGTGAATGAGGCTGAAATAAATTGTTAGCATTATTGTATTTCATTTCTGGGAATATGAATCTCAGGAATACAGGTTATATTATCAGGGTTATCCTTAATAGAACCCAAAAAATGACTGATCTAAGAACATTAATAAACATAAAATAATGAAAATTAAGTGAAAACCTTTGTCAGCTTTTACTTAAGATTTTTTCTATATACATTTTACATATATTTTAGGTGAAACTAATAAGTGTGTCTTTTGGCATATTTATGCATGGTACACTTTGGATAATTCCACTTTTCAATAAATATATCGTTTTGGAAACTAGGTACAAGCTGACAACCTAATACTGAAAAACAAATAGAATATTTTTCTATACATGCCAAGGCTATGAGGTTGCTTATTGCTATCTTTATACTTATCTTGGTACAAATAATACATTTTGCGTATATTTAGTTCCCCACTTAGGGAAGTCATGTTCTGGAATAGTGACCTGTTTGAGAAGGAAAACTGTTGATGTGAGCCCGTGCAAAATCCAAATGTTCATCACTGCACTTATTTGGTCGATTGTTGTGTCTTTCTTGCTTGTCCCTCTTTAACAATAATACTTTCACTTACTATTTGCTATTTAAAACCTGGGATTTACTGTAACACCAATACTGCAAAACCAAATCCTATCATTATCTCATACATTATCTCATAACTTTATATAGGAGTATGTTATAAAAAAATTAAATACGAACATACCTGAGGAGAGCCTTTTTTTTCTGCTTAAGTACTTCAGACAGTCGTCCACTGCTTATACCAAGGATTGCCAGAAAATGCCTTCTTGCAGATTGGCATGTCAATTTCACGAAAAGTAACTCTGTAGATGTTAGTAGCCTCTCTCCTACTGTTTTCTGGATGATCTAGTATCTTCTTTTAACAGGATTTATGTTCACACAACCAAAAATGTACGTATTTTGTAAATCATGGTTACACAAATTCCAAAAGTCAAGAAATATTATCTCTCGCGCAGCCGAGGGAACATTATTGAAACACTTTCTTGCACAATCACAACTTTAACCTTGCGATTTTGGCATTTTTGCAACGCCATTGTAGGCTTTATACGCTTCCCCACGATTTCGTTTCTTTTTCTCAACTTCTTTACACCATTTTTGTGGATTGCACTTCCTTTTCCGATAATTTTCAACACTTTTCTCGTTGTCATTCATTCGTGCCTCTTCTATTTCCGCCATTGTTTGTTTGCATAGACAGTAGAGTTTACAAACATAACGCATTGTTGAAGCACTACGGTTTCTGGTAGTTATTACTTATGAAGTGGGCTAAATACTTGTCTATTTTCCATGTGTCGCTTTATTCTTATAACTAAAACTATGCTGCTTTCATAAAATATAATGATAGTTAAACTGAAAGGATACAGTCATTTAAAACGTTTGTAGCTCTGTTGGTTATCCTGTTTATATGTTAGTTACCATGAGTGCCACTAGATGGCAGGCACAAAGCATGAACAGGTTAACCCATTTTTGACATTATACGAGTGTGATATAATTGCTGGAGGATAGATATCTCTCTGTTGCAGCAACAGAGGGCAGCACTTAAGCAATTCTTTCTATTTTGAGGGTTGGCCCGTTTTTCCGGGCATGTCTTCAATTGTTTGAGAGAAGAGTTGTACATACTTTTAATTTTATCAGAAACATTTTCATAATGATTTTCATTAAGCTTATGTTAACTAATTTCAGGTAGATATATCTTTGAGCTTTCCGTGATCTGAGCTTTATTTTCAGTGAATGTTATATAAATACTAAGGCACAAGAGATACAGGGATGTTTAAACAATGAAAATGTAGGGAATATTATAATATATAGTTGCTCTTAAATAATGTTTTTCATACATTGCCAGTTCTTAAAATATTTTTGTTACGTTTTTCAAACGTAATTGTACTATAACATGAACATCATCTTACTCGGTCTTTATTTTTCGCCATATGGGTTTAACTAATGACAAAACTAACCTTCGGTATTCGAATATCTATTTATCTTTTATTAAAATTGGCAAATATTGTTTAAACTGTGTTCACCTGCTGCAGTCGTCCATTAGTTGAGGATGGAATGAATGGTAAACCGAGAAAGTTACCATCTGTGCCACCTCAATGAAAATTGTGATGCAAGTGTAAGCAATATCAGACTGGTCACTTTTAATATTACTTTTGACATTGTTACCATTTTATCAACAAAATGTTTTCTTGCGTTCCATGTTCTGCATGCAGTCAACTACTTATTGGTTAATTTGATCATGAGTACTCCTAATCAATAGTCAGTCTAGAGTGAGATAATGTGTATGGGGAACTTACTTGTTAAATAAATAACGTATTAATCTGTAAAAGAATACATGTAATTGTAATGGGTAGATAATATTTTATGATTGCGAGTTGCCAGACTTTTAAATCATCTCTATAGAGTAAAGTGGGAAGAAAACCTGTTTTTTCACTTTCTCTGCGCTATCTAGTGTAGGTGTACGAAGGTGGTCTGTAAAGTTTCCGACCTCAACATGAAAATGGCAGCAGTCATAAATAAAAGCTAGTGAATTTCGTTATTCATCTGTTTACAGTTGCTCACCAAAGTTTCAGCAAGTTTGGACGTTCAGTTGTTATGTAGCAGTCGTGTGAGTGAGTTGATGTGATTGTTTTTATGGAAATGGATAAAATCGAGTATCGAGCTGTCATTAAATGTTTCTTTTTGAAAGGCAATACGCCTACGAAATCTAAGATGAGTTGGATTCTGTGTATGGGGATTCTGCACCGTCATTTCCCACAGTGAAGTTTTGGGCAGCTGAATTTAAATGTGGCCGTAAGATCTTGGGAGACGATGAAGTTCGAGACGTCTAAAAACTGCAACTATCGACAAAATGGTACTAGACGACCGCCGAATTAAAGTGAGAGAGATAGCAGAGGCTATGAACATGACCAAAAGGATGCGTTTGTCACATATTAAATCAACATTTAGACACGAGAAAGTTGTCCACGCTTTGGGTGCCGCGTTTGCTCACGTTAGACCAAAAAAAGGTATTCGAATTAAAATTTTCAACGCTCTGTCGGCGCAGTTTAGGCGCACTAAATCCGAGTTTTCGCGGCGATTAATTACTCTAGATGAAACTTGCATACACCATTATACGCCCGAAACAAAAATATAGTCCAAACAGTGAACTGCGAGCGGGAGACCGATTTCAAAAAAAGCAAAAACTCGTTTTTTGGCTGGGAAAGTGACAGCGACGGTTTTTTATAGTTATGCAATTATTTTAATCGATTGTCTTCAAAAAGGAAAAACCATTACAGGAGCATAACTCCGCATCATTACTTGACAAGCTGAAGGCAAAACTTGAGGAAAAACGGCCACATTTGCAGAAAAAGAAAATCCTGTTTCACCAAGACAACGTACCGTCTCACACCTCAGCGGTTGCAGTGGCGAAAATCCACGAATTACGGTTTGAACTGCTTGACTATCCACCTTACTCATCAGATCTAGCACCAAGCGTACTCTTTTTGTTCCCTCCTCTGAAGCTTGTGCTCGGAGGACAGAAATTTTCGTCAAATGAAGAGACAATCACCGTCGTGAACAATTATTTTGCAGAAGAGATCGCCGAGTACCATTTGGACGGGTTACAGAGATGGGAGCATGGCTGGGAGAAGTGTGTAGAGTTACAAGAAGACTGTGCTGAAATAAGAAGTTGTCTGAAAAAATTTCTTGTATCTTTATTAGGTCGGAAACTTTTCAGAGCATCCTCTTAGAAGTGCTCTATTTTACCAACAAATATGTGAAATTTCAAAGAAAACACCTCTTTTAATGTTCTCCGAATTCAAATAATCAAATTGTGGAACTTATCAGTGTGTATGCGTGCCAGTGTGTGTGTATGTGTGCGTGTGAAAGAGAGAGAGGGGGGAGAGAGGGGGAGAGAGAGAAATCGAGAGAGAGAGAGAGAGAGAGGAACGAAAAGGAGTTTAATTCCAAAACGAAATATTGGGCAAGTGCTAAAATTACTATGCAGAGGCCTTTAAAGAAGAGACCCCAGCCATATCTTTTAAATAGACAAATTTTAGTTATTTTTTAAACTTTTTCAAACGGCTGTCTAATCATTTGCTACGTTTCTGAACATTTATACGAGAAACAAATTGTATACCTCGATCAAACAGTGATAGTAACTAATTGATCCTTCAGAAAACACCGTACATATTCAAGGGTGGCAAGGTAGAATCAGACTGAAGAAATCAATGCTTTAGCCCGCATTTCCTCCGCTTATTAAAATACACAACTTCTTGCTTAGTTTGAACCAGTTCCAAAATAAATATATATCTTGAGTAACTTATTTTGGTTAGAAAAATCAGTCTTATAAGAGCAATATGATAAATAGGGAATGCATGTGAATGTGTCATTGATAGATGAAGTAGTGTAAGTGGATTAATGCTTTTCACTTCCATTAAGTCTGTTACCAAGCATAAACATTGGAATATAATCAAGCACTTCTTGTATATCTTGACTTAATTCCTAGTTAACAATATATCGTAAGATAAATGGAATTAGAAACACAATTTGTATACTATAATTAGAGATCACGATTCCTAGCATTTTCAAAACAGCAAAACAGAAAGTGAGATTTGGAGTTTTACAGTTAGCATCTTATAGGATTATGTATTTGAATTTCAACATTTTATTACAACTTGAAGAAAAATGTAACTGACGAAAATCTAATACATCTTATCATTAATGTACAATTAAATCACATTTTAAATTTTTAACCGTGAAATAAAACTTGCGTAAATAATTTGCCCATTTTTGAAAATAATCTATAGACAAATACCCAGCCAGTCGTCATAAGCATAACAATTTTACCCAGCTCTTGAAAGAAAATAGAAATATTTTTTACAGTTTATTCCAAGCACTTACACGCATATTCTATAAACAAGGTTTAACTTTGCGTTTACAGTTTCCTTTGGAAAAAAAAAAGTTCCTGGTTTGCATTATATAGCATTTTAGTATAATATTAGTGTTTTATAGCATTTTCAAAATAGTGGTTTAAGCGTCGTAACAAATGAACATATAGTAGTGGCGCTATATCGCATTTACGAAAATTATCAAGCTTCACTATAGCAGAAAAAGTTGTGTGAATGTAGCTCATTTTACCAGTCACATGCTTCATTGACTGAAGTATAGTTAACTGCAACCTCGCTTCGATCTGATAGGAATCTATTCATAGTTAACATCAGCCAACCAGATACATCAGAATATCACTTTATTTTATTACGTTGTGAACACCTGAATTGCGATGTCGGTCTAATTATAAAATCGACTTTACTGCCACATGCAGCGTTTATTACTCGTATTTAAACGTGGTTGATAATGAAGAGACTTTGGAGTGAGAATGCAGTGCTGCACAACGCTAACTCAACAGAAACCTGTACGGTGATGGACATGTTTGCCACCATATCAAACAGCACGACATTGTCTCGGTAACAGTCAACAAAAGATGGCAGCATTGACAGGCGGTAAACAGTTTGATGAGGAAACTGTGTGTGGCCGGTCACGTTGAGATGGAGCGTCAGGAATGCTGTTCTCTTTCCTCTGAAAGAAGTCATTTCCTTGATATCTGATGCGAGGACTCCAATCCATCCCTGTCAACTGTCCACTCTGACCAAGCCCACTTATCTTCCCCGCCTCCCTGCCTCCTGACAGTAATTGTATCACCGCCTCCTCCTCCTCGGCCATAACCATTTGTTGCTCCAACCTGACTCTCTCCCATAGGAATCCCCTCCCCAAGTTTTGTGTTTCACGTGAGTTGAGGGATTTACCTGCCCTTCATCAAAAAGTATGTTCCATCAGGCAGGACTAATGTCATACACTTAGTGTACACTTGGAAAAAAACGGAAATTTCAAACATTGTTTCAAACGAGAGGAGGGCAAATCTTGTGAATCAACATTTCAACTGTATGATTCAAGTACCTTGATATAAACAAGAGAAAGCTGTTTACATCGGTACAAACTTCTAATGAGAGTAAAAACACAAGCGCTACCAGTTATACGAATGTAACAAAGAAACAGCTTTCAGCAGTAAAGAGAGAGAAAAAAGTTGTTTACTCCTTTTGTTGCAATGCATGTAATATTGCACTTGTTGGTAGCGATGAGAATCTTGCAAATACTATAAATTAAGTTTAGTTTAAAACAGTCATACGACTATCAATCTACGTATACATCTTACATACTAATCGCATACAATGTCTACTCTTATAGCTAATTATGTTATAAATATTCCCTTACAAATTTGGGACTTCTAAGTATGCAAATTATGGAGAAAACACTCAATTCTTAATATATTTATTATTATTATTATTATTATTATTATTATTATTATTATTATTATTATTATTATTATTATTATTATTATTATTATTATTATTATTATTATTATTATTATTATTATTATTATTATTATTATTATTATTATTATTATTATTATTATTATTATTATTATTATTATTATTATTATTATTATTATTATTATTATTATTATTATTATTATTATTATTATTATTATTATTATTATTATTATTATTATTATTATTATTATTATTATTATTATTATTATTATTATTATTATTATTATTATTATTATTATTATTATTATTATTATTATTATTATTATTATTATTATTATTATTATTATTATTATTATTATTATTATTATTATTATTATTATTATTATTATTATTATTATTATTATTATTATTATTGTTATTATTGTTATTATTATTATTATTATTATTGTTATTATTGTTATTATTATTGTTATTATTATTGTTATTATTATTATTATTATTATTATTATTATTATTATTATTATTATTATTATTATTATTATTATTATTATTATTATTATTATTATTATTATTATTATTATTATTATTATTATTATTATTATTATTATTATTATTATTATTATTATTATTATTATTATTATTATTATTATTATTATTATTATTATTATTATTATTATTATTATTATTATTATTATTATTATTATTATTATTATTATTATTATTATTATTATTATTATTATTATTATTATTATTATTATTATTATTATTATTATTATTATTATTATTATTATTATTATTATTATTATTATTATTATTATTATTATTATTATTATTATTATTATTATTATTATTATTATTATTATTATTATTATTATTATTATTATTATTATTATTATTATTATTATTATTATTATTATTATTATTATTATTATTATTATTATTATTATTATTATTATTATTATTATTATTATTATTATTATTATTATTATTATTATTATTATTAATTTAGAGATGTTTGCATTACCCATTACCCTGGGTCAATAGAGCTTAGAGTTACCCGACATTCGTCTTTCTGGATAAGGGAAAACTCCGGAAGAAAACCTTATTCAGGTAACACACCCTGACTGATTGGAAATCGGGACCTCTTGAACGTGAGTCAGACATGCTACCATCTACGCTACCGAGGCTGGCAATCTAGATCCATGCTTAGAAATATCCATGCTTCTTATTGTTCAAAGAAAACGCACCGATGTGGATGTCATCTTAGAAAATTTCACCAATCGACAGCGAATATTACAGAATACGTAAATATCGGGTAAAACTTGACATAAACTATGCTTTAATAAACTACTTTTTTTCCCTCAGAAGATACGTTTGTGTTTCCCAGTTACGTAAAATTAACTGAGAGTCAAAAGATATAACCTGTTTGGCCCAATTCAATGTTTTAATCAATTACAGAGATCTTCTTTATCATTTCTGAGAAAACAAGGAAAAACAGCTTTTCACGAAATGAGTCGTTCCAAGGATCGGGAGAGGAAATCTTCAGCTTGAAACCTTCCTTTGAAGCTACTTCTGAATAGAGCACTTATCTGATGGAGTGTTTTGAAGTTATATGCACACAGTTTACATTTTTCTAAGAAATTATATTTCAAGCTCAGAAAGCTTCGACAGCGCAGTTGCTGTGAAACCTCAAGTTTGAAAACTGAGATTCATCGTAAATATTACTACTTCTGTGCATTTATTGCCTTAATCAATTGATTCTTTCATTTTACCAATAACAGTTAATCAGAGGGTAGAAGAACATCGTTGCAGCAACTTCTTTTCGAGTTGTTTAACACGTCAGTTGATTTCCTTACTCTGAGGGCATAAGGTATACAGCGCAAGCTATTTAAAATACACCAGCAGTCAACTGTGACGTATTTTCTTCGTTATATTCCTCTGTGGTTACATCTGGTAATGTTCCAAATGCTCAGTCAGCACCAATACCAGCAACTGCTTCCAAAATTTTCTCTCATAATAAAATATGGCCATAGTTGGTATTAAATACAGCTGTTAGGTTGGAAACATAGGGATTGTGATGCAGGTATATAAAATGTGCTGAAAACAAATTATCCCTGGCTATTTTATTCGATGTGGACGTTTATTTAGATAGTATTAGTGTTTATGTAAGTGTTATACAACGTAATTTCCAGTAAATATGCAACCATACTCAGCGCTGTAAAATTATTTAACTCTGAAGGGTTGTTTCAAACCAAGACTATTTTACAAATAGGCAGTTCCTGTGTAGGAGCACAGGAGCAGGTGAACACTTAAAACACTTCTGGGTAAAATTATTTACGGGTACTAGATATTGCAAAACGGAATTTATGACTGGTTTGAAATTAATGACTCCCATTGTAAAGTTGGCAGTGCTTTAGTTGAGTATAACGCCCAACATTTTGAATTCTTGGAAACTGCACTGTTTCCGCTCTGTCTGACGAAGGGCAAGCTTGGGCTTGGAGGGTTCACCTGATAAACAACAAACGTGTTAATTCACACGGCTTTCTTTACTTAGTATCGTTTGATTTGTGTATCGAATTAATGGATGTTTAAAAATGGCTTGCTCTATGTTAAATTGGAACTGTCATACATTTTGCAGATCATCACGAGGAAGAACTAAACATGATTTCTCTTTGAAGTTTACAAACCAACTAGTTAAACAAATCTAAACAATATTAACAGATATCTCGGAAGCACCTGATAAAACAGTATTTGAGATAGTGTCTTTGAAGAAATCTATATATTTTATGTATAAATTTGGTCTATTACCTCTGATTTAAAGTTATGAAGAATTATAAAAATTGCTTTCGAATAAAGTGGACTTTAGAAACTTCCCAGAAATTTTATGCTATAGGTACATTTTATTTTTATATAAATATACCAAATATACGTTATTTGAATAAAAATCGTTACAAATCAAAACCAAGGGAAATTTTTCCATATGAATAGTGGGATGGAGGATTTACTTGAAAATATTGTTGAAATATTTTTATATATAATGAAATTCAATACACATTTTGGTATTTCTCCAACTTTAGTTTTGGGAAGGATGGGTCCTCGATAATTGCGATATCTCGATACTCACGATATTTGCATAGAATCGACATGGAACGATAGTTTAGGAAATTCTCTCCGTACTTTTCGATATTTAGGTGGTGATTCTGAACTTTTATTTTATTTTAAAATCACAAAATATTATTGCCGTAAGTAGAACATTACAAAACCCGAGAAATTGCGAGAAATCTGATATCCGTAGAGTAAAATTATGCAGGAAAATAATGCGTGTCAAATTCACTGACAGTTAACGGAAGAAATCACTACATATGCATCGACAATTTGTGGCCCCCTCTTTTTAGAAAAAAAAATTCAAAATTTTAAAAAAAAATAAAAAAATAAATGTGTGTATTATTCCACCTGCAACAGTTTTCTCTAAAGTCTATTTAGCACAGCAGGACGCATGTGACAGAAAAAGCAGTGAACCTAATCCCCGAAAGACTGAGAATGCTAGTATTATGGAACAAAAATTTATAAAAGTGGATGTTTAAAAAACGTATTTTTCTTTTAAATGTCTAATGTAGAGTTCAAAAATAAGTACCTGATGCTTTTAAATTTTGTCTCATTAAAGATGTGCACCTAATTAATTTCATTGGCACTAACCAGTTGTGCCAAATTTCTATTTTATATTGAAACTAGAATTGGAAATGATGGTACGGGGTTTCGAAGTATAGGGTATCAATGAAAATATCGTGTATCAGTATCGGGTATTGAGAAAAAGTGATATCGGCCCGTTCCTAGTTTTGGATTATGTCGTTAACATACACTTACGATCGCGCGACTCTTTTTTTAATAAATGCTTCTTTTTTTTGGATTTTATCAGTGAAATCTCTGCATCCAAATTTCGGGTGGAATTCAATACTTCCTCTACCTACTAAGGTTATGGTAAAATATTGTCGCCAGGCATTGTTTTGCTAATGGCTGCCCGCTCATAGGCAAACGCTAAGAGAGAGAGAGAGAGAGAGAGAGAGAGAGAGAGAGAGAGAGAGAGAGAGAGAGAGAGAGAGAGAGAGAGAGAGAGAGAAGCGGGGAAAGAAGGAGACAGAAAGGGCCCAAGCCACGCCCACGCGCGTGTTAGCGCTGAACCTTGCCGATAGGGAAAGAAACGGAGATAGTCTGGAATTTCTGGCTGCATCACGAAAGGCCTTGAAGCGTCAACAAGTTTCTGGAAACAATGAGTGGAGGTATAAAAGAGCCTGACTAGCCAGTCGGGGGCGATTCGAAAACTAATAATCGTCTGTGTGTGTGCAGCTGTGTAATGATTTGAAAGTGAATTCTTTTGTTTGTGGACTTGTGGCAGACGACCTTGAAGGTTGCATTTGTGTATGTTGCGTAATTTTGTTACTGGCAGGGCTGTACAAAGTGTGTTTTACTTGAAATAAAGAGCAGTTTGAATTTCTGCAAACTAGACTTTTAATTGTACGAACCCACAAAGTCACAATATGTATTAAGCAAATAAGATTATGTTGTACTATATGCAAATTATTGGATTTTAATTAGTGAATCTTCAACGATCTGCTTAATGGAAGTTAAGTATTCTTTCACATTAGCAGTCTAGGACAAGGTTTGCAAAGGTAGTCAGACCGAAAAATTTAGTGCCACAGTTGGGTTTGAGCCACTAATCTCCCGGTCTCCGTAAGGTTACTCTAACACTGAGCTACCATGAAAAGTTGCAGCCGATATTAAATTACTAACTGATTCGCATATTTTCCTAGTAAACCACTAGAAGATCTCTTAAACACATGAGACCTTAACAACGACTTACAACATCTAAGTATGTACTTAGTAAGTCGCGGGTTCTATGATTTATACTACCATTAGGTCAGGTAATCGTTAGAGCAGTTAGAGAGGTTAGAGTAACCGAACTGAGAGCGGAAGATCCGTGGTTCAAATCTCGGCTATTGCACTGAATTTTTCAGGCTGACTCTACCTTCTTAGATCTGCAATGTTACACAACTTTTGCAAATAATTTTCTTTCAAAACATCTTTGAGGAACAGGCGACATACCGATTAAAATCAGAAGGACCATAACTATTGACTAACCCTTATCTTACTTCGCCAAACTACCTTTGGCCAATAAAACGCTATAAAACGTGTTTCAATCAACGGTGTCTGCTTATGCCATGTTTTATCACCTCCGTAATATTAGTGTGTTTTTATCAATTTTTTGTTCAATTTACTCCGCCATTAACTGCTATGGTCATATCGGCTGCCGTTCTCATTTGGAACATATCGCGTACTGGCGGCCGTGTTAACTCGTAAACGTTGGGCTGCAGCTACTTTCGCTATATTTTCTAAATCATTAGATCACGCACATTCGCATTCTCATTCATACTTCCAGACTCTGGGGAAGATGAGGAATAATCTTGGTTAGAGAAAAATCCCTACCGCCAGCCTGAAATCGAACCCGAAACCCTCGCATGGCAGGCAGGTGCTCTACCGACTAGCTACGAGGCCAGCCGCTTTTATCACTTCATTAGCAGAAGTTAACTAGTTTACGTACGATGGTCATTTGCTTTCCGTAAATATTCAAAATTAGCTCTACCAAAATACCTTCCGTAGGGGAGGGGATCCGCCCCTTCAGCTGCCGTGATGCGAGTGCTGCGATCCCTAGCACTCGTGGTACCTCTGATGTTACTAGACGAACCTCGGGCAAAACTGCCGAGCCCCTCCCGTAGAGAAGTTGTTCGGATTGGGTTGTACTTGAGGGGGCAGTGGTTCCCGATACCCGTGGGAGATCGGGTACGTCTCCGGACGGGGTTGACGGAAGCCATATATTCCCGCGTACTAGCCTGCATAGCTAGTAGAAGTTGTGCTAGATCACCAGACGGCCCCACCGAGGTTGATCGGTAGCCTTCCCCTTGGAGTTGGCGCGCGTAAATGGCGTATCCACGTCCATCCCGTCTTGTGTTTTCGAACCAGATGGGGGTGACTTGTTAGCTTGTAGGTCTTGCCCTATGCAAAGCCCCACGGAGGACGCCGGCCGCACCTTCGGGGACAGCTTGGTAACTCCCTGGTCTGCAGAGGCAGGTCGGTCTCACTTTGTTAAGGCTGCTCTTGTAGATATCCTCATCTTATCTACCAAAATGCTATAACACCAAACATCGCAAAGAGGAACAGAAGATACCCATGGAAACATTTCGAACAACTAATTTGTTAATCTGTTTTAATTACACTTGCTTTTATAGCCTTTATATACCTTCGTTTAATCCTAAGATAATTAAATTCTATTCTGGTTTCGATTTTCTTCAGATAAATAAAAACTGTATTTAGATAACTACTGACTAAAGAACGGTACAGTGTTGGTCTAAGCGGGATCACAGCACTTTGAAGACAAATAAAGCCTTAGCATTTCTTTTGTCCGATATTGTTACCCATTTTGAAACTTAACGTACTTACGCTATTTGAAATCTTCCTGAATGGGTGAATTTAAAGTTCCTTCCATATATTGTAACGATGCAAAATCAATTCTCGGGGATCTTGCTTAATCATATCTTAATACTGTGAATGCCCATGTGTAAACTTAGGAAGGAAGAAAACCCTTATTTAATATATGACATATTGTTGTAAGGAGTTTCTTATGATTGCGCTTACGATAGGCCATTGCCACATTGATCTTACAGATCAAGCGGGGATTTATTTTTAAGTGAAAGTAGATGGAAAATAAAAATGGCCGTTATGTGCATAAAAAAAAACGAAGCTACTGACAGCGAAGCAATCCTACTATTATGAATAAACACTTAGTAAAATACTTCACTTATCTTGTCTAAATCATCTGGGACCGGTTTCGTGACTTTTTCATCACATCTTCAGCCAGCAGACTGATCAACTATTTGGTTACTTATGGAAGTTAAAATATAGTTCGCTATCGTATTGCCATCCACTGGGGCCAACAAAAACTTATTGGCCGAATTTATTGGGGGATTTTAAAATTCATCAAGTGCTTTTTATTTTTCAGGATCATATTTTGTCCAGAATCATTAAACTTATCGGTCCATCTAATTGTTTTAAAAATTAAACTTTGGGATTTATTTCATGTTTAAATGCAAAAAAGTGACCTGCCCTGCTGATTTTGGATTAGGATTTACTACAGAGGGCATTCGTCACGGAGACCAGTCGTGATCCATTGTACCTATGACCCCAAGTGGGGCGCTGCCGGGAGGAAGGATGAGGCGAGAGGAGACAGGGCGGCCGTCCCAAGGAGCAACGACTGTGCAGATGGCAGGGTTCCTACATTTTACTTAGATGTAACCCCCGCCCCCGGCACACCAGGATAATGGACTTGCCCTCCTACTGCGGTACAAAAATGGATCTATCAGCTGGTTCCCGAAATGATCCCAGCAGCAGGTTCGAAGACCGGCAACCGACCTACCGGGAGAGGACGTGTTCCACTCGGAGCATATCATCCTGCCATGCACCGCCGAGACTCCCGCCGACACTTCTTACCCTGAAAGAGATGGTGTGCTGATGAAGATGGTGATGTGTACATAAGGGCGTTCAGCAGCGGTGTCATCAGCGCCCATTAAAACACTAAATCATGGCAACAGCCAGAGATAAACTAAACCATAAATTGGAAAAATCAAAATAAAATGGCAAAAAACATGCACAATTAAAATAAAACAATAAAAACTATAAGCAGCAATTAATCACGCACCCATAGGCGTTAAAAAGTTTCTTTAATAAATTGTAGAACAGCTTGAGGGAATTTTTTTATCTATTTGCCCAACGGTGGTCGAATCAATCTGTTCCTTTTCTTCGGGGTTGGGCTAGCATTTACACTATATTTATCCTGCCCTTTTTTTTACCGTTCTGGCAGTGAGAGCAGCCTCTTACTGTTCCATGTCCTCTGGACTAAGACTGCTTTCCAGCTAATCGGAGACTGCGATCGACGAAGATGAGAGTCGGCAATCGGAGTCCTCTCCAGATAATTCCTCAGATGAGATGGAGATGGTTGGGGACATTTACCTATATACTGGATAGCTTTCTTTTTGTTGATATTACTATCTTCCCTAAGGAAGTCAGTTCTGTCATATGAGGTCTTGAATTTCCTTGGTGATACATTAAATATTACCGGTTCCCATGTCGTTCTTGAAGTAGATGGTTTTGGCGGTGGCATGGCTGAATCCTTCTTCTTAGGAATGGACTTTGTAGGCACGCTCACTGTTGTTAGTGCTGGTGTCTGTTGCTTTGGCTGTCATCTTGCTGCAATTGTTCCTTCTGCAATTAATACCCCGTTTATGTCACTAGTTTGTGCTGCGATTTCACGTTTAGGTACCGGCTTATCTGCAACAGCACTATGAGCAACGGTCCTAGGGACAGAAGGCTGACGAATACGCAAGAGCTTCCGGGCTTCAGAGAAAGACAACCTCTCTCTTACCCGAATCTCTTCGATTGCCTTTTCCTCCATATAACGGAGGATTCTCTGGAGTTAGATGAATAATTACCACTGCAGTTAACACGTGTCGCAGGTGAAGTAAATGCATCATAATACTTGACTTCACCACAGACAACGCAGGTAGCAACTCCATTACAAGAAGCACTCGTGTGGCAAAGCGCTGGCAGTTATAACAACTCAATGGATTACATATGTACTGCCTCAGTTCAATAGCTTCGTACACTGCCTTAACACTTTAAGAGAGATTTAACCGGCCAAAGATAAGGAACAGGGTACGAGTGGGCACCAGTTCACATCGTTCTTTGCGGTAGACTCCATATACCTTGATCACACCTTGTTCCGCCTGAATCTACTCATTGGACATTCGATCCAGTGCGCTGGTACTTACAACACCACGCGAGGAGTTCAAAGTCCTATGCAATTCAACACGCACCGTATAATCCGCAAGCATATTGGCTTTCAAAGTTTTAACAGCTTGCAACGTTGAAACAACTTCGACTGGGAGCGTGCCATTGCGAGATCGAATACAGGACTTAACAGGACCAGCAATATTATCTAAAACATTCTGGATAATAAATGGGTTCACGGTAGTACATTTTCGACCTTCCTCATTTGTAGTAACAACCAAATGGCGAGGACCACAGGACTCAGCTACTTACTTTCCACCTTTCTTAACATTTTCTTTTGAATATATCTAGAAAGAAGTTGTGAAACGAAGGTGAAAAAGTGGACGACAAAATACAGGGTAAAACGAAGTCCCTAATGTTTCCAGTATTATATATTGGCGACAGCGTGACTCTTAGAGCTGTACCTCATTCCACAGAGAGATCTGTCTAAGGGTCAGTCACACACCGAACGTAAAAAGAAGCATCACAGCCACCCTGTCATTGACTATTAGACCCTGAAGCGTGATAAGAAAATGGAATTACAGGAAAATGCGGGATAGGTAAATTCGCATTGTATCCGAAAGTTCGCCTACAAAAACAGGAAACCACAAAATGAGAATGTCTTATCCGATGGGAAGTGAACACGAGACCTCTCATATGCGAACATCACACCTTACCGCGGAAACATTTCCTTCAGTGTGCGTTATGTTAACGTTAGTCTGCGTTGTGAATGTAGCTTAATGAGCTCAGGGCATTCAACAGCTCAGAGCCTTTCGCCAGAGCCATCTGATGAGTTTTTCTTGAACACATCTGTAATAAAGAAGAACTGGTCCGCGTATTACTATATGAATTATGAATTCTCAACGAGATCCATACTTTGAAAGTAATTTTCTGCAAGGAGAAGAAGCGTTTCTCAAATTATTTATTTAAAAATAGCTGCACGCCGCCTCAAAGAGCGATCGTGCGCTTCTCCCTACCAAATTTGTTCCATAAGGTCCGCAATATTGCCGGGTTCATTGCATGTTCATTTTGCACGAAAAAGCGAGTGGGCAATAAGACAAAATAAGGGCATGGGACACGATTAGTTATAGAGGGTGGTATTGCTGTAATTACGGGACACGATATGCTTTATATTGCTGCTGGAAATCACTTTGCTTTTTGTTACTTTTTATTCACTTTCATAGCTTTGTAACGTGTTCTTTTATATGACGTGAAATAGCTTCTAAAGTTGGCGTAGTAATCTATTTGTAACGGAAATCTTATTTCTTACTGCTACAGAGAGTTGTTTAAAAAAAAGAAATAAAGTAAGAAAAAAGTGGAAGAAATATTCAGAAAGGCTAATAATTGCGGGTTAGAAGGTAGAAATTCTCTGTAGCTTTCGCTTGGAAACCACAAGGCTCCTTTTATACACTACCACAAGGTTTAAGATTTTGTTTGATGTACTGACGTTATGTCATGACGTCATGACGATAAACTCCATGTAAGTGGAGGATCGTGTTTAGTAATTTTAGGGTGAAAGACTTTGAGGTCTTACATATTCTGTTCGGGTTGTAATTTGAATTGTATTGCAGTTTAATCTACACTTTATGGAGTTTTATATCTGAATTATCTTTCATTTCGTGTTTTTCGACTTTTAGTCTACTGCTTAATATATTCTATATCAGATGTGGAACCAACTATAAGCTTATAATTGCTATTTTTTAGGAATTATAGTACGATATTTTCAATTAATCGTTACAATTTGAAATATAGAGCTGAATTCATTGGACATTTCACAATTCTGTTTATTAAACTTCTACAACTAAACAAACTAAATCTTAAAAGTTTGGGTTTACGTGTTCTGAACATTTGTTTGTAATGCGTACAATTTACACTGCTACGTCGATTTCGGTCAAAACTTGTACAGATAACCTGCGTAAAAAGGCGAAAAAGGCTATCTGGGAACAGAATATTACGTACTGCAAAGTCCTCTTTTTCTCTCTGGGTATTTGTGTGTTTGGTAACATATGAGTGAAAGAGTAGGTATAACATGAAGCCAAGCAGTAAAATATATAACAAACTAGAGAATATAATTAATAAAAACGAACGCAGTCAAAAGCTATTACAGCTCGTAACTATTCTGAGAAATTTATCTTCAGTAGCATTCTATGTAAACAAAACTTGCTAAACTGTACTTACGCAATTATATACCAATCAGAGAGAACATAATTCTTTAGGATATCCAGCAAGTGCATGGAGAAGGTTTACCGCATGTTGATGGAGGAGGAGCCGGATAGGGAGGACAAGAAGCAGCCCTGTGTCCAGGAAATGGTAAAGATGTGCTTAATATTCTATTATTATCACCTCTGTCAGTAATTAGAAGAATATAGCATCTTTTGAATAATAAAATGCTGTCACAGGTCGCTTCTTACCCTTCTTTTTCTTTATATAGTAACATTTAGTAAAATTGCAGAAAAATCCAAGAAAACGATGGCATTTTATTGGTATCGAGCATTTCAGGACTGCCCTGCCATTATTAATATAGAAAAAGAAGGTTCATGTGAACATAGTTCAAAAATAAGTTACTGCGAATTGGCTTCCTTCTCCCTCGATGCAGGAGCAATTTAAATGAGCTGAACAACATCGTGTAAGAGCAAAATTCGTTGAATAATGTCCATAGGCGCATCATCAATTAAATAATGCAACGCATTTCTGAGAAACTGTACATACATCTCTGCATTCGGCACGGAAAAAAGAAACAGGGATCAAAATGGCAAACAGAAATGATTCCATTCCAAGTGTACGCAAAACCTCTATTGAGTGGGGCCTGCCGTATTTCTTGGGAATTTTCATAGGCCCAGTGATGAATATTATGAAAACTGAAGATTGTGTCATGAAAGAATGCATCCTCGTTGGTGAACAAGGTGCATGCTAAGATATTTATAAACATAGCACAATTCGTAACATGTAGTGGCAGAAAGTTTTTCTTGACTCAACGTCGTCATAGTTTAATTTTTGTACTCGCTGTAGGTGACATATGTACAGAAGATTTCAATGCACAATGCTCCAGATATCAATATGACTAAAGCTTTCGTTTAATTCAACGCATCTCTTCACTACAATGTCCATCTATTTTATGGGTTTTGTGTCCGCATCACGAAGAACTTTCCTTCAAGATGAATGCTTCGTACCTCTCTTGGTCTCTCAACATATGAAACACTCTACCTCAAGTGGAACACTGTTTCTCCTTCTCTATTTCTCAGGCGTTGGTGAATTCGTGGAAATGTTCGTGGACAAGGTAATTTTCTGTCGGTGGACCTTTATGTATAAAACTCACGTGCTGATGATGCACTCCCCTCTGCAAGTTCAACTATGCAGTACATATCGGTCTGTTCATTCACAGAACATATTTACTTCTACCTTCTGTTCTCTCATCAAAGAATCGAACAAAATAAGTCAGTGCACAATAATGTAATTAAACTGATTGTTAATTATTTTTTACAACCAATCAAAAATTCAGTAAGTAATAATTTAATTCAATTAATTATTATTAGTGTCAATGAAGGACAAAAAACTTTAATAACTCTGTAAAAAACGATTTTCCGAATCGTGTTCATATGCACGTTTTTACTCTTTTGATATTGGAAAGGGAGGGGCGAGAGTGAGCGCAAGTGTAGAAAATGAAGACAGGCAAATGATGAAGAGATGAAGAGAGGAAAGAAAGTAATTTAAAGATGGACATACAGAGAGGGAGGGAAAGTAAAGCAAAGGGAGAGTAAGAGATGAAGTGAGATAATCTAAGGCAGAGGGTGGAAGATGGAATGAGAAGCCGAAAGCGAAATAGAGAGAGGGAGAGGCAGTATAACTTATATATTTGATGCAGAAACGAGTGTTTAGCTCGGAGATAATTATCATAAAACAATAAAAATGTACAAAAACTCTCTTTATATGATCTATAATAACGGGGTAATAAAATGGAAATTTCTATTCAACTTTATAGCGTAACGCAATTTTAAATGAATACCTTTTTAAAATAGTGAAAAATAAAACTAAAATAACTTGATTATTTAAACATATGCGGCGCATCAATGAACGACAACTCCTCCAGATTGCTTTTGCAATGTCGGATACATAGTTGCATTCTGTCAAGGAATCTGATGCAAATTACCAAAATAGCAAGCAATTAAAGATTGCGTCTTTGAATTGCGTAGCAGAAACCCAATTCCGCAGCAATTACAGAAGAATTTTAATTAAGAGTACCGTCTGTTTCAACAAAATAGTGCACCATCCCTTTATCTGAGTAGAGTAGCAGTTGTAACTATTCAGGCCATCTGGTGGTTGAGCTAGAGTGAAGCCTTTCGAATATTCAAGACTTGAACATCATTTGGATGTAAACACAGCAAAATATTCAGTTCATTTCACTAGTTTGATTTATTTGGAGCATACCTGTCCTTCAAAGATCCCATAATTAATACATGAGTGAGGCATCCCAGGCGATAACACACGAAACTCATATTTGGAAATCCCTGGTTCAAATCTAGAGTTTATCCCCAAGTGGGCCATCCCCGGGGCGGATAATAATTAACAAACGATACAAAATAACGCTCAGCTTCTTCTCGGGCAGCCAGCCAGGTGAAAAGATGATTAAATATCAACGTTTCGGGAGTGTGCATCTCTCCCATCATCAGGGTACTTATAATCAGGAAAGCTTCAAGTCTTATGATTCAAAATACATTTTTGCTTAACAATATTTTAAAATGTAGATATAGCATAAACAAAATTCATGAGTGGCTTAGTTTTAATGCTTACAAAATATGTTATTAAAAATAAAGCTTATAGCGCTTAATTTGAAGCATTATCTAAATATGACTCTTAAACTTACCCAAAGAAAATAATGATAATGCAAATCGCAGTGACGTTTATGAAAGAAACTAAATCATAAGCTTACTTGGGCCTTGGTTTACTTCTACAATATTCCTCAATAATGCGTCTTTGATCCTAATGAAAACGGCCTGAGACACATTCAGCATTTCACATCTTTTGGAACAGTAAGTGGCAGGAAAGTATAAATGACAGAAGAAAAGCCCTTGGCATTGTGTCAGTTGATTCAACAAGCCCTAGCGAGTCTACGGCGGAAATTGGCAAGGCGCTTTAACGCTCCTGCCTCATTTCCGGTGCCATGACGTCACGAGCGTCTCTCTCCTCCATTTAATAATTATGATTATTGTTTTCCCATTTCCGCCGTGCTTTCCTTGGCTGCCTCTATTTTCTTAAAACCACCACTCGTTCAACAAACGGATCAAATCCAGGAAGAAAGTCACACCAACGCCGGTTATTGAATTTTTTTTTCTTCCAAAAGGAAGCATGGTAGTTGCTAGCTAAATGCTACTGAATCAAAGTTCTGCTAGTAAAGTAGAAACAGTGAACACGGTTTACTGAAAACCTTCCTTCATCTTCATTTAATGGATTCCGAATTGTAACGGTGAAGTAACAACTATAAAATTGTTTTCATATAAACCTTTAAATGTATCATGTTGCACATGTGTCTCCACAAGGCTATGCCTGATCTGACCATTTTTATTTGCAATCCTTCGGTTGAGGCGTTGCAGTTGCGACATAATTAGCATTAATTTCACTCTTGTTCTGGTGAGGTGAGGAATGTGTGGCTGGCTAAATGGGCTTGGCCGGAATCAGATTGTTTGTTGACTTGATTTTTCATTAGTTGTAAACACAGAAACATTTTACTTATTTTTTGTATGCATGTAAGTTGTGGAGAGTCATATTTACGCAGAATTTCTCTCCACAACACTTCATTGTTGGTATCTGACATCGAGGTCTTTTGCTAAGTGTCCAGTAACATCGAAGTGCTTAAAGCACTTCGATGAATTACATATAAATTTTCCAATATCAACATATTTAACAAGAATTTCTCAAGTTAGTAATGCAGCTCCAATATTGATATCATTAGCGCAGGCAATTTATTCGAAAAAAAATTTCAAATTGTTCAATATTACCATCTAACTGTAACTGGTTCAAAGTCTTCAGTTGGTGTTAGTGCTCCAGTATCAATATGATTATAGCTTTCTTTACTCTGTGGAAACGTTGAGTCAGACTGAAAAATTCAATGCCATAGCCGGGATTTGAACCACGGATCTTCTGGTTTCCGTCCAGCCGCACTACCAGTGTGCTACTATGGCCAACGTGCCGATATGACATTAAATTCTCCAACTGACTCGTATTTTCCCGGTAAACCACTTAGGAGTTCTCATAAACACATGAGACAGCTACCTTAATGGCGACTTACTACATGTAAGTACTTTAAGGCCCGGGCTTTATAGTTAACCCCTATTAGGTTAATTAATGGAAATTAATTATTCTTTCACACTGACCGTGTGTAGGCTAAATTGTGGAAACGTTGAGTCAGACTGAAAAATTCAATGCCATAGCCGGGATTTGAACCAGTTGGAGAATTTAATGTCATATCGGCACGTTGGCCATAGTAGCACAATGGTAGTGCGGCTGGACGGAAACCAGAAGATACGTGGTTCAAATCCCGGCTATGGCATTGAATTTTTCAGTCTGACTCAACGTTTCCACAATTTAGCCTACACACGGCCAGTGTGAAAGAATAATTAATTTCCACTAATTAACCTAATAGTGATTAACTATAAAGCCCGGGCCTTAAAGTACTTACATGTAGTAAGTCGCCATTAAGGTAGCTGTCTCATGTGTTTATGAGAACTCCTAAGTGGTTTACCGGGAAAATACGAGTCAGTTGGAGAATTTAATGTCATATCGGCACGTTGGCCATAGTAGCACAATGGTAGTGCGGCTGGACGGAAACCAGAAGATCCGTGGTTCACATCCCGGCTATGGCATTGAATTTTTCAGTCTGACTCAACGTTTCCACAATTTAGCCTACACACGGCCAGTGTGAAAGAATAATTAATTTCCTTTCTTTACTCTGTTTACCTCCAAGTGATCGGCCGAACTTCATAATTTTATATAGAACCATGATATCTATTTTAAATATTCCAATATCAATTTATAAATTAAGAAAGTTTTGATCAAATATTTATTCTAAAACGAAACCTTAAGAATGTATAGGGTATTAATATTTTATTTAACACTCTAACAAATGAATCAGAGAAACAATATTTGGAATAATGTACAAGAATAGTACTGACAGAATTCGACCTTTCTGTAACGTTATGCAGAAAAGTAATGTAATTTATGAGTATCAATTGTTAACAGAATACAGGAGACCATGAACAGCACCATTAAAACAAATTAGTCCATCTTTGTGTAGAATATTAAGTAATGGAAAATATTCAATGAAAAGTAGCGAATACTAGCTTTAATTATGGTGGGATAGGGTAAAATATTATCATTTAATACTATTTTAAACAGGTAAATCCCGACGGGTGCATAGCTGTTGTTCGCTTGTATAATAAATAAATTTGAATATGACAGTGACAGACAAGTTTGTGAATTAATGAGATTATATTTTGCAAAGTAAGCAATAATTAGTGTAATATTTATAATTTTACTTAAGAATATTTTATAATGTTCATGCCATTAATGCAATTTGTTTCCCTAAAGCTTGATTCATATAGATGGGTCATTCAAAAATTAGTGGTAACACTGCCTGTATATGGCGCTATCAGCGGTAAATCATTTAAGCTGAGAGCAATGAAATATAAGAGCATGTAATGTTTGTTAACTGTGACTTTGAAGACAATAATTTTATTTAATAAGACTTTTCAGTAAGTTTAATTGTAGGCTGTTATTTTTAGTGCTCTAAATGTGTTTAGTAGATACGAACAAAAATGCCTCATTAAAATTCAGGTTGCAAGAGGTATCAATACTCGACAATGCCATACAGAATTATTGGAAGCTTGTGGTAGACAGACTTTACCATATCGTACCGTGGCTAGGTGTAGATGAAGGGAAGACGTTTATCAGAAACGTGGAGCTGGCAGACCGCAATCAGGAAGTAATGATGTGCATGTGAATGTTGTTAGACCACTACTGGAAGAACACTGTTGCTGGACTTTTATTGAACTAGCAATGGAAGTTGGAGTTGCTCCTGGTACAATTCTCCACATACTTAAGAAGAAAATCTGCGCTCGATGGGTTCTACACAATCTTCATTATGGCAGAGGGTGGAAACAGCGAGATTGCATTTAGAACGTTACGAACGTAAAGGCGAACGTTTTCTTCGACGTGTCATAACATTAGATGTAACCTGGTTCGATGCTACCAACCAAAATTAAAGAGGCAATCAAATGAGTGTATCGACAAGAACAAGATCCACTTAAAGTCATGTTTATTGTTGTTTATGACTTTGATGGTGTTCCTATCAGTCACTCAGTTCCTGAAGGAAATCGTGTGAATGGTGCATATTACAGTGGCTTTATGGAACACCATTGACGACCAGCTGTTCGTCATAAAAGTCCAAATCTCCTGAATTCTCAATCCATTGAGTTATATGATGGTGCTCGCTCTCACAAGTCTGCCCCTTTTATTGAAATACTTCGCAGATGGAACTGGGAAATTTTGGAGCATCCTCCATACTTCCCAGATATAAGTTTATGAGATTTCCACCTATTTGAAAAAATTAAATGGCCACTTAGAGGAGTTCACTTTAGAACCAGACAGGGAGTTACAGCAGCAGTAGATCAGTCTGTTCGAATATTGGGAGAACAAGACACTATGGATGGCATCCGTCGGCTCCCTGATATGTGGAGGCGAGTTGATGTTGGAGGATATTGATTAATCCTAAGCACTGCAATAATGTGACTGCTCCATATACAAATTCCATTTGTTATTTCAGGTCGGCCCAATATTGAAAACTGAAAACATTTATATTGCACTTTAGTAAGTGAATACACATAGAGAATTATCCATATATACATTTTGATAGAACGTAAACTGGAAGCTTAATAAGCTATGGAAATACTAATAGCAGGCTGTTTAACTAATTCCGGATGCTTGTAAACTTTAAGCATTTGTAATCCTCAGATTCAAATGCTGAGACTGTCATGCATGTTTCATAATCATCTTCATCACACCTGGAGAGTGGATGGGTCCCTACGAGAAGGCTCTTGAATAAATACATAAATAATTCAAAAGTTAGAGATCAGGACTTTTGCATTTCTCAGCCCTGAATATTTTAGTCAACCTCGACTTCGCGGCTGTTGAATGTAGACATAACCAGCACAAGATTGGTCAAGAGAATTTGTGAACAGTCACCTGCTCTTTCTAATGACAGAAATATTGTGATTCCAATACAAGATACTACTCGAGGAAATAGGAAACACATCATGCGCTGTCACTATAAACAACGTGCTTTCTGAGCTGTCTTCTTAGGAACAAAGTCACTAAATATGCTGCAACTGGTGAGTAAATATTTTTAATGTAGTGGGACATTAAGTATTTGTACTTACACGTACACTCTCTGAATGGTTTGAGCTTTTGTATAATCCATTCTATAATTAGACTACCATTGCAACTAAGGTTCCACAGCTACTGTCAAGTGGTTTTCTCCACGTGCGGAAGATAGGTATTCCAATTTTCTTACAGTTAGATTGCATGGAAGGAAGTAACGAATTCTACTTACGCTTACAACATGACAGTTAACCAAACTGTACTGGAATCGTCCAAGAATATGTTACTCCCTATTATATTATTAATAGACCTAAAAAACCTAATGTTACCCATAGTTTGAGGAGATTTAGACCTACGTAGCTCTTACCAAATAGCATTTTGTTTCTTTGGGAAAATTTAAATATTATTATCTAGCACAATTAAGGAAACAGGATGAGCCCACGAGAATTCCTTTGTGCTTCCTCATATTAACTACATATATGCTATTGCAAAAGATGTTACTGAAAAGATTATTTCCTATCGTCATCAACATCGTCATCATCATTATCATCATCATAATCAACATCATCATCATTATTAATCATGAATATTGGTATTTATTTTAAATTTATTTTGTACAGGTTCATCTGCAGACTGTGGTGTGAGTAAAACATTACATTTATGAATTAAATATTGTACAAAAAGGAACAAAGCGTCCAATACTCAGTGCGCTTTCATACCATACCTTAAAAATATACCTAATGGATCCAGTAAGTTCATTGGAGTTTTAAGTATTGTGCTAAATGAGAAGATTCTTCACTCTTGTTCTAATATTCTCTACCTTTATTTTCTATGTCCCCCTACGTTTTCCTGCCCTACACCCTCTCTTTACCATTTCTCCTCGCTTTTTCCCCCTATATATTCTACATAAATTTTCTGTCTCTTTCTCTCGCTGTAGGTATCTGTCACGTGCATTACATAAAAGGTTTCGATATTAGCAATAATTTACTTTCCCTGCGGCTTTAATGAAGGTAAGTGATCAGTACTGAAATTTAATTTATCACAGTTTTTCAACATAATTACACATAAAATAAACTTTCATACCTCTTCATACATAATTTTCAAACAATGAAAAGCGAATCCCAAACGGTGAAAATTAAAGAGTTTTGAGGTTTTCAATCTGTTTATAGAAAATTGTTCTTTGTAATCAAAGATTGCCTTTTGAAGTATTGAAACAGTACCTAAAAAATTATAATAACAATAATAACAATAATAATAACGATAATGATAACGATAACGGTAACGGTAACGATAACGATAACGATAACGATAACGATAACGCTAACGCTAACGATAACGATAAAGATAATGATAACG
>CM060950.1:370602414-370692414 GCA_030765055.1 Mantis religiosa
GTAGGCTTTCACGGCCGGAGTCAATGTAATTGGAAGTTATTTCCGGGCTGCTATGCTTAACTCCAGCAGACGGCGGCATAATAGCCCGGAAATAACTTCCAGTTATATATAAAAATTGTTTGGTGCTACTCAAATGGTATACCTGTTGTGCGATCGGAACTGTGCTGGACGTTGTGATCACCATAACATGGCTGAGTGCTCGGATATACAATGCGTGTAACTGGCTCAAATACTGTCCGACGAACACAAGTAAGTGAGTTGGGTAAACATTTCCTACTGTCCCCATCATGTCAGGTAAATGTATAATAACTTACACAGCTGTTACACACTGTAGGCCTCTGATCAGAAAACGTCTGAGGGGTATTCTGCTTTTTGGAGGTATGGAGGAACAGTAAGCATATGGCAGCTCAAGATAATGCTACAAAAATATCTGCTGGTACATTAACTGATGTATTCCTCTCACGAACTTGTGGTAATAAGGAATAGTTTGGCGGATATCGCGAAAAATTAGTATTGTAGCATTGCTGGCACAAGAGCGTATGTCCTCCAAGTGACCGAAGCCTTGCTGATATGTTGGAACCCTAGCCGCAGTCTTTCTCAAAAACACTAGAGTAGTTAATTTCAAACACGCTCGTTACAGCCACATTTGTTGTAAGCGCAACACAGGACAAATATTAGATGCGGCAGTATGGGTCATTCACATACATCTATACACACATTTCGCAGTAAACAAATCGATCACACGAGCAGAATAACAGTTCAAGGCTACTCTTACACCTCAAACCCCACTCGCTTTCTTCTGATGATCACACATTTTCTTAATAACAGTAACGCAAATCATTACAAAAAGCACAATTAAAAAATTTTTAAATGTGAGAAAGACATTTTTAAAATTCAATGTCTTAAACAGGAATTTTCTTTGAGTACGCTAAGCTTAAGTGTGCATGCCATGGCGTACAATTCTTTATGCGCAATACGAACCCTAAGCTTAAATTTCAAAATATTCATTTTCATTTGGTATAAGTATCTATTGTGAATATTTCTTATGCCTTGTAAATAAAATCATGTCTGCAGCTTCTGGAACATTGAATATTTTTATACACGCGGAAATTTCCTCAGAAGCGTGGCGAGTATAGAAAACTTTTCCTCGCGGAAAATAACCCTACTTCAGCAGCAAGTTGCGTAAGTAATATACATATTACAAATAACAACTCTTGTCATAAAACTAAGTATAGAAATTTTTTTCACAAAACTGTGAAATAAGGAGGATTTTAAATTTTATTTAGAATTTGCATGGTTAGAAAGCCTGCCCACTTTGGGGAAAATATTAGGTTGTCTCATAAGTAATGCTGGTTTTTTGATTTTAGAAAATTTATTGGGTTTCCTTGGTTTGGCAATGCTATTTACAGGATGCCATGGCTAGTGTTACGCACATTCCAAGAATATATCAGTCTTCAGCTGTTGTTAATAAAGCAATAACAAAATGGACATAACAAAGTGAGAACTTTGTTAAAAACACTACTGGAAACGAAATTAAAGTCACTGCCGCAGCTCAAAGAATATTTGAAGTGGAAGGAGAACGTATCGTTAGTGAAGGTGTAGTACAACGATGATTCCAACGTTTCAACAATGGAAGCGAAAACAATAAAGTTTCACCATGTTCTGTAAGACCTAAAGTATGGAACATTGAGGATACACGCCAAATTTTGCGAGAAAATCAGTAAAAGCCTACCCGTAGGCTTTCAGAAGAACTTGTTGCATCAAAAGATGCCATACATCACCACGTATGGCCACGCCGTGGCTCAGTGGTTAGACCGCTTGGCTCTCACCAAGGCGGCCCGGGTTCGATCTCAAGTGACCGCAAAGTGAGATTTGTGGTGGACAACACGGCGTTGGGGCGGGTTTTCTCCGGGACCTCCGGTTTCCCCCGCCATCTCATTCCACCTGTGCTCCATCTTCATCTCATGCATTATCAGTGTCACCGTCTGCGGTGCCCAATGTAGTAAAAGCGGGCGTTAAACACTACACATTTCACATTTCATCACCACGTTAATACACTTGGAAACTCATACTGAAGCTGTGGATCTGTACCTCATGAACTGATACTTCAACAGGCTGAACGTAGAGCCAATATCTGTCCTCAGCTTATCCTTAATCCTATGAATGATAGAATTGTCAGGGAAATTGTCATTTGTGATGAAAAATGGGTATATTACCGAAACCCGGACGCCTCGAACTAGTGACTTGATCCCCACCAACCTGCCAAAGTCTTCGTTCTGTCCCAAAGTAATGTTGTGTGGCTGGTGAAATGTTGAAGGTGTTATTCACTTGAAGTTTGTTCCAAAACGGTGGGCGAATGATGCGGATTTTTATTCTCAATAAGTGGAACGTGTTCATGAAACTTTGAGACGAAGATATCCAGTATTAGCTAACCGAAATGGAAAGAAATTTTGAAGCAACTTTGAAGCAATGCAAATGGATGTCACCTAATTCTTCGCATCAAGAGGCAGAGACTGGTACTATCGTGGGATAATAACCCTCGCTGTACGATGGCTCAAAGAGCACAAAATCTTATTGTCCATGCTTTGAAAATTAGTCAAATGCTTGTCAGAATGCATTTCAAATAATTTTTTTCTTGAAAAAGGACATTATTTATGAGACAGTATCTATAATTACACACCACGTAGCGAGGTCTTAGTATGACCTTAAGTGCATATGTCACGAAGTTTATAGCCACCGGCCCATGGATTTGTTAGTGAACAGTAATCTAACCGGAAGAAAAGGCTTTAAAGCTGCTATATTTAGCTTCAAAGTGGTCCACTAACCTCAGTTATTTACCTAAAATCCAAAATTCTTCAGTTATATTTCAATAACACACTCTACATGAACTTGAACACTGCTATATGATCTGTCTCAAATTGGAGCGATCCGCTTTAAGCTTATTAGAGACCGAGATACTTCAATAATACTCTAAGGCTGTTGATTGCTGATGGAAATTCTCTAAGCCGAAAAGACCTATATAAGCACCCTCCAGCAAACACAGCTTCCCGTTACAGTATTCCTCTTTCTCTACTTCCGTATGTTTAGAACAGGATCGATCTAGCTTGAGACTGATTATACAAAGCTTTCACAATAGATCAAGCATAACGAGGACTACAAATAATACATTGAATCCCAAGATATCCCCGAAACAAGACAGAACATCCTATTGCTTCACTTTGTAACGGTATTTACGAGAATGGAAAAACAATACATCAGTTGTGGGCCAGGGGAAGTTGCCATCCTTTTCTCTCCCTCTGGATGGCAGCCATCAATTCTGTGGAGTAAACGAAGGACTTAAGATTCATTGCAGGGCTGCCAACCGCAAAGCCGCCGTCATTATCGTCATCATGAGAGGAGATGTGAGGTAATTAGGGACCTTGATTTGAAACTAATAGAGCGTGGCCCCAGCACTTTATCTACCTCAGTTGCAGGGTCATTGTTTGAGTTAAATGACATTTCCTGAGCCACAGAATGACCCAAATTGACTGCGTGACAAGCCCACACTAATTATATCGTTAGGGGTGATCAATATCCAGTTCAAGTTCACTAACACTTGATAAGTAGGACTCCTTGTTTTCTTGTGCACTGACTCCCTATTGTGTACACAAGGGTGCCAGCATTACGAAAATACACTCTCGTAATACTCCTAGAAGACAAACTGACGACTCGAGGAAATCAAATTTAAAATAATCCTAGATTTCAGCATTAAAATAATAATAATAATAATAATAATAATAATAATAATAATAATAATAATAATAATAATAATAATAATAATAATAATAATAATAATAATAATAATAATAATAATAATAATAATAATAATAATAATAATAATAATAATAATAATAATAATAATAATAATAATAATAATAATAATAATAATAATAATAATAATAATAATAATAATAATAATAATAATAATAATAATAATAATAATAATAATAATAATAATAATAATAATAATAATAATAATAATAATAATAATAATAATAATAATAATAATAATAATAATAATAATAATAATAATAATAATAATAATAATAATAATAATAATAATAATAATAATAATAATAATAATAATAATAATAATAATAATAATAATAATAATAATAATAATAATAATAATAATAATAATAATAATAATAATAATAATAATAATAATAATAATAATAATAATAATAATAATAATAATAATAGTAATAGTAATAATAATAATAATAATAATAATAATAATAATAATAATAATAATAATAATAATAATAATAATAATAATAATAATAATAATAATAATAATAATAATAATAATAATAATAATAATAATAATAATAATAATAATAATAATAATAATAATAATAATAATAATAATAATAATAATAATAATAATAATAATAATAATAATAATAATAATAATAATAATAATAATAATAATAATAATAATAATAATAATAATAATAATAATAATAATAATAATAATAATAATAATAATAATAATAATAATAATAATAATAATAATAATAATAATAATAATAATAATAATAATAATAATAATAATAACATCATCATCATCATCATCACCATCATCATCATCATCATCATCATCATCATCATCATCATCATCATCATCATCATCATCATCATCATCATCATCATTTATTATTATTATTATTATTATTATTATTATTATTATTATTATTATTATTATTATTATTATTATTATTATTATTATTATTATTATTATTATTATTATTATTATTATTATTATTATTATTATTATTATTATTATTATTATTATTATTATTATTATTATTATTATTATTATTATTATTATTATTATTATTATTATTATTATTATTATTATTATTATTATTATTATTATTATTATTATTATTATTGTTATTGTTATTGTTATTATTATTATTATTATTATTATTATTATTATTATTATTATTATTATTATTATTATTATTATTATTATTATTATTATTATTATTATTATTATTATTATTATTATTATTATTATTATTATTATTATTATTATTATTATTATTATTATTATTATTACTATTATTATTATTATGATTATTATTATTATTATGATTATTATGATTATTATTATTACTACTATTATTATTATTATTATTATTATTATTATTATTATTATTATTATTAATAATATCAATTATTATTAATTATTATTATTTTATTATTATTATCATCATCATCATTATCATTATTATTACTTATTACTTATTATCAACATCTATTGGTATCCTAGTGCACCAAATAACACGTTGGGCTTTTAAATACCAATGCAAAATAAAACCATTAATAAACAAATTAATCTATTACAAAAAATAAAATGGATGAATAATACCATAAATTAAGGTTATAAAAGCAGAGATGCAATATTATTGAAAAAAAGCCGTTGCGATATCTGGGAATAATTAAGTATATAATATAGATATGTGCTAGTAATATTTATCTTCAGACGGGTTGTCGATCGCACTGGAACAGCCAGTGGAATACTGTGTCTTCTGACATTTCACATTCACAAGTAAAACCATCCGATGACTCTAGATGAAAACTTTGGGAGCAGTCCTCATATTTTCTGTGCCCAGTGGTAAACTGTACAAAAGTATGCTTAAATTTGAAATTCTTGCATGAGATACTATTAAAATACGAAGGAAAATATAAATTTCTTGTTGTTGCCATTTAAGCTTCTTCTAGTTTTCTAGTCTTATTTCCTCACAAAAACTTTAAATGTGAATTTTGACTTAACGTTTAGCTCGGATTTGATAATATTGACATTAAAAAAGAACTAGTTTTCTTCTCTTGTAAAGTAAACCTAAACTGTCTTCCAAGGTTTCCGAGACATTAAACGCTTCCACCGCACAGATTTCATGGATGTCTCTGTATTCAAACATGCACATTATATCATCACATTATATAGATTTGCATGAGTTGAATATAGTGCCAAATCTAAATTCATTTAACCTTTAATGTCTCCTCTTGCTTGTCTCTTCTGTTCTCTCTCTCTCTCTCTCTCTCTCTCTCTCTCTCTCTCTCTCTCTCTCTCTCTCTCTCTCTCTCTCTCTCTCTCTCTCTCTCTCTCTCTCTCTCTCTCTCTCTCTCTCTCTCTCTCTCTCCCTCTCTCTCTCACGATTTCTCCTATAGATGTCCTTTTATTGGATAAATCTAGTTTACTTAAATGCTTTATTAGCTTTTAGTTTATACCCGTTTAACAAATAGAATAAATAAAGGAAGGTAAAAATGTAGTGTTTTAACATTTTATTCATATAATGTAATTGAATCCTTGAAAGGTGGAAAATCAAATCTCTTGAAAGAAAAAGCATATCAAAACTTTAACAACTTCTGTTACTTCCATTTTACTTCTTACTTCCTCCTCTATGTACCGAAAGGTGAATAGAGGACGTACTGTGTTCCACCCACAATTACTTCGATGAAGGTATTTCATGGCAACAGGTGATTTGAGATATGCTGAATCCCCTCAAAAATTTAAGATAAAGGTGTGTGTGTATGTGTGTGTGTGTGTGTGTGTGTGTGTGTGTGTGTGTGTGTGTGTGTGTAACCACCTTATCTCAAGCACGAAAACTTAGGTTTAACGGCTTTGATTATATCATATGTTTAAGATATGAAAGATGTATATTGAACTTTCTGTCAATAGCCTGGGCACCCTTTCATTCTGAATGGGTAACTAGATAGCTGGATTAGTTCGGAGGGGACTTAGCAGGGAAACCACATTTGGTTTATTGTACTTATACCTTCAAGTGGGGCATCCCCGGGGAGGAAGGATGAGGTGAGAGGAAACAGAGGGAAGCCGTCCCACGGAGTCACGGCAGTGCAGAGGGCAAGGTCCCTACATTTCATTTAGATGGAAACTTCCCTCGACAGCTCAGGACAAAGGACATCTGTCCCACAACAAGACCTGTATGTGGAGACCGGCAAACCTCCTACCGGAGTAGGAATTCCTTCGCTCAGAGCATATCATCCTGCCATGCAACACCGAGACACCCGACAACACTTCTACCCTGAAAGAGACCACCAGAAGAGAGGTGATATGAAATGATAATGGAGGTACAGGACATTCGAGGATTGTAATTAACCTATCCAGCATTCACCTTGTGACCCGGAAACCCCCCGAAAAAAACCCATGGGTCAGGTAGGTCGGCCACGGGAATCGAACCCGGACCTCCCGAATACGGGTCACAGACGAAACGGTCTGAGCCTTCCCGCTCGGCCATTCTGAATGACTTCTGCATAACTGTTAAACCGTAAGAGGCAGACAATATCTTGCTGGCCACAAATGTAGATTTCGTTAGAAAACACAACATAATAAAACAGCAATGGAGCATGAATTCACAAAGTATAAACATAATACAAATACATTTTATACAAATTTTAACGTTTTATATTTTGCAGGACGTGTCAGTGTTAAAATTGGCTAGTTTCAAAGTCATTTCATTTCCTGTTATTCTTAAAAAGTAAGGATATAATTAAAAAGACTCATACTCTTGCAAAATGATATTTTTATGGGGTAGCTAGATAAAATTATATTTTGTATTTTTATAAAATGAAAACTTAGGGCCCATTTCCTACGCTCATTAATCTTTGGGTGTTAAAAAGGGGCAAACAACCAAATCAGGTCAATATCATTGTTCAATATGGATGTAAGGCATCATATCTATAAGATTAACTAACTGAAATTTTGAAAGTGGATAATCTTTATCCTTTTAATACTGTATCTTGTGTAATACACTAATTAGTACTAAACATAAAGACCAGGTTTCTTTATCACTTTGAGATGATGCTTTTGAGTCTAAAGTGAGACTGGAATGTTCAGGATATAAATAGAACATATCTTTTTGAGCAACATTTGCAGCACTAGCTATTCCTTTATTAATTACTTTACTTATTTATCTGAGCATACACTGTGGCCAGCACGGATGTAACTCACAAACCACGCACTTTAGAATTCAGAGTGTATGAATTCTTCTAAATGATAAGAAACTAATGGAGGAATTTCTTGGTTTAAAATGCAAAATATTAATACACAAGATTTTGATGTAATTTAAGGGGGCTAACACACTAATATATTAAAGAAACTTTGTTAAAATGGTCATGACTATGTGCTTGTGGAAGCTGTGATACTGCATACACATTGTTTGGATGTGATCTATACTGCAAATAAAATTTAGAATGTTTAGTTTTACTGTACAAAATGGATGTATTTGAAGCAATAAAATCCACACACATAATAATATATCATTAGATGCATTGAAGTTGTAAAATTTAAATTTATAAAGATTAAGCAGTTATTGTGACTACAAAACTTATGAAATTACAGATGTGGCTACTGGACGTTGTAAGAAACGTAAGTTTCATGGGCGTCAGTAAACAAAAGAAAAGCAAAGCAATATGCATGCTGCAGTTAAAAAGCATGCCCTTAAAGAAACAGTTAATAAAAACTTATCAATCGGAATAACTGCAGTCTGCTGTTTTCTTTGTTTCCAAATGTTTTTAGAACTTCGTCAAACTCCAAGTCCCTGTATTTGCTATTTTTCAAATATAGAAAACGCAGATTTGCCAGTCTCTGATGAATTAGTGATAGTCTCTGTGGCTGAGTTATCGCTTTTATTGTTGAAAGTGCAGTTTTGCCAGTTTTTGCACTGGATCTAGAACTTGATTTTTGAACATTTTGGGGGTTTGGGATTTTTTCAATTGGTTTCCATGACAAATAAGCCTGCCTTACTGACACTTATTCTTTGCTGCGTACAAATTACACATAAATTTTAAAGAGGTAGAAGATATTCGAAGTTGAATTTTTCTTCTCTTTCAACAGCCAGTAAAAGTTTCTCATTTTCACTGAAGAGAATACCTTTATTTAACTGTACTACTACAAAGTTTACCATGTCATTGAAGATTTTCAGCTGTTGTGTGTCTGTGAGTGCATGGCAACAGATTATAATGAATGTTGTCACTGTTTTCAGTTATTTTCAAAGCCTTTAATTTTGTAAAGAAACTGAAGACAATCCTTGGTAGCATATCTTCAGTCTCTTCTCCCCTAAACTCACTGATCTTTTTGCCACATTTAATAATAACAAATGCGACAGTTACGTTTGTAATATAGTCTGAGACAGAAGGCTTTATGGGCAGATTTTAGCAGTCCAGACATTTCATGGATGAAAACCCATACTTCTATACATCCATACATGAAGTGACATCATGAGACTCTAAACAAATGCCTTTTGCTGCCCTCTCCATTTAAGTGATCCCTTCATTTAGCATTCTATGTACATCTTCAATTTTGAGAAAATTTATTAAGTGCTAGATGTTAATTCCACAGCTGTTCTAAAAGATGCACGAAGTCCTGCTTTCATACGAGATATAATTTTGCCTCGCTATAAAAAAGTAAAAATAAAAATAAATCATGCAACACAGTACCTACATTTGTCAAAATGTATCTTTCTTCGGATACTTCTTTCTGCCTTAACATCTGTAATCTGCGATAGTAACAACGCCCATTACCTAGCACTATCAAAACATTGACTTATAAGGGGAGAAGTATATATGTTAGATTTTCTTGCATTAATTTTATGGTGACATTTCTAAAAGATTTAGCATTCAAACATTTTCTGTTTAGAGACCCTTTAACTAGACATACACAGAGAACTGCAATTTCGATATTTTCTTTATTATTCTTAACCTTCTTCCCATCTTCCAAAAGGATAAACCAAGCCACATCTGCAATCGTTAGCAATTTTATTCTCTCGCTTCTCTGCTATTATTTCAATGTCATTTTGTATGGCAGGAGAACTGTATGCTATCTTCTTAGGTCCCCGTAGGGGAAGGGATCCGTCCCTTTCAGCTGCCAAAGTGCGGGCGCTGCGGACCCTTAGCACTCGTGGTACCTCTGACGTTACTAGAGGAACCTCGGGCCGAACAGCCGAGCCCCTCCTTCGGGAGTTGTTCGGATTGGGATGGCTTCGAGGGGGCAGTGTGTTCCCGAAACCTGTGGTAATCGGGTATGTCTTCGGACGGGGTTGAGGGAAGCCATTAAGTGTCCCGGGTACTAGCCTGCTTGGCTAGTAGAAGATGTGCTAGATCACCAGGCGGCCCCACCGAGGTCATATCGGTAGTCTTCACCTTGAGTGTTGACGCGCGTAAGTGGCGTATCCACTTCCATCCCGTCTTGTGTCCTTAGGACCAGATGGGGGGGGGGGCTTGTTAGGAAACTAGGTCTTACCCTAAGGAAAGCCCCACGGAGGACGCCGAGCGCCCTTTAAAAGGGACAGTTCGGATAACTCCCTGGTTGAAAGAGGCCCGGGTCTTGTTCCTACGGGTTCAAGGCTAATGGGAGTAGAACCTCTGGACTCAACCATCTTCTTAGGTATGTGCGTTAAACATTCCGAAAGTGTTTAATTTTTCTTTGATGTACATTTGATCCTCCCCTACATATTAGAATTGCTATTTAAAGTGAGTTTACTAATCGCCAAAAGCTATATTACTTCCATTCTTTACTTAATATACCAACAGTGCTTTCCGAGTGTGGTTTTATTCACTAAAGTAGGTAATCGCGGATGGTATCCAAATCATTTCTACAGGTTTATTAAGCTGGTTCCTTTGTGCCATATCTTTGAGAACGGAATACTGCTTTGTTTAGGGTGATCCTTTAGATTTCAGCTTCATTGGCTCGCCTGTCTGTGTTAAATCACAGAACTCAGCTCATCCCGATTTCTGCTGCAATATTGGTTCATGTGTTGCTAGATAAAACTTGGTCTTATTACTGATGCTCTATCTTGCTCTTGCTAAAGAATTGTCTTATTTATATTTATAATGTATCCTCTCACTATCTTCGCCACTATTTATGTTCTGTTATTTCAAAATAACAACAATACACTTAGATCTGGAGAAAGTACAGTGTAAATGAAAGTATAGTGTAACGTTTAGGTAAACCATGACAAAAGACGCGACCCAAGAAAAAACTTTCCAGGGACACCAGAATTGAGGGTGTGACAATCCCGAATTAATACTAAATGTGAAAGATTTGAAGAATATTGGTGTAATTTTTGGATTAAATACCATGCCTAATGATCGCACTAGGTAAGAATCGAAAGCATAATCCTGAGAGGTCCCTTTGTGCTACTAGAGAAGGTCTTCGCCTCAAGGACAAGTCTTGTTAAGCTTAGAGGTGGGTATTGCACCAAGCCGCAGAATTGACTTCGCTTTGTGGACCGAAGACAAAGGTTTACATGCTCTACTGTTGCTGATAACAATACAGGCTAGCGGCTTAATCGCTTGTAAGGTAACCCACCACTTAATTGCAACTGTTCATGTACCGACTCAACAGACCACGTGTTTACTTCCGCATTAGCGGCCTCGTGAAATATTAGGGCCTTTAATAGGTCTCCATGCGCTCACAATTGTAACCCAAAATCATGGCAAAAACACTTTTGGAAATTCGTATGTGTAGCATTCCCATTATTTCCTCTACTCTTTCTTTGTCAAAGTATTCTTACAAAAGCTTATTCTTTCACTTATTTTATGCTAAATGGAAACAAAATATAGAAATAGTTTTACTACTAATTTTATTGCTTGTACACTGGGAATATATAACTATTACTGAGTGGGCCATAAGTCGCGATCGGGTAAGATTTATATTGAAAGAACTCACTTTCCGAAACCGAAAACAAATGATAAACTATTCATACATTGAGAGGGATATTTTTTCCCTTCGTGTGCTTTTTGTTGCATTTGTTTGTCAATTTTCCGACAGAGTGAGGATATTGTTATATTACAGTGGCAAGACAGATTTTTCGCGAGTTATTAGTCGATGTTCTCGACGTGAAGAGCTGTTTGTGTTGTAAGCAATGGCTGATACAAGCAAATGTACGGTTGAGTCAGTGTGTGGGTTCATCAAAAAGAGCGAACTGGCAAATCGTACCAAGAAATCAGAGAAAACTTCTTTCTTCATTTCAATAAAGCAGCTGCCAGTGAAGCCAACCTCCGAAAACTGGAAAAGAGAACTTTCTAAACAGGCCTTGTGAATGCAACACGCAGTGGAGACCTAAAAATATTGCAGTGATGATGTTAGCAATCTTCTGTCTGAATTTTTGGAGCGCTCGCCTAAGAAATTAAGAAAAAGTTTGGCAGAAATGCAAGAATGCAACATTACAGCCTAATTTTGAAGGCAAAATCCCTTAACCCAAGAGGGAGAGTTTATCGGTATCTTCAGAAGTAACATTGCCGAAATGCTAAGGCGGGCAAACAGACGAACATGGTGGTGTGTTCAACTGTACGCTGAAAATGATGGTGATCACTCCGAAATATTCGATGTTTAATAATGACGCTTACTGGCCCAGTTATATTTATCTTTTGATTTTTCTATTCCGTATTAGTGCAGCAATCAATAAATACCGTTTTTACGACACTTGTGAAATGTTATTACCTATTCTTACAGAAACTTAGAAATTATCCGATCCTTACTGTTGGCCACCCTGTAGTAGCCTTTAAGCTATAGTTAAATCTTTTAAGAGCTGGTTGCTATGAGATCCTATTGCGATGCTACTCTTCTTGCATGACAGGAGAAAAATGCAAGAAAGCCAAAACTGATGTGCTTCACATTTAAACAAAAATAAGTAATAAATATTCGGAAACTCAAACCAACAGGCTCCAAATACCAATGTTGGTATTTAACAATTTTTCGGTTTTAATCTATGTTGTTCACAGATACATACATACACACACGTCCACGTGCACGTTTTATTCTCTCTTTCTCTCTTTCTCTCTCTCTCTCTCTGTCTCTACTGTACGGCGTAGAGAGAGTAAAAGAACCTCTTATTATTACATGTACTGACTTTCAGTAACCTTATTTCCTTCGTTGTACCTTCCACACATTATTCTTACTGAAGTTAATTTTGCAACTCGCACTTGGATGGACTTAAATGCAAAGATTGATATTTATCGCAGTTTTTTAAGTTATTTAGTACACGTACAGAGAGGAATTTCTTTTATGAATAGTTTTAGGTTTAGAGATCTCCAGACATATATTTTTGGTGAAATATTGATATTAAATGTTTTCTGAAATGCAATTTTTCCTCTGCCTGCTATTAATAGGTGCTAGAGAAAACTAAAGCCTTGACGCCCTAAATGTTTGACCTTTAAGGTGTTATTTTAAAATATGTAACTAGTTCAGGAAGATTTAATATATTTGGGGATAAATTTCACTGTCTAAATAATTTGCCAACAAAATTCTCAAAGTTATATTTTGCCAAAGGAAGTTCTTATTTTAACAGAATTTTATTAATCTTATTCCATTCTCTGTTAAAGATTAATATTATCCTTAGTAGCGCAGCTCTATTGCAAATCTCATTTTATAGTTAGAGTGACTTCGTAACTACGATGAGGTTGCATCCTTCATTGGCTAAAGTAGAGTTCGTTGCAGCCTCGCAATCAGTCGGTAGGAATTGATTCATATCTAATTTTAACCACTCACAGACATCAGAGTAGTTTCTTTCTATAGAGCAAATCGCGTGATAGGAACTGGTTCCCCTTTATTGCTGTGAGAGTAGAGTGATATGAATCACCTTACGTGAATGTACTAAAATCTGGCTAATATTTCCTTTCGCAACACGTATAAAGGAAAGCGCAGAGTATGGACTGGGTAAAGTTTGAGCTGTGCAGAGAGTTATGGCAAGCCTGTTTCCTCCGGGAGACACTCTTGGAGTTTGTAATTTTTGTCGCAACATTGCTGAAGATGTGAAAAAGTAAAGAGGCGTCACTGACCGTCCGTTGCGGAGGAGTGGGGGGGAGGACATATTCAATGTTGGAGTACTATAAATTTTCAGACGCCCCGGGGATTTCAGAAATGGGGCAAAGCGGATGTCTGCTGGAACCGGCGCGGAATCCAAGAAAGAACTGGAAAGAGCACACTCCATAAAAAGACTACGAGAATGGAAGCAGGTATTAAATAGCACGAGGAGAGAAATGTAGAGGGAATCATATGGAGAAACTTTCAACACTGAAAAGTGGGAACTGAAAATAGGAAACTGAAGGTAAAAATTATCAACAAGCGGCCTTAGAGGGAGGTAAACAGGACTTCGGTATATTATTTGTCTGTATACAATTTTACCCCATACTGCCTAACAGAATGTTTGTGTAACAAATTTATAATATCTAATAATGCGATAGAAAATATGATAATATATGACGCTATACTTTCAAATTCCCGAATCACAACTTTCCTACAACATTCTTTAATTGGCAACAGGCAAGAAAGTGTAATTTATACGCACATATAGCTATTATGATTGTACATTTCACGCAGAAAATACGAAAAGAATATTATTAAATAAAAATAGTAATTCTAAATGCCATTTTTATCTTCAAATAAGTTGTTGTTATCGGTCTAACGTTACCGATGTTACTGTTGCTTTGTTTCTGTCCCTTTGGTATATAAAATAAAACTTTTTATAGAATATGTTGCAGAACGTTTTCGTTTTGAGATTAACATGAACTCCAACCAGATGTTGAAACAAAACAACTACTAAATGTATGTAGTTCCTAAGTGCACCAAATACGCTGTATATCAAATTAAAGCTCTAACAAGCAACCATGCATACGCCATCAGTACAAGCATGTATCACAACAATCTGATTCCAACCCGCGCCATACAAATCGCTCTTAAGTGTGCTTAAAACCGACAGCCCCATGTCTACAGATATACTAGAATGTAAAATAACTCCTGCGGGACAAAATACTGGCGTACAGGTGTTGTTGATATGATCCAGTAATTGACAGTGGAGTTAACAATTAATAGTATCTATGATACAAGGGTTAACAGGAAGATTTTATTTTGTGAGCAGATTTGATTCCGAAACGGACTTGAGAAAACCTACAAACAAAATAAAATCCTTTTTACCAGTGCAGCATACACTATTTTAGAGAGTTGTGAATATCTATAAATACACTACGGATTATATGTAATAGTATGATATTGTTTTACCTTTCTCATGATCATGGTATTCATCCACCGCCTCGGTAGTATATGGTAGCGTGTCTGCCTCACGTTCAAGAGGTCCCGAGTTCGAATCTCAGTCAGGTTGAATTACCTGGATAAGGTTTTTCCGGGGGTTTTCCTTATCGTGAAAGACGACTGTCGGGTAACTAAGCTCTACGGGCACCGGGCTCATTTCATCTTTTCACCCATTCCATTCATCGTCCGATATGACTTAGCGTTGGAGGATGTAAAATTACAGAAAAATGGTATTCGTGCTCTTGCGATGTTCATTTGCCTTGCGTAGCAACAATGTTGACAACATGACTTTTGGAAAACCACAATATTCTACATAATGGAGCAGTGGAAATAATAAAACAATGAAAATAATGTAACAAAAATTTAATTAATCGATTATAGCTATCTCCAAACCTACTCAATTTTTGAGAAAACTGAAATACTGATTGCACATTTTATACAAGTATTATTTAACTCATGTTGACAGCCTTCTTGAATGAGGTGATTATCACATTCCGCAAGAAACCAGAGTTGACATTACAGGCGTGTTAAAAGTTTCTGAGCACTGTACGAAACAATTTTATGCTTTTAATATGATTATGAACTACCCAAATGGCCACGTTTACTATCAGTTGTCTAAAAAATACTTTAAGAAACACTGGTACTATTAGGCAGTGATGTCTCAGCTCAGTCGTTAACGACGACCGAGCCCACCTCCATGGTATGGTTTTAGCGGTTCCGAGTCACATTAAGCAGGGTCGGAATCGGAATCTCAATTAGGTTGAGCTATACGAATAAGATTTCTACGGGGTTTTCCCTTATCTTGAAAGACAAATCTTGGCTACGTTTTTGACTTCTTTTGAACATCGTTTCATCCATTTCATTCATCATCCGATGTGGCCTAACCAGTTAAAGGACGTTAAACCTTAAAAAGTAAATATACATATAATATATATATTATATATATAATAAATAACAGAAAGAAAAGAGAGCCCTTTGTAAATACATTCTAAGATGAACATAAACTCAAAATGCAATATCACGACCTGCAAATTAGTAGATTAACTTAAAAATATTTTTATCACTCTCGAGTGCTCCCAATTTATAGACACTCCTTACACGTTCAATAATTGCCATAAGTTTCCTTTCTATAGCATTGTGGCAACAGCTGCGTTGACGTGTCGATACCATTATAAAATGTTCGTGGCTTTAGTATAGAGCACCAGTATGTAAAGTTTACAATTCGTTCATAATTATTGCTTAATTCTTTAGAGTAATTAATGTTTACTTTCTTTATAGTAATAGTAAATAAAACAAATATTGTAGTCTACCCGATAATTCGATACCGAGATTTCCCTGGAAATACACGTTTTGATTCTCTGGGAACAACAAAATTCCAAGTAGGTACAAATGTACACAATGATTAGGTGCGCTCGTGTTTATAACATAAATACGAAAAAAAAAAAAAAAAAAAAATGCAGGTCCTGTTAAAGCATGCAGTTTTTGTCATTGTGGAGTTTACCATCATCATATGTCTAATAGGTTTGGATTTTACAGTACTTAGCCTACTTTTCTACAATGGAAATGCTTTACTAGTTTTTACTTCAACTATTATTTGAAACTCAGGAAAAATTAAATGCTAAGATTTCACGGGAAATAAATATTTTGAGGCACTTTCAAACCGAATAAAACCTTTTTAGATACAAAAATGTGTGCAAACGCATGTGTCTGACTTCAGTGTAAATCAAGAAAGAAAATTGCTTACTTACCGACCTTGATATTTAAGTTAGACGTCTTCTAAGAAACCGACACCAAGATTTTTTAAGACTTTCCCCATTCCAAAATATTCTTTACATGGAAGCGTTTTTGAAAATTTTGATTTTCTCATAAGTATATTTAATACATTTCCATGAGGAATGAATTTTATATCTTGGGTTTTCTGGGTTAAGTTTCTGAAGCCCTTTTGCATAACTAGCATGTAAACTAGTATATAACTATGTAAATACAAACTACGAGGCATGTTTTAAGTCAGTACCGTTTTGCAATTCCGCCGCCGCAGCGCTACGGTTGGCGTTCCGCGCATGCGCGCTGGTTACCTACATCTCTTGTCTACGCACTGACACCTTTACAGTCTGATTCTTCATTGTATACGTTGCTTACTGAGTGTTTAAGATGCCTCCGACAATCGTGAGTCCCGCCGATTGTGAAGTACGGGCTGTTATACGATTTCTTAGTGCTAAAGCCGTAAAACCGATTGATATTCATCGTGAGATTTGTGAAGTTTACGGACAAAACATTATGAGTGATGGAATCTTAAGGAAATGGGTGATAGCATTTAAAGATGGCCGCACAAATGTGCATGATGAACAACGGAGTGGGCGTCCTTCGGTCGTTAGTGAAGATTTGGTGCAGCAAGTGGACGAAAAGGTGAGAGAAAACATACGCTTTGCAATTTCATCATCGTGCGACTATTTTCCTCAATATTCTCGTAGTGTTTTGTACCGCATTGTGACCGAGAACTTGAAGTACCGGAAATTGTGTTCACGTTGGGTTCCGAAAATGTTGACGGATTTGCACAAAACGCAATGTTTGGGCAGTGCATTGACTTTCCTTGAGCGGTACCACAATGAAGGTGAAGATTTTTTAGACCAAATTGTTACTGGTGACGAAACATGGGTGACCTACGTCACACCAGAATCGAAACAACAATCCATGGAATGGCGACATTCATTATCACCCCCAAAAGTGAAGTTTAAGCAAACAATTTCTGCCCGGAAAATCATGTGCGCAGTTTTTTGGGACAGAAAAGGAGTATTGCAAGTGGAGTTTCTGCCTCGTAATGAGACAATCAAGGCAGCGTGTTATTGTGAGACATTGAACAATCTGTGCCGTGCAATCCAGAACAAAAGACGTGGCAAGTTGAGTAAGGGTATAGTTTTGCTGCATGACAATGCCCGTCCACATGTGGCTGATCGGACCAAAGATCTCATCAAATCTTTTTAAAGTGAAACTAGATTATCCTCCATACAGCCCTTAACTGGCGCCCAGCGACTACCATTTGTTCCTGCACTTGAAGAAACATCTGGGTGGTCAGCGTCTTCAAGACATAAAGAAGTCAAAGCAGTTGTGATACAGTGGTTAACACGTCAGGCGGCAGAATTTTATGAGGAGGGTATTCAAAAACTGGTGCCACGTTATGACAAGTGCCTCAATATTCACGGAAATTATGTAGAAAATTAGATTAAGGTTCAGGCTTTCATGTAAAAATAAAATTATTGCGATATCAATGCACTTCTGTTTTTGATTCCAAAACGGTACTGATTTTAAAAAATATGCCTCGTATATTATACCTTCGGGCTCTTATGAACACGGAGTACGCCTCTTGAAGATGCCAAGCGCAGTCCTTTGCGAAACGTCGGGACATTCCATTGCTACTGGACCACGGCCTACATGCTCGGAAGTTAACTTTACTGTTCATTAAAGATAATGGAGTTTCAAAGCCACCATATAGTGACCACCTACTGAAATATTTGACTATCGCTTTTAATTGTTCTAAGGCTAATCACTATATTATGACTTTGAAATTTCGCTACTTAAATCCTACTGTATTCCCATATTCCCATTGTACCTAAAAGGAAATGCGTAAATCATTTTTACAAGCGTCTATCTCAATTAAAATGAAGTAGAAGAATAGGGATAGTTTATAGATACAATAACAAGGAAAAAAATTCTGTGTTCCACTCAAATTACTTGATAATTAACTGTCAATAATAATTATTTTCCAATTGTCATGCAATTATCATTGATTGGCCTGTTAGTTGGTTAAAATATGAAGCTCACGACTTATGACTTACGCCATTGGAGCAGGTACGGAATCTCAAAATGAATTTCAAATCTCTTTGCGGTTTAACCATACGCTTTAGTTAGGGAATGTAATGTTACACTGGAATGAAGCCAAGGTAGCTGAGTCTGTTGGAGCAGCCGGGCGGAAATCATAAAGTCGGCGGTTCAGATCAGTTTGACGTTTTACGTTTCCTTATTCGGATAAAAGTCTCACGTTAAACGAGATTCGAATTCAGGACCCTTTAAATGTGAGACAGACACACTATTCTAGCACTTTTGAGGTGGGTTTGAAATTGTTTAATCTAAGTTCTATTGGAAATACCTTAGCGATTTTGTTTCTTTTTATTTATTAATTTGCATATCAGCCTTTCATTACTGTAGCCATGTAGCTTTTCCTTCAGTATTAACATGATGTATTTTTACTTTTTCTAGCATCTGCCTATAATAGATTGAGGAAGTATTGTATTCCACCCAAAAGGTATCATTTGAAGTTTGTACAAGAAATACATGCTTTGAGGTTCTATGATAAAAAAACAAAATATTTTAGAGGCAGATCCCTGAATATGTTTATATTTGTGTGTAGCTATGTGTGTACTTATGGTGTGTAAACAGCATAATGTAGAAGTGAAAATTCAGAAGCATACAAAACTTCGTATTTAAGACTGCGACACTATGATTTTCTAAAATATCCAGCAAATCCAAATTAACATTTAAATGGGACATGTTTAGTTATTTCTCATATAATCGAAATTGCCTCTAGTAATTTTCATTAAAATGCAATATGGTTAAATTTATTACATGGCTGAAGGAATTCATATCTTTAATTTCCTCTTCATTTGTAATAAATAATGTATAGCTTTGTATTATTGTACAAAATGGTGTACATATATTTAAAACAGAATGTGTTTAATTATTTTTGTAACATGTTATTTCTCAGATATTTCTATTACGTGCTCGAGTTTTCAATGTGATTACAATTTTAAAGCGTTGCCAATATTCATCTGTTTCTAACGATTTCATGGAAATAGTAGTAATTTCAAAGCCAAGATATAGTGAAACTACTGTTAAGAGATATGACTATATTCTAAACACCCTTTATACCTTAAATGAAATATTTAATTCAATTATTTCTGGAAAAGTTTATATTGAGTAAGACGAAGTAAATAGTGAAATAAGCGTTCTCGCGTTATAAATAGTATACATTACATAAAAATTAAATATAATGACTAGAGAAGCTAATGTAAATGCAGTATACAGAATATTTTATTATGAACAGATATGCATTACCTTTTTACCTTGAAATCTCCAGGTTCTGTAGAAGACAGGGAAAGATATCCCTCACACACATGCCGAGGTCCAAATTATGACATTTGTACTGAACATAGATCACAGACCACAATTATTTATCCTCAAAATTTCAAGATCTGAAATCCAGTAGTCAGTTTTCCGCTATAAAAATAGGCACGCTTTTTCCTCAACATTCATACTACACGAACAAATTTCCGCCTTATATGTATGCAGCTAAATATAAACCTTCGTCTAATTTTCAGAAGTGGTCTATATGGAGCTCTGTAATTGGCGAAAAAAACTGAGTTTCAGGAGTCGCAGCCTTAAACTAAAATATTTATTTCTGAATATCTAATTTACCTTAGCTACACTGACTTAATTAATTGGTTTTCCTTAACACGGAACTTGATTTGCTAATGACTTGTTCTCCCTGACGAAATTGCAGCTCTTTGTGTTTCTTATAAAACGCGCTGATTTTAACATACGAAAATTATTTATGTCAATTATTTATCCATCTCCTTGTTATTTCTTTGCCAAATTATTAATATTATCAATTGATAGTTTAGGTATGAAAACATAAATATATGAAGGTTAAAAGAAAAAAAGTAATAACTATTAAATTTAGAAGAAAAGAAAAATATAGTAGTTGATACCGTGGCCGAGTGGTTATACAGCTCCCAACAAGCTGGCTCCGGGGATTACCCGCGTCTGCGCTGGTTTCCTACGTGTTTTTCGGGTTCCCCCACCATTCATTCCAACTGCTGCTCCATAAACACTTTATCTTTCATCCATTACAGCGACATTTTATGTGATCCAAATTTTTACCGTCACACCAGATATCGGGCTGATCCTCCACCTTGAACATTCACTCGAATCCAGAGTTCCGCTGCTGCTGGACAGGCTCAAACCCTAGGCACCCACCTGCAGGTCCTGCGAGGACCTCTATACGAGGAGATTAAAAATGGAATGCAAAAATTACAGCAAAACTGCTTGTGGAGGAAAATACTACAGAACCACGTTTAATCAAACTAAAGCGGACAGAGCCATTTCGGATAACCCATTTTCTCTCTGATAATCGATGGGAACGATTTTAATAAGCTAAAGGAAGAAAATAAGTGTATTTCATATACAGGGAATAATGTTTAATAAAAACATCTAGTATATAAAGTAAAGGGTCTTTCACCAAGAATGTCTTATATTTAACATGTGATAGCTGCCGTTGTTATTGAGATACATTTTTTTCATGTGGTTAGAGTTATTCTTGAGAAATAGCCATGGAACGTTAATGCATTCAGCAACACGTACAAATTGCGAAAATGAATTATGAAAATGGATCAAGATGAAAAAGCTCTAACTGCCAATGGAGAAAGATACAGGGCTCTTTTAACGGACCATTTTTGGTCTCAGTTGCACGGTATGGATCTCAGAATCACCTGGTTCCAGCAAGGTGGTGCCACAGGTCATACTGCTCTCGAAGCGATCGATTCTTTGAAGAATAAGCTCAGAGGTTTCATTATTTCCCGTGGTGGTGATAACTGGCCCCCGAGATCATGTGATTTAACGCCGTTGGATTACTTCTTGTGGGGTTATGTTTAATTTCGAATTTATGCCAACAAGCCTGAAACAATAAATGATCTTATGAATAACATCAAACGTGTTATTTATGAAGTTAGACCTCATTTACGTTCTTCTGTCATTGACAATTGGGTCAACCGTATAGGTGTAATCCAAAGAAGTCCTGGCGGCCGCTTAGCTGATGTTCTCCTCCACACGTAATGATATTAATCATGTTACAAAATAAAAATAATAAACCTCTGTCATATATAGAATGTGTTTTATTTAAGTTCAAAGATAGGACGCAATTGTTGAAATACCCTTTATTGAGATATATATTTCAGTATTTAGAAGGAATATTCAATAAAATCAGTCATTTTTTCTGAACTTCCTTCTCGAAACGCTTGTGAGAAGTCACCGTTTGATAATTATGTTGCTTTGTTTTACAAAACGAGTATCGACATTTCTTTGAATTTTCAGTAGGGGTGAGCATACCATACCAAGTAAGTAGTTATAGGAAATTGGAGCTCAGATAAATAATTTCTGAAATATCGGAGCAATTACAGCATAAATTTACACGTTTACAACCAATTTTGAGAAGCTCGTATTTTTACTTTCTGTACCACGTATAGTAAATAGGTGCAGGATTGTCTTCCACCCAAAATTCTGATTTATGAATCACCGGAAATACATGTTTTGGGGTCCTCTAATTTATAGACAGCATTTGCAGGAAAACGCCCGTGTGTGTGTGTGTGTGTGTGTGTGTGTGTGTGTATGTGTGTGTGTGTGTGTGAGAGAGAGAGAGAGAGTGTGCGCATGTTTACGTGTGCCTGTGAAGAGCGTAACTAAAATGTGAAAAGTTGGCTAAATATAGAACTTTGTGTTTAAGTTCGGCAGCTTCTAAGGATGCTACAGGAAGATATTTAAGAAACCCCTCCAAACTGGAGGAGCAACTTATTTGCAACAATTTTTGAAAATTTTGATTTTCTTGGAACTTGTTCTAACGCATTCTATAAATATTCCACTTTTAGACATTTTCGTGACCAATGAATTGTATATCCTGACCTTTTTAGCGTATGTCGTCAGAAGTCCGCATCATTCTGGATGACTTTAGAATAACTTGTAACCCGTAGGAGATGGACAAAGTTTTGCTCATTAAAATACACAATTTATCTGAAATATATTTTATTTTTCTTCTACTTCTTATATTTAGGTGGAGTGAACCGTTTGATGAATTCTTTGTTATCCTTCTTAATTTCTCATTATTTATACCTTTCTCAAATGTTCATGCTAGGATATGAACTTCAAAGCCATCAAAGAACGACCATCTCTTTAAAATTTGGCTATTGATTAAGGCCTAATGTGTTTCCATATTCCCATTGCACATACAAGAGAAAATTATCTATTAGGTACTTTCTGCAAATCTTTATTAGCAAAGACATGAAGTAGATAGAGGAATAATCGTTTGTAAAAATAGTTTAAAAGAGTAGAGCAGGTCATGTGAGTTCAACATAACAGATTCTTAGAAAACCTTCCTGATATGTGTGTATGTGTGTTTGTTTGTTTGTTTGTTTGTTTGTGAGTCTGAACAGCGTAAGTCCAAACGAAAATTCGATTGATTACCCATTTAAATTCGTGTTTAAGTTCAGCATTTTGAAAAACGAAGGCATTAAGGAAGATGCCTACAGCACAGACTACCCTTTAATGAACAGTTTTCGAATGTTTTGATTTTATCAAAGTTACTATAACAATTTTACTAGGGTATTTCATGTTTAAGAAATGTTCATGCCAAATAAAATATATGCCTATGTTGAATTTTCTGAGAATGTTTTCAGAATTTCTTTTCGTTCTCGGTGTCTATTGCATAACTGGTAAACTGCAAGAGAAGAAAAACTCTCTTACAGAAAGAATTTAGATCCCTTAAAAATATACAATTTATGTCAAATACATATTTTTGTTGAGTGAGCCATTCGGAGATACAACTTGCTATTTGCTTGAATTTCCAAATACCTATGTATACTTTTCTCAAGTAGAGAAGTTGCTATTATTTTTGGAACTCTTGGAAATCCAAAGGGGACAGAATCTCAAATGCATCGCATAGCTACCAGCTGTGCTCTTTGAAGATCTGATTATCGCTTAGAACCTGCTGTATCTTTATCTTTGATTTATATATTTTATAACTGAGGAACTATCATATCTCCAGATCCAGCGAAGGGTAGAGAATAACTTTAAAAATAACTTCACCCCAACCGGGAATAGAACCTTGGACATGCTGACCACTCAACTGTACTGGCAGTCATTTTCGGATTGTTCATTACTATTTTATGACTATCAATGCGGCCGAAACCACGTTTTATAGGTAAACATTTCCCCCTAGGAAGGTCTTCCAAGTGGCACCTGATATAAATTGAATGTACTGAATAATACTAAGTAGTCCTATTATTAAGCACGATGCAATATGTTGAGAGATGCGTTCTCCAGATCATTCAAATGTTGAGTTGAAAAAGGTAAAATTTATATGCCCTCTCCGCCGGACCTTTATTTCATACTTCTATTTCTTCTTATCACCTCCCTTTCTATAGCACTACGGCACAAATCTTAATAAAGGAAATCGAAAGCAGTAACATTTTACGACATCTGGCCTGAGCACACCTCACTATAGCGAATAATGGGAAAGCACAGGTTTAACTTTGATTTCTACATGGCCTCTTTCGTTTGTGACTTCATCGCTTTGGTTTTGCTGAGATGATACTGTGGGTCATTCAGCGTGCTTGCTGCACATGTTAGTGCCAGTTGCCAAAACAATTCTGCAGATGTCGTGTATTTTCAACATACCTACAACCTCTATATATAAATGACATTTTGAATTATTACACTACGTAATAAAGAATTGCTTATGATCCTCTTTTAGACTCCTTTGGATAAAACCAATTCGCTGAACACGAATATACTATTAGTTTTTTTTTCCAAATATCGATACTTCTCGAAATATAATTTTTTATGTTTAATTGATGTTACCAATAATTTTAATTGCCGCCTTTTTCTGAAAATCGCAGTAGTTTTAGGCAATTACCGGTACGTAGCATTGACGTTTTACATGAGTAAAGTTAGTATACATTGACATCCTTAACAATGCTGTTCACATAAATGGAATATATTATTACACAGGGTGTTTCAAAATGTCACCGAACGAGCATATAGAAGTAGTTGCTCAGCTTCTATGTGACACATATAATACACACTCTACCACCAATAGAGCCACACAAAAATGCTCGAGAATGAGTGTGGATTAGGCAGTGACAGGAACAACGACGCGTGCCTCACGCTGTCGGAGTTCGCAGGTATAGATCACACGCCGAACCGCGTGCTGTAACTGTTTGTAAACATACTGGAGTACTCCACAGTAACTTGCTAATGTTAAGAATTTATTTCGCTTATGAAACCGTAATAAAGCAGCTACTGCTTAATTATTGCTTATGAGTGTTTAACGTGTTCCAAAATTCCGTTATAGCAGTCCATGATGGCAAAGCTGGTGGACATATGAAACATATACTTTTTAGAGGGAAGTTAATTTTAGTGAGGTTGAGGATGTAAGCATTAAATGATAAACAGAACAGAAAACAACATCAAAGAATTGTAGATAAATTAACCAAAACTAAATTGTTTATACAATGAGACGAGCATTTTATTTCACGTGTTTGATAATACTAAATAAAGCATGTGTACCTTAAAAGAAAGATGTTGATATTTACAGTAAGTGATTGAAAGTATTGTACATTTAAGATCATAACAAAATGCTCTGAAGTTAAACAAATACATATTATCATTGATGTAACTATTTTTACAATTCATATTTCAATGAAACTGAATTAATCGTGAGTTCGTTGAACTCCTTTCAGCTCTTTCATTCATCAAAACCATATCCGTCATTTCGGCGTTCGTATAGCGCTCCATATTGCTTGGATTTGCTATCTAAGTACGCGCAAAATCCTCCCTGTTAGGACGGAATGTGTAGTTTTACACTGAAGAACAACCTTGCAACTGTCTGAATTATTAGTCGACTTGTGCACAAATAACTACCCTTTGCCCCATTACCTGAAAGGTAGGCTAGGGTCACTGATAAAGAGCAAGGAGTAATGTTTTTTTTTTTTTTTTTTTTTGTGGCCGTGCGTCCCAATAACAACTTTTGAGGTTCGTACACCAGTGGTTCCTGCGCTGCCTAATCACAGAATCATGTAATATTTAATGCTGCATAAAATTATACCTAAGAGAACATCGAAGCTACGACACCGAAATTCGGACTAGTTACGTTATAAACTACGCAACGGTTATAATCGTCGGGGTCGTTTTGAAACAACCTGTATATCGATATATTTTGCAAACTGAAGTCTTCCTGTTTATGAACTTCAGTTGCAGTTCTGTAGTTATATTTAATTGAGTGTTGTCTTCTTTAAATGAAAGGGCCGCGCCGTGGCTCAGGGGTTAGACCGCTTTAGCTCTCACCGAGGCGGCACGGGTTCGATCCCAAGCGACCGCAAAGTGAGATTTGTGGTGGACAACACGGCGCTGGAACGGGTTTTCTCCGGGATCTCTGGCTTCCCTACCATCTCATTCCACCGGCTGTTCATCTCATGTATCATTAGTGTCATCGCCTGCGGTGCCGTATGTAGTAAATGCGGGCGTTAAACACTGCACATTTAAATGAAACATGTTGTTGTAAGTTGTCTGCAGACACATTTTTTGTGAATATTATATCAGAACGAAGCAGGTGAAACATAAATTATGTTTGGGACAAAGTTCTGTGATGTCTACGAAGCTTATTTCGATGCACCACTTGGAGACCAAGATCTTGCATTGGCTCCTCACGTATGGTGCGGAAATTCTAGGTCTGCCTTAGAGGGGTTAAGGCTTACCCCGGCAGGTCAGGACAACGGATATCCTCCCTAATGTGGTTCGGAAGTGGCCCCAGCAGCCTGTTCGGAGACTGTCAAGTGACCTACCGGAGTAGAAGTAGGTTCACTCAGAATTTATCATCCTGCCATACTGTACCATCATTTCTACCCTGAAAGAGACCAACAGATGAGAAATGATGTGAAATGAGGGACTGGAAATTCGGGGGATATAATTAACCTTCCCAGCATTCACCTGGCGACCCAGAAACACCCCTGAAAAACCCAGGACCTCCCGAATGCGGAACGCAGACGAAACCACCTGTGTCATCACGCTCAGTAGGCTTAAGTAATAGTTAAATCTTTGAAGAGTTGGTCACCATGTGGAAATGTCCTTCTGTTAGCTGTCCCTGTCAGCCAGGAAATATCGCGCAGCAACATAAATCTGAGATTAAGCATATAATTAGAAACAGTCAGGAGGAGCTAAATAACAAGTACAAATAAATAAAAAAAAAATTGGGATAATTATATATATATATATATCCGCCATAATTGGAGGTTGATAACAACTATATATAACAGTGATGTATACATATATTTATAAGTTACTGTTACTTAAACTCAACGAACAAACATAGTTACAGATGGAAAAGCTATGTGAGCTCATTTGTTACTAGAAACTTTACCAGAACCCGACCTGCATTCTATTGTTCAAACTTAGGGCTTGGCTGTATAAACGGCCCTCGGGCGGATATTGGCGCCGGCTAGTCGACAGTCAGTTCCTTTCAGAAAATCTTAGACGTGAGGTAACGAAAGCAAGACCAGATGTTAGCGAAGTTCTGCAGCATGTACTGACGCATAAATTAGCCTATGCCGTGGGATTAGAAAGCCGAGGTAGCTTCCCTGCGTACTTACATAAAATTTTACTATAGCGAAAAGCAGGGATGGAAGTTGGCGAATGGTAAATAAGCAAATTGTGACATGACTCCAACAATCATCAAAATTCAGCAAAAGTGGACGAAATTCGGGCAATGGTTGGTGCTCGATTTAAACTAGAAGAATTCTCGGTTTTCATATTCAGGAGGATCGTCACGTATTAACTCTGTTTAGAAACGCAGACTTCATATCATGCACAAAATCTGTCTTTGTGCACCAGAGAAACGTCAAATATCAAAGTCCCGTCGTTATATTCCGAAGGAATATTATGCGCAAACCTTGTCTTTTGCGAGACTTCAGTAAAGACCACGCATCACACATGACATGGAAACATCCCCCGGCGAAGACACTATCTTTCAACTAGAAGTACAACTTATACAGTTAAACCTCGCGTCGTGGGCACAAAACAGGCAACATGGAACAACACAGCGCGTATACTTCACAATCTCATGGTGATCAACTGCGGTTCAGCAAACATCAACATCTCAGGTGGCGAGCATGCAGAGGGAACGGGCCGGAATAAATCACTTTGCACATAGTACAAGCGTTTTCTTCATTTGCAGCCCATATCCAGTCAGGACGTGCCCACTACCTGAAGCAGAGGAAGAGACACATGCAGAATGAACCCCGAGAAAATCCCGACCTATCCACAAATCTGCCCCATCCGCAAGCCTAACCTGAACTATGAGGTGTTGAGCGAGAGGAGAGCTCAACTAGGTTTCCGACAGGCGGTGACCACCTCATTCATTCTCTTTGCATGCCCAGGGCATGGAAAATAAAGAACAAAAGGTAACAACTCCCCATTTACAAAGGGATTTGAAAATTGAAATTAATAACTAAGGATAATTTTAAAATGTTTAACTCCACACACAGAATTATTTAAAAATTGTGTTCTTTAACTTTGTATAGTAAGATTTTGTCCATTTCTTACGGTTGACCATTTACCACTTATCTTTAAAAAAAAAAAAAAAAAATGTAAATATCGGTTTGTCGTGAAGATAGCTTAAACACATATAACTTATTTGAAATCTTTAGAATGGAATGTCGAAGCTACCATCACAAGCTATCATATAGCGACATGCTCTTTAAATTCCAGTTATCCGTTTGTGTATATATTTTACAATGAAAATAATAAACCTGAATTAAATGCAGTACAATTATCTGTGATGATAGTGAGAGTAATCAGATTCTGAAGAAAGTTCGCACAAAAGTGAATAGAAAATTCAAACTGAATGCTTCACATGCTTTTTAATGGCACATCAATATGCAGACATATACGTGAAGGTTACGTGTAGATTATTTGATGTATCAGACAGATTAAATATTAACATGTTTGCTTTCCTGTGCTGTGTAGTTATAGTTTTAAATAGTAACAGTTGTTTGTGATCTTGGAATTGCTATTTAATGCTGAACAAATGGCCTTAGTAATTAATTTTCTTATGTGTTACGTTTTGTGTGGTGGCACTGAATATGTAATGAAAGTGTGCTAATAGAAGAGCCGGCCCTCGTAGCCACGGTCGTTACAGTGTATGTCTCTAGCGTTCCGCTGCGTAGAGGGTTGCGGGTTCGAGTCCCGCCTTGGGCATGGGTGTTTATGTGTATCGTGTATATGTGTGAAACCAAAGAAAACATAGTAAAATAAACAGAAACAATAAATAAACGGTTAAATAGGGAAAAGAAAAATATCTATGGACATAGATATTAAAAAAAATAAAAAAAGTTAACCCAGAACTACCATTTTGCCAACCGACCAAGGAGCTTGCATCCACTTAGCACTTATGCACAGTAAAGTTCGACTACCTGCAACAGTCGTGTAGAGTGGGGGGGGGGGCAGCAGTGGAATGACATCGTGGGTCACAAACTGGCATGTCTGATTCTAATGGATACCTGACAGCAGAGTGGGGCCGTTAAACAAAATAGTACGAAAGTCATGGGTACGGGATCAGAAAGCACGACCTAATGAATGCGAGTTACAAAGATCATCTCGCTCGATGTAATCATATATGCTGATACACAAAGAGGAAACATATCGTTGCGTATTCTGGATAGCTTGAGAAAGCACTCAGCATAATCTGGTTATTCATTATTGAATAGTTTATTCTTTCTTGGTTGCTGAAGGCTATGTAGCATTTCCAAACATTTTTAACGAGTGGTACACATCAGGGGTAACCGACCACGGAAAGAGCAGCATTTTTACCTAAAGAGCGCGGTGACAATAGTTATGGAAAGTACTCTATATGATGAAATTTTTATTTTAGCTAAATCATATCTAAGGTCCATTGAGGTGCATTTTAACCAATAAAAATTCAATTTTTAAAGTTATCAGAAATAAATGTGTTGAGGTCTCCTGGAAACAAAGAGCACGCTCGTACGGAAATGTGTATTTGTGTGGGAGATAGAGTGAATGAAAGGGAGGGTTATGTAATATGTCTGGAACACTCAAAACCGAAAAGTGGAGTTAAAAAAATTAGTATTCAGTTCACTACTTTTCGAGGCTTCAAGGCGATGTGTTTCACTGAATTCTACTCGCCTCAAACAACATGTGGCAAAATGTTTATATGTGGTTTGCTGACAATGCAATTAAAGTGTCACATATTTGAGATATTGCCATAACATATAAAACGCGTATCTTGCATTTTATAAAAATATAGAGCACGAAGTATTCTATAAATACTTCTGTTTTCATATTATTCCGAAGGTACAAAGGAGGACAAAAACTGATTTCAAAATATTATCCAAATTTGCCATATACCTTTTTTGTAGCATCACCTCTATAACTTTATGCGTAGCTGATAATTTTGCATGTTAAAGATTACTCACTCAGATGTTGTGTGCAACTGGCTGGAACGTTTTGAACTGAATTTCAGTCATTCTCAACAGGATGTCTTTCAACTGTTTTACAGCACAGTAGTTGAATGACATCCTTTTGAGACTGAAATTCAGTTCAAAACGTTCCAGCCAGTTGCACACAACATCTGAGTGAGTAATCTTTAACATGCAAAAATGTCAATTACTCATAAAATTATAAATAATGCCTCTCACTTTCAACATTTTTGGCCATTAGGGTCACTTCTATTTCTTTTCATACGAGCTTGTTTCAAACAAAAATGCATATGTGATACAAAATGATCGTTATTTACACTACTTCTGGGTAATTAAGTGCATGTGCCTGAATTTGCGATTACTATTATTGTCCCCATGGTGACTGACGTACCGAGCGGCATGGCTCAGACGGTTTCGTCTGTAACCCGCACTCGGGAGGTCCGAGTTTGCTTCCCGTGGCCGGCTTACCCGACCATGGGATTTTTCGCAGCTTTTCCCGGGTCACCAGGCGAATGCTAGGTATTTTAATTACATTCCGCGAATTTCCTAACCCTCCATTTCATCTCCATTATCATTTCAATCATCTCACATCCGGTGGTCTCTTTCAGAATAGAAGTATCGGCGGCAGTCTCGACACTGCATGGAAGGATGATGTGGTCCTGGTATTTTGCCGGTTGTACCGGTCTGCCGAGGAGGTTTCAACTGGTCACGCGGGTCCCTTCCCTATCCACTATCGTGACTGCTGGGACGGCCGCCCTATGTCTCCTCTCGACTCATCCTTCCGTGGGTGCATCGCTTGGGGCCTAGGTACAACAGATCAAGTCTGTTTGCAATGTCGAATCCCCACCGTCAGATTCTCTATTATCCTATGGTGACTGACGTAATAAAGGATAAAAGTACTTATATGAATAGTGTAACTTATATAGAATATTTTAAACATGTTTAGAGACGGAGAGTTTTACTTTCTCTATCAATTACTTGTAGGTTTTGCAGAATTCGATATCAAGGTTTACTGGAAATACATGTTTCGGGGCCCCATAACCCAAAAAGAAAGCATTTTAAAAAATCCAAATGGGCATGTGCTTTTGGACAGCGTAGCTCAAAAACCAAATTTGAATGAACAGATCCAGACTGAAAATACCATCAAATATATAAAATACCAAATTTGTCTATTAAACTCAATGACTACCAAAGTTGTGACACGAAGTTGTTTAAGAAAATATACTACAAGTTTTATGTTAGTATAACTAGTAAACCATGAGATAAAACAGGAGCGTGGCGTGGGTGATTCATAAGTGTTGCCGGTTGCTTCAGAGTTAATCTGGGGAGTGGCAGTCGCGAATGCCGAGGGTTTCCGGGTTAATATTATATAGGTTGTTGTATAATATAAAACAAACACAAATATATAAATAAAAATTAAAGGGACATGCCTTATTTAAAATGTATTTACAGTTGCTCCAATTTAGAATGTATATTTGTATTTCAGTTTAATGTACCGATTCTTCTCCAAGAAAACATCAATGACAGAGTTTTGATATGCTGCTTGCTGTTTCTTTTTAAGTTCATTAAATTAGTCCTTTTCCACTGATAACACGGACAGAGATGAAAGTCTATTTGGACTGTTTTTCTCAGATAAGTGTGTATTCTGCGGAGACCTGAAAAAGATCGTTCTGGTGATGCACTGGTGGCCGGAATAATGAAAATTAAAGGTGCGTTCGTGTGATGCTTGATCGTGTGATTTAGTTTTTAAATGTTTAACATTCGGAGTTGGCCTTCCTGTTCAAATTATGTGACACTTTTCATCAAAAGACCGAGAACTCAAGGACCGATATTAAAGGTGTGGATCACACAAACACAATCACTTTTACCCGAAAATTGTGGTGCCATTCTTCTTATTGTACTTTTAACATTAAATCATTTGCCATATTACTGTTACACGAGAAGAATTAACACTAACACGCAAGGTTTGCCATTTCACTGCACTGGCAACAATCGTTCTATCAACAGATAACTAAAGCCGCTATTGTCCCGCCAGGCCACTGATATCCCACACGAATCTGTACGCTTCAGTTTGCCAGTGAGCACCACTGGCAAAATAACGAGTTATTTAGAACTGGGGAATGCTAAACGACCGATCTCGGGGGATCTTACACCGACCGGTCCCGCCGGATCGGTCACAAATTAACTAAGGAGGGTAAGGAAATCGCTTGGACATTAAATTATTCTTTGAACAAAAAATAATGTAAAATTTGGATACACTTTCTTCAATTTATTTGCTGTTGCCGGCGGCAACAAAGGCAATATTAACGCCACGCCACTGAGATAAAATTTCTTACTACAGAGAAAATATGTAGCCCATTAAAACACACAAATTATTTCAAGCGGGCTTTCCAAGATGCATGGAATTATTTATTTGAAATTTTCAATACTTTTTTGAATTTATCATCATTCAATTGCTTCTCACAATGTCGTAGAAAGGGTACGGAACTTCAGGGCCCTTTATAGCGACCCACCTTTAAGCTCTTGACTTTGTGATTGAGTGTATAACAAAATGCTCAAGGAAACAATCTCTGCAAAGTTTATTATGTTAAATATGAAGATAAAAAATTCTTATGGAATAATCATAGGGTCTTATAAAAACAAACAGTTTTGGGTGGAATGTAATGAAACGGTACATATGTATTAAATAGTATCTTCTGGAATTTACCTAAACGCGCAAGTTACTTAAAGAGTAGCCTTAGGGAGCTTTAAATTCACAAGAAGGTAGGCATTTCGATGTCTCTCAGTCCTGCTCGTTATAATTTCTTTTTAGGAGTAAAATATATTTGTAGGAGAAGTGCTAGAATACCAACCAGGACCTTGGAAAGGAAGTAAAAGAGGGCAGAATAAAGAAAAAGAAAGGCACGAGGCCAGAGTTCGTCACGTTGGGCTGTCGAAGTGGCTACTGGAGTTCTCTATTCAAAACCTGGCGCTCGTTGCAATGGCTCAGAACACAATTTGCAAAGGCACGGCGTTTTCGTAAAAACTTTATTCGTTCCGTGCCAGGAAGATGCGTACGCAATTATTCAACACAGGGTATTGCTTTGATCCAAAGGTTTTGAGTAAGGTACACACACTGGAGGCTGCACATTTCAGCACCTTACGAAGCTCTATGGAATTGTATTTGAAATTTTGGAGATAGAGAGGGCATATAAAAACAGTCTGATGTGATGCACTCACATGACTTTCTCTATTAATGATAAATGTACATATGTATGTTCATATGCTGTTGTGCTGAAGGTTAGCTTTTTAAAACTCGGATGGACAATGAATTAATTGAAAATATAATCTGTTTCAAACTTCTCGTTTTAAATATATGGAAACCGAGCTAGACGGTTCAGGCGGTTTCGTCTGCGGCCCGCATTTGGGATGCCCGGGTTCGATTCCCGTACCCAGCCTACCTGACCCATGGGTTCTTTCCGGGGGGGGGGGGTTTCCGGGTCTCCAGGCGAATGCTGGTTAGGTTAATTAAATGCACCGTTTTACTGTATCTTCAATTCATCTCCGTTATAATTTCATATCATCTCTCATCTCGTCTCTTTCAAGTTAGAAGGCGTCGGTGGGAGTCTCGGCGCAGCAGGGCAGGATGATATGCGCCCGTTAAGTATTTCCTCCTTCGGAAGGACGGTCTCCGTTCTCGGAGCCGAGCTGCTGGGCCATTTCAGGACCACGGTGGGTGGGATACCGGTTGTACTGGCCTGCCGGGAAGTTTCCAACGATAAACAGCTGTCATGGCTCTTTGGGACGGCCAAGCTCTGGCTCCTCTAACCTTATCCTTCCTCCTGCTGTGCCCCACTTGGGAGCATAGGCACAGTAGATCAAGACTGGTCACAGTGCCGAACAACCGCCGTAGCATAATCTAATTTAATCCAAACATATGGAAGGAAACAAATACAGATGAGTTGAGTCCAGAGGTTCTAGTCCCATTAGTCCTGGGGCCGAAGGACCAAGACCCGGGCCTCTTTCAACCAGGCAGTGTCCGAGCTGTCCCAAAGGGCGCCCGGCATTCTCCGTGGAGCTTTCCATAGGGCAAGACCTGGGTTACTAACAAGCCCCGCCCCTCTGGTCCAAGGACACAAGACGGGATGGAAGTGGATACGCCACTTACGCGCGCCAACACAAAAAGGTGAAGGCTACCGATATGACCTCGGTGGGGCCGCCTGATGATCTAGCACACCTTCTACTATCTCTGCAGGCTAGTACCCGGGAATATTAATGGCTTCCCTCAACCCCGTCCGGAGACGGGGGTATCGGGATACACACAGGTATCGGGATCCACTGCCCCCTAGAGACCAACCCAATCCGAACAACTCCCTATGAGGGAGGGGCTAGAATGTTCAGCCCGAGGTTCCTCTGGTAACGTCAGAGGTACCACGAGTGCTAAGGGTCCGCAGCGCCCGCACTACGGCAGCTGAAGGGGACGGATCCCCTCCCGTACGGGAAGGGAACAAATACAGAGACAGAAATATTTAACATAACACTTCTGAACCATGAATTTCCCTCCAATATCTTCAGCTTAAGACGTTCCGCTAAGGTATTTGTATTTCTCTTTCTCCTCTCCCATATATTTATAATAAGATCGTTCTAGTTTGAGACAGATTATACTTCACACCATTTTTATGAAATGATTGTACAATGAACCACAAAATTTTATAGTGAATCCTCTCCTTACCTCTTGTAAGTGTAATGTACAGTCGCAGTTATTCATGAGAATAGGTGAAAAACTGATGTTAACGCACCAGGATGTGAAACATCAGCGAGACTTCCTTAACCTCCCCCTACGTCTCCCAACTTCTAGAAATGTTGCGTAGTTTATAAGTACCTTTAGAACAAGTGAGTGAGTGTGTGGTGTTTTAAGGCCCGTCGACAGCGAGGTCATTTGGGCCCGCCGTTTGAACAATGATCAATATAGAATATCGATTTCTTTTCGATAAGTACAGCAGATCAAATTTTAAACTGTTCTTAGATCTTATAGCTATTTAATAACATAATAACTAGTTAGTTTCCATATAATGCAGAAACTCTTTGCGTGTACATATACTAGTGCTGAAACTAAGATATGGAAGGGTCTAACTATCAGGCCACCTCTTTGAGAAGAATAATTTGCTAAAAACGGGGAGAAATAACCTGATCACTTTTTACAAGTAAAATATTGGTATACTGATTAATAACGTTAGAAAATTTCAATCTTTACACAGTAATCTAGAATGCCTTGCTAAATTTTTATATTAAACTCTAAGAACGAAGGGAATGAAACGTCGAAATGATTTCTGTCATTATAAATAAATTTTCTCTGGAGTAACAGAACTTTATTTTCACTTCCACGGAAATCTCAATGAAAGTTAAGTATTCACAATACGTTATTGGTAACTCAAACATGTTAGTAGTTTAATACATAACTTTAGGGAACCCTTTTTAGTGCTTAAGTAATTCAAAAATTGAAACTAGAAGGCATTTTATAGCCCTATTTTTCAGAAATAATGGGAGTTTTGAACGATGATGATCCCATATACACATAAATAACATTTGTGTCCCTTTTATAATATGAGTAGATGAGTATGAGTACAAAGTCTTTTTTGGAAAGTAACTGTTCTTTCACACTAGTCGTGTGTAGGACGCACTATGAAAGGGTAGAGCCAGACTGAAAAATTCAATGCCATAGCCGGGATTTGAACCACGGATCTTCTGGTCTCTGCCCAGCCGCTCTAAATCATTGAGCTATTATGGCCAACGTGCCAACATGACATTAAATTCTCCAACTGACTCGTGTGTTTTCCCGGTAAACCACTAGGAGTTCTCATAAACACATGAGACAACTACCTTAATGGCGACTTACTATGCTGTAAGTACTTTAAGGCCCGGGCTTTATAGTTCGGACCACTATTAGGTACAATTAATGGAAAATGGAAAAACACGAGTCAGTTGCAGAATTTAATGTCATGCAGGGACGTTGGCCATAGTAGCTCAATGGTTTAGAGTGGCTGGACGGAGACCAGAAGATCCGTGGTTCAAATCTCAGCTATGTCAATTAATTTTTCAGTCTGGCTCTACACTTTCAAAGTTTTTTTTTCTTTTAAAATTACATTTATTGCCTTTATCGTATTTAACTTTTTATGAACCAGGTATTTGGCTATACTATGGAAATTCATATTCTCACTGTTTAATTAAAATGTTTAATAGATTGTTAATGTTAAATCGTCTAAAACTAATGTTATTATAGTATAACACTGGAAGGTATCAGTTACCGTTACCAAGAATATATGGCAGGAAGATTCAATATATTGCAAATGACCTTGAAGCTACTACTAGATGCATAACTAATGCTTGAGGGATACTGGTATCAGTTACTGTACTGTTCTAGTACAGCTGCTATAGATACAGGCTGTCCATGGTTTGAATCCCGTGCTAAACTGAATCTGCATCCATCCTCATTAACATACAAACTTAGGGGGTAACAGAAGGCCAACAATAGGGCTATACATAGCTGCTGCATGTAAATAAGACTGATTACATGTGATTCTCCGGACAATTAGCAGATTATACAGGTAGAGGCAATATGTGTAACCTAAGGAAGGTGATGGTGAACCATGCATCCTGAAGAATATCGCAAACTTGATGTAAACTTGAGCGTTTAGAAGAAAATTTAAGGTACATCTTCTGATGTAATTAAAATTCATGTTAAAGTATGTATTGGTAATGTTTTACGATTATAAGGCGCATACGTGTGGTTATTACCTTGAACTATTTTGTTTATATGGAGGACTGTATGACGTAACTAGTTTTAAAAACATGGGAAGGCATAGAGAAGATATTACAGAATTATTGTTGTAACGTCGTGTTGGTTTCTGGTAGTAAGGAGTAGCATTTTTACCAACAAATATAACTATGATTACTCTGTTTTAACAATTGATATCCTAAAAAAATAAAATGAACTTTTTTGATATTGCTGATGGGCAGTGCAAAGTCTGAGGCGTCCTGAATGCACATAAGTCTTTAGAAGAAAACTCAAAATTGGGATTAAGATCTTTCGTCCCGTTGTTTTTCAGAACAATCCCAAATTGATACCGCCAGTCTATAATTTTGCCAGTATGCGATGTGCTGACCTGTTTTGTAATATTTTTGTGTTCACATTCACAATTAATTTGTGAGGGCTTTGAACAGAAAATGTCAAAACTCAGCCAGTTTACTGCCGAACATGACGTTTGCTTTAAATTTGGTATAATGATCTATGGTTGTCAATGAGGGAATTTTAAAGCTACAGCATTCTCAACCGTATTGTACATACTTTACACGAACATTCATAACTTGGCAATGAGTTGTTATTAAACATTTGATTGTTTATGATGCACTTATACTTAAATTTCGAAATATTTTTATACAGAAATATGAATTGAAATTCCATTTCATATGTACAAATTAGAAATTAATAAATTTTATTAAATACATTACATTAATACATTATTTAGTGTTACCGTATTGGAGAACATTGTGTATTGACATTAGTAATTAATGTGTTGGCACATAAGTGCTGGCGATTCTTTAAATGATAATTTTCCCTGCAAAATTAAATATTTTAGCAATGCGATGTTATGTGATAGAAAATTATGTGCTCTACAAAACAGTGCGTTTAGCTCTTGTATGCTACTATTTTTTATTTTTAGCTTAATAAAATGGATTGACAACTCAACAACAAGGGACATTTTCTAAACCTTCTACTTTTTGCGTTTAATAAAGGTACCAAAGACAAGGTGCTCAATGAAGCAAGTGCTCAAACTGCTCGTTGTTGTATATCTGACACTTTTTATTGGCCCTAAAAATAAAAAAACAGTATACAAGGATATAAAAATAAAATATTATTTTTCGGAGCACATAATTTCCTGTCCATTGCTCAAACTTTCTCTTACAAACAAGATTTATGGGCCAACCATTTAAATTAATTTTTCTAATATTTAACTGAGATTTCTCGCGTACCACATCACAGACCCTTGCCACATTGTATGTCACACATTTAAATTACACCTGGAACGAACGAAGAGTAATTAGGTTGATGAGGAGGTATAGGTAAAGCAAGACTGTGTTACTTGCCCCATTTGACTAAGGATGCAACCCTGTTTACGCTTGCTTGGTGGTCTATCGCTCCCTAGGGCCTGCTTGCGGCGCTTACCGTCCACCTGCACTCAAGTTACATTTGTGGTTTTCACTAAACACAACTTAACCGCAACTACTCACGTTATGAAGCCAGATGAGCTTCCTCCAGGGTGGATTCGCCTTCACGTGACACTCGAAGTAAACATCATCTCCTTCTTTGATGTCATCCGCATTTAGAGTGCTGCCGAGCATCAGCGAGACGATGGGTGGAACTGTAAGGATAAAGGACACACCATTACTCACTATGTTTCAACATTAGCTGATCAAAATCAATACAGTATTCTGTCAACAGAGCCCTTTGTCACACCCATGCATATCTCACTTGCTGGAAGGACTGTGAGGTCCCTGGAGACCAGTAGAGGATATCCTCGAGATCTGAAGGTCCACAAGTTAGCGGCACCTCCGCACTCTACTGATTATTTCCTGTAAGGACGAAGACTGGCAATGCAGCGCCTGTTGCGCTATAAATTGCACTCTTACTCGAACAGTAATTATAGGTGGAACACAAGTATACCAGTGTTTCTTTATCCCATTTTCTAATTATCATCTTATTACTTACACAATTTAAACAGTTTCAAAAAATAACCACACCAGAGTCAGATTAAGCTATCGATTTTGTATAACAACAAAATAACTTATTATCAGGCAGAGGAATAATTAGTCTTTTGAAATTATTTTAAACAGTTATCTAGAGTACAAAGAATGCAAACAATTGATGTACAGGTAAACAAAATCCGCTGAGTGTGTCTGCAAACACCAACAGACTGTACAGAGATGGGGTGGTTTATGACCTGCGACGTCATTGCATAAGTCCATTAGGTTCAACTTCATTTGCCTTCCTCCAAGCTTTAATGCTTATAAATTCCAGATATACATTTTATTAGTCATGTAAATGTATTAAAATATTAAATTTTCATAAAAACCACCTGAGTTACACCCTTTGATAAAGAAAAGTGAGTAGACTCTGGAAGCCTATATTTCTCGAAGTCCACATCGTATCCACGGCCGGTTTACAATGGTGTCACGGAACGCGCCACTTTAGCTTAGTCCTACTGAATCCTCTCCTAATTACAATAATAATGACAACGTACACATATTGTGTATTGTTTCATATGTTTCGCACAAATACACACAGTGAATCCCTCCTTTTTTCGCACAGTGTAATGTGTGTAAAAATTGAGTTTTATAATTCACTCGCAATTGAGTCTCACTTACTAAGCGTACACTGTGAGTCGAGCAGTTGTTGACAAGTATGTAGGAGCTAGACATAGAAAGGTTCAAATCCCGAGCATTATTTTGTTTTTATTGTAGAAATACAGAATGTGTATTATGCATATTGCATTATAACTTCCAATTGCTAAGGTTTACCTGATTGTATGACATCTATGCTTACATATAAGAACTGAAACACAGTACTCTGTTTTTAAACTAAATGGAATAAATATTTTATTCCTATATTCAAAATCAAATAGAAATTGAAATTAACTTGGTACCAGGTGCATAAAACCTCTGTTTCTATTACTGCCCTCATTCTACAGGGCATGAATGAAATTTTCACAAGAGGATACTTCGCATTGTATGCCAGCAACATTCACAACAGATGAACCCGAGTGTGTATACAACCAACATTAAGACAATTTTCTAGTAACATTGCATTTATTTCGGAACCAATAAGAATATGTTGTTTGCGTTTTATAAATGAATGGGTTTATACTATTATTATTTATCTTCAGCAAGAAAACCATAAGATATTGCTACCAAAGTAATTATAATAAAAGAATGCACATCAAGGATTCAAACTTACATTGCTCCACTTACGAGACACATGCGTTTTACCGCGCGGTTACCATGCACACGACCGAGCCCTTAATTATCGCATAGCTTTGAAATGAAGCCAGAGTGGTATCAAAGCTTATATTGGACAAATTAATTGTTCTTTCACACTAGCCGTGTGTAGGCCAAAGTAAAGAAAGGTAGAGCAAGACTAAAAACATCAATGCCATAGCCGGGATTCAAATTAATTTTTTCAGTGCGACTCTCCTCTCCAAAGAGTGTATTACGAATTCAGCGTCAGCCAATATTTCTGAAGTTTTCCGATTTGAACCTTGTTTCTGGTAGCTGAGTTTTTCTTTTTTTTCCCCTTTTTTTCAAAGGGTGTACATTTTAAAGAGAGAGAGAGAGAGAGAGAGAGAGAGAGAGAGAGAGAGAGAGAGAGAGAGAGAGAGAGAGAGAGAGAGAGAGAGAGAGAGAGAAGAACTCTAGTACCAATTTGTAGGGCGAAACGTACCCTAAAAGGGCACTGACTTTTCTCCTCTACTCCAAAATGTGCAGAGCTTATGATTTGCAGAATACACATTATAAACAGCTGCAGTAGTGCTTAATGTTTTTCTACTCCATAAATGTAGCAAGTAAACACACTATTCTATATTTCAACCAAAATGTGCATATCGAAATTTCACTGAAAATTTACGCCTATGAATGAAAAACGGCGTTTCAGGAAAAGATCCGCAATTTAACACAATTTTAAACACCAAACCTGATATTTAAGTTGAATAATGATGAGCATTGCGACAAGAAGACTTTGAAGAAAGTTCCCTTATCACTAAATACCCTTTCGTTACAGATGTGAGATTAGGCTGTGAAATCCTTTTTATTCTGAAAGACCCTTTTATAACTGATAAGCTGTAAGAGATAAAATATACCATTTCCAAGAGTCTTTGTTATTGGCTCAAACTTTAAAATACTTATACCTTCTTTAAGTAGCATATCGCTATTTTTTTTCCTTCTCGTGACCACGCCAAATAACATGAAATTTGAAAACTCTTACATGATAATTCGCTTTTAAAAGATAGCATCCTCATTACAGGGAAAATGAAAATGCATAGAAATGTGTAATGTTGGCATATCTCGACTATCAAAGGTAGGTAGAAGAGTAAGACATTTTAAAGAATAGTTTGTAGAATAATGTAACAGGATTATCGACCTCACAATGTCACGCCAATTTCTAAGTAATATGTCTGACTCAACTATCTCAAGTTGAGTCCTATCTCAGAGTGTGCGTGGGTATAGTTTAAAGGTAAGGATGACACCGGAATCAAGTTTGAAACGTTTAGTAACTTTTTAAGTATGGTTCTGAAGACTCATTTCAACACAGTGAAGATTGCAGAGTTTCTGAAGAGCATTTTCCGCAAACAACAACAAATGAACTATCCCCTGATAAACCTATAGGTGGAACACGGGTCGTAAATAATTTGTTCGAATAAAAAATTATTCGCTTACATAGAGACGTTGCCAACCAATGGATACTAATTTACAAATATGCGGAGTTAATGTACTTGATTCTTATACTACGCGATAACACGTGATTCTATCACTGAGGCAAGAAATGACGCCTCACGCAGCTACGTCTTACTCTATCAGCGACCAGTCCAGAAGTGTACAAGATTCTGCCCCGAACCTTCTACTCAGCTACCAAAATTCCCCTAAGAACCTCCTCTTTTGCTAACGACGCTAATACTAGCTTCTAATAGGATGTTGTCACTCCATTTCTATATCACTAACCTTTTTGCTTTTCACCTAAAGTCTCTCTATAAATTTCTAAGAAATCCTCTCACGTACTTTAAGAATTCCAAGCCTGCCGGAAATACCTTATCTGGCAACTTTGGATACTTTCACCGCTCTCGCTAACGTGAGCTACCATACGACTTCTGTGAATTGGCAGGAGACTTGCACTAACTAATTACCTTATTTAATGACATCTTACCCCGAGCCTAACTGTAATCATAATCTATTGCAAACCTAAAGCTCATAACATTTAACGAATACACAAAATATTAATTTCTAATTTTATTATCAGTAGTAATTTTTTCGACTGTTCCATAATTTCTGTATCAAGAGTGAATAGAGGACGTACTGATTGCAAAGTATTAAAAGATTAAAAACGTTTAAAACATAATACAATACAAATATGATAGTGAAATACACATGTGAAACAGAAGAGGAAATTTCAATTAGTAAAAGTGCACAAAATAATAAACATGATATTTTTAGTGAATTCTATTTAGATTTCTTTTAATGGAAAGAATGCAATATTTCTTGTACTTTACTTGTGGTAATTCATTTGTAAAACCTGGTACAAAATTTACAATGATATGTAAAAGCAGAACACCTTCGCTTGCCACAAACCACATCCATTATATACTTTATGCTCGTTCATGCCACACTTGTATTTATACGACTGACAGAATTACTTTAAGAGCAATCATTAGAGTACACCTGTTCATTAAAGTATTGGTATTCGACCAATCACAAGTGGCCACGTAAGATTGTGAAAGCGCAAGTATCGATTATTCTCGTTTCGATCCACAACGGTACTAGCGCCAGTTAAGAAAAAAATCAAATGTCTGAAACTCATAACAGTGACATTCAACTTACGACCCCGGCGTAATAAATTACGGCAAAAGCAGTAAATTTTACCAATAGCTTATTGACATTGAATTGTCTCAAAATATGAAATAATCAACCTTGTGAACTCACTATCCTATTTTGAAATCAACAATAAACATTAGGCACCAAACTGACTTATCTAAATGCTCAATTTGAATAACAATAAATAACCTATATTTGAAATAAAGTCACTTATGTTCATATTATCATTAACATTAATTGCAAATGAGGTTTCAATAAATCCAATTTGCTCCAGTTTGTCTATACTTTCTTTTAGGTTAAACTGCGTCACACGTTAACAGCTGTTTATAGGGAAGGAATCAATATTACTGCGCCTGCGTACTACGTACGACGTCTCACTTTACGATTGTAACATATCACTTAAATCAGAAATGGATACTTTGAAATGAAACATTTAATTTAGATACTTGATCGAGCATAAAGAGCCGTATGAAACTTAACTATAATGGTAATTAAAACGCTCGTACCATAATTATTAACCTCGCTTTGCTTCCCTCGCTCGATTAATAATAATAATACTCCCGTTTAATTACTACCAGTATAGTCTCGTTGCATAATATACTATTGTTCACACTGTGTTTAATACAACATTAAAAATTTTCCAAAATTCATACATATGAATTTGTATATGTATTATGCCCGGCAAAGCTTCTCCGTTCGTCCTGTTTAATTTATATAGCTTGCGAGCCCTTTAAAACATGTTACGTGACGATTAAAATTTCTATTCGTAAGTTGTTCCATAATTTGCAGTAAAGAACGATAAATGCCGTTTATATAAAAGTGAACTTTTCGGTAAACTCAACGAAATTTTGTGCGGTCCTTTGAAAAGAAAATTATCAGATGAAATTTGTTAATATGGTCGACTTAATTTAAGTCGCCGTAACTAGGTGGTTATATCACTGTGGTTCTGCTAGGATATATCTCGTGAATCGGTTTTTGGTGAAAAGTTAGTCTTCTAGATCTTTTATTGTGACCGCAAACTTCGCTAGGATTTGGTGTTAGGCAACTACATTTCTGGTTTATACCCGTGCGGACGTACGTCATTAGGATGCTCTATGGCTCCTTGGCTCTTTTTTTTTATTATTAATTTACATCCTCCAAAGTTAAGTTATATCGGACAATGAATGGAATGGGTGAAATGATGCTCAAATGAGCCCAGGGTGAATAGAGCTTAGAGTTACCCGACATTCGTCTTTCACCGTCGTCTCTATGAAAAGATGGCAGTACATTCGCTATTACCATCCATTTTCACCCTTTTTTGTATTAGACTTAAGGTGGAAATTTGGGTCGTAGTATTAAATATGCAACTAGGATTTATCTTGGCAACTAAGGGAAACTGCTAACGAGCGTGATCGCTCAGGTGGTAGCGTCTGTGGCCTGCATTCTGGAGGTCGCGGTTAGGATCCTCGCGGCCGACCGTCCTAATCTTGGGGTTTTCAGTGTACTTACTCTTATCCCCCGCTTCACTTCCTCTCATTTCATTCCCTTCATCCGGTGTTTCCAGGTAGCAAGAATCAGTGAAACCGCCAGTGGGCTACTTTGCGGTGGTGTTGCCCTCTGGAAATACGGAAATTAGCTGAGGGAGGCCTTTTGTTCGCCAACTGCGCTTTCAGAGGAGGCTGCTTGATCAACCTGACCTGGTTGGCTAGTGGCGACTCCCTATGGCAACGTGGAACTCCATTGGACTGAATAAACTGCCTGCAACTGTTAGGGACCCACCGTGGTTTTGGTGCCGCCTGTGGATAGATTCATAGCATCATTCCTCCAGGGCTGACGCACAATAAGCCATCGGTTTATGTGCCGGAATTCTGACCGTGATAGATATGACAGAGGCAAACTACGAGAAAATCAGTTTACGGAATCCGAATTAGGGATCTCCCGAATGCAAGCCACAGACGTTATAGTCCGACACCATCCCGTTGTTTAACAATAATGGTCCTATTAGTAAACGAACATAATTTTTAACTTACATATTTAACATTATTTACTTCCAAAACTATTAACACAATAAAAAAGCAATCGGTTTTATTTATTGATATGCCATATTTCTGATATTTAACATATTTTTCAAAGTATTAAGAAATAAAAATAAATACATAATTAATTATTTAAATAAAAAATAAAGGGGTAAGTCAATGAATGAATGAATAAGTAAATAAAAAATAAATAAATAAATAAATAAATAAATAAATAAATAAATAAATAAATAAATAAATAAATAAATAAATAAATAAATAAATAAATAAATAAATAAATAAATAAATAAATAAATAAATAAATAAATAAATAAATAAATAAATAAATAAATAAATAAATAAATAAATAAATAAATAAATAAATAAATAAATAAATAAATAAATAAATAAATAAATAAATAAATAAATAAATAAATAAATAAATAAATAAATAAATAAATAAATAAATAAATAAATAAATAAATAAATAAATAAATAAATAAATAAATAAATAAATAAATAAATAAATAAATAAATAAATAAATAAATAAATAAATAAATAAATAAATAAATAAATAAATAAATAAATAAATAAATAAATAAATAAATAAATAAATAAATAAATAAATAAATAAATAAATAAATACATGAAAATTAAAAACAGCACCTACGAAATGTTTTAAAACAGCATACAATTGGTGTGCATATTATGTATGCATTACACCCTGATTGATACAGTATGGTTTCAAATGAATGGACCCGAAATTGAGGATTTTTGAACATTTTACAGAGGAGAATGTAAGATCCAGCACGCAGGCGTCAGTGATACATTAATTGGAGACATTTGTGCAGGCATGTGGCTGTACGTTACCTCTGAAGAAATGCAGGAAATGCCGGTGAAATTGACTGAAATGCATTGAAGGACGGCGACCACAAGGAATGTGGCCACGTGTGAACGAATGCAAACAGAGCGATTGTAATTGCGTCGCCTGTCCAGTCTGGTAAATTCCTGCTGCGTCTAATGACGCCGCCTGCACGGCGATTGAGCACGTTAATTGGCATCTGACTCGGCGTTAGATTTGGGCCAGCGAACTGCCGTTAATTGGCTAAGACGAATTGCAACCTCGCACCCACCGGCCTCAATCACGCCTCCTCGTCAACGATATGTAACGGGAGTCAACGACATTAGTTCTTTGGGAAGCGAGGTCGAGCCCGGAACATGGCAGGAAAATATGTATTCTGAGCAGATGAGTAGCATATTATCTCTCATTATTTATGATCTGGGGTTTCTATCAGGGTCATAGATGGTATTTTATCTTTTATTGGCTGTAGGCCAAGTGTAGTTAATAAACGCAGGCAACTGAGAAAATCCTTTACTTCCTAATCCGCGGTCTGAGCTAGAATCTGTCATGAAATTTACTGAAATAATAATAATAATAATAATAATAATAATAATAATAATAATAATAATAATAATAATAATAATAATAATAATAATAATAATAATAATAATAATAATAATAATAATAATAATAATAATAATAATAATAATAATAATAATAATAATAATAATAATAATAATAATAATAATAATAATAATAATAATAATAATAATAATAATAATAATAATAATAATAATAATAATAATAATAATAATAATAATAATAACAATAATAATAATAATAATAATAATAATAATAATAATAATAATAATAATGATAATGATAATAATAATAATGATGATAATAATAATGATGATGATAATAATAATGATGATGATAATAATAATGATGATGATAATAATAATGATGATGATAATAATAATGATGATGATAATAATAATGATGATGATAATAATAATGATGATGATAATAATAATGATGATGATAATAATAATGATGATGATAATAATAATGATGATGATAATAATAATGATGATGATAATAATAATGATGATGATAATAATAATGATGATGATAATAATAATGATAATGATAATAATAATGATAATGATAATAATAATGATAATGATAATAATAATGATAATGATAATAATAATGATAATGATAATAATAATGATAATGATAATAATAATGATAATGATAATAATAATAATAATGATAATAATAATAATAATGATAATAATAATAATAATAATAATAATAATAATAATAATAATAATAATAATAATAATAATAATAATAATAATAATAATAATAATAATAATAATAATAATAATAATAATAATAATAATAATAATAATAATAATAATAATAATAATAATAATAATAATAATAATAATAATAATAATAATAATAATAATAATAATAATAATAATAATAATAATAATAATAATAATAATAATAATAATAATAATAATAATAATAATAATAATAATAATAATAATAATAATAATAATAATAATAATAATAATAATAATAATAATAATAATAATAATAATAATAATAATAATAATAATAATAATAATAATAATAATGTATTAAAGTCTAGAAGTTTCACGTTGATTTCAATTCTGAATCAACAATTAACGTTAACACATATTTCTTACACCAAAAATCGCGTTCATATGGAGGCAGATGTAGATAATGAATTTGTGGTGTGTGTGTGTGTGTGTGTGTGTGTGTGTGTGTGTGTGTGTGTGTGTGTGTGTGTGTGTGTGTGTGTGTGTGTTAACGAGCATTTTCTCTCAAGAATGCCCATGTTACGAACGTCTAATTGCAATTTGATTACTTTCTCCAACCGGTGAGAGGTTCTAAAGTATAAGGCAACACGAAGTAGACACTGTTATTTGTACAGTTGTATAATTGCTTCTACCCACTATCATAAATTAAATAAATTCTCTGCTACACACAGAGTAGGCGAATTAAATGCATATTTTGAGACTGAATAAAAAAATAAAAAATAAATATAAAAAGGATTTGTTGGAAAATTATGCGCAATTGTTTTCTGAAAATGGCTCCAATTTGTTTATTAAAATCATATAGTTAAGGTATTCTCATGAGAAATGAAGTGTATAACTCGAATGTTCTGGGAATAGCCTCTAAAGTTCTATTCTGAATGATTATTACATAGCTAACTGATAAACTGTACTAGAGACGAAACGTTGCTGCACAAAACAGTAGATCTCAGTAAAGCTACACTTTATCTCAAACGTCTTATGTTGTGAAGTAATTGTATGCAAGATCGCCATTTTTGTTGATTTTCATTATAAAATATTAATTATTAGTTTTGTAAAATACAAATTCCTTATTCGAACGTGTATCTCTTGACCATACAAAAAGTGTGGAATTTCAAAAACATCTCATAGCCACCAACTATTAAAGGGTTTGACCATCAATTAAATTCTCTGCATTTACTTATGCTCGTGTCAACAACTAAATATGCAATAACTAAATTTATATAAATGTTGGTCCTGATAGGCATAAAGTAGACAGAGGATAAATGCTTGTAGGAATATTTTAAAGAGTAGAGAAAGTCATGCGTGTTCAACACATCAGACTTTTTAAACATTGAGCAGCATAACTCAGGAAGGAAACATCGCTTAAATTTCAAACACGGTAGACAAGTTCAACATCTTCCAAGAACGTGATACAAAGATTAAAGATTCTTAAGAAAATACCTCTACTCCAAACCATTCTTTATATGGAAAATTTAGGAAAATTTTAGCTTTCTCAAGAATAAAGGTGGTAAAAGAGAATTACGATTTTTATTAAAAAAATACCACACGTTTATAACATTTCCATGATAAATAAAATACATATCTAGAGCCTCTGAATGACTACTGTATAACTGATAAATTGTAAGAGACAATATCTGTACAGAAATTAGACTTTCTTGAAACATATTCTTTATTTCAAATTTATTTATTTTATGGATTTAAAATCCCTATCCCTATACTAGTACTTCTCTCAATTAGGAAGTCATTATTCTTTTTTCTCTCTCCCCTTTTTCTTTCTCTCTTCTGGTCATAAAAAGAAAACGGGATTACAAAGGCATCAAATAAAGAGTAGTTGTAAAAAGGCTTGACCAAGGATTAAATCTATTGTATTCACCTCTGGCATTTATCTACAAGGAAATGTGTTGTAAGATAATTTCTTCAGCGTCGATTAAATTGAAACAAATCGAAGAATATTGTTGTTGAAGAAAGGGTAGAGAAAGTCATGATTCTATAAGCCATTCCAATCGAGAAAGCAAGGACCTGTAAGCGAGAAATTGGTGGTTCAAACCCAGACGGAACCATCCTACTTACTCCCCATAACTGGAAAATGTCAAGAGGGACATTAAACTTAGGCTTGGGAGGTTTCCTTCTCAAATTTACTTTTGCTGCGATCATTCCGTTTAGGTATTATTAGTGTCCATCGCCTGCGCTGCCGTACGCAGTAAGAAGGCCGCAAAGCGCTACCAAAAAGGACTAACCACTCTTAAGGAAACTGATCTGGAAGAGGTAGAGAAAGACGGTGCGAAAGAGCGTGTTGAAGAAGAGGAAGAGAGGGAAGCAGAGGTAGAGGAAGCTCTCTATTTAACAAAAAACGCACAGGTTTCTAGTCCGTTATGTTGGCGGGGTAGTTCGAGTGGCTTTTGTACACAACACTAGTTCACGTATTTACAATCACTTGAAGTTTTTATGCCGTATAAAGATACAGCTTTTAAACCTGGATATTTTACATCAAAATATTCCGAAATAGTAAAAATAACAAAAAACATAAGAAATACAAGTACAGATTACACAACAACCGATTGCACATAATACTTAAAATGCTGATATTGAGCTATTTTAGAAAAAAATCTGGTGTTGCATTCACATGACTTTTCTATCCATTATTCTGTAAAATATTTATGCAAGTAATTGTTATTCTGTACACTTCTTGTTAACAGAGCTATATTTCCATTACAAATTTACACATTTCGTTGCAGGTATCAGAAGAACTGAGTGAATGAAGCGATAGTCAAAATTTTAAAAGCGGTTCGCTATAATGACTTTAAAATTCCCTTCTCTTTGCATAACCACTCACAAAAAGAATAGCGATTTTTGATTGAAGAAGTATAAAAATTTAAGAATTAAAACAAATGCCAAACAATACCGCTCAATGGCTAATATCAGAAAACAGGCATCCTTGTGCACTTACTCCTGTATGTGAACAGCATAACTCAAAAACCAAAAATCTCTGAACTTCAAGCGTGGATCTTAAGTTTAGTTTCCTGTATGAATAGGTGACGAAGTTTTTAAAAACAAACAAGAACTTCTGGTGTTCCAAACTTAAGTTCTACAGGGAAAATGTTTCGAAAATTTAAGTTTTCTCAATACTACCTTTAACAATTTGTATTAAGTTACAACATATTTAAGATGCTTTCGTTACAAATCAAATGTATACCTTGAAATTTCCTGAGAATAGCCTCTGAATTTTTTGTGGATGACTTTTGCATTAGTAGTTAACCTTAAGAGTTACACAAAGTCTTACTACACCAAAAATAGAGAATTCATTTATGTAAAATCAAATTTTGTGTTGGGATATTCCTTTATACTCTAATTATTAATTCGAATTTCATAACACCTATACTCCTCTCAAATCTAAGGCATTTATTGCTTACTTCACTATCTCTGATAACACAAATAATGTCAAAACCATCACACATAAACCAACTGTATTTAGATTTGACTGTGCTTAAGTTTACTATATTCCCCTATTCCCAATACACCTTTCAGCAAATGTATAGTAAAACCATTTCTACATATATCTACTTAGATTAACATGAAGTAGAAAGAAGAATAGGGATTTTAAGAACAGTTTGATGCAAGTTTTTTTTTCACATCAATTACTTCTACACTGGAAAAGGTTGCTGCATGCATTGGTCGCTAGTTTGGTGCAGCTTATTCTTACGTTGTAAATTCTGAAGTAGTGTGGCTTATCCTCAGGGTAGAGCAAAGAGTTCCTTCAAAGGGTATGCGTGGATATGTATGGGAGTAAGGTTGGTTCTAATGAGACTGGAATGCAAGTTTCAGACTGGTTTAATGGCTGCTTCTTTTTATCATCACATCAAACTCGAAGTTGCCGACCAAGGGTTACCAATATATCACTGTTCGGAGTTACCGTATGTCAAATGCATATTACGCGATAACACTTAATTCGTTATTTACGTTGGAACCGATAGATACCTTTTCTCTTCGGTTCTGGTCTGCCTTCACCGAAGACAGGACCAGTTGTCTTTCCTACTGGACTGCCAGCCCAGTTGTGCTCCTCACAGGGCCACTGCAGCTGTGTGTGACTTTCGCCCCTCGAAGCCTGTCCTTATTCACACCAAAATTCCTTTTGTGACTATTTTGTCCATTGTGATTATTAGTCTCGGTCATGCCATTAATAAGGGTCCGAACAATGCCTTTTTAAACGGAGTCAACTGCTATCCACTTAGAATCCCTGCTAAGAGCCCGCTTTCTCCCAGCTCTTTTGTTAAACGACTCACCCAACTGCACCTTCACGCGTTTTAACCAATACACAATGTTCCTGTGAAATCCATTACGATTCTTTATTCATTTCATCCCTTAATTTTAGTATCGTTTGTAAATTAAATTTTTCATATTCAATTTAGCAAGATTGGTATATAATTTAGCGTAATTGGGTTACATTACAGCATCTCTGAATTCTTGAGTCTGCGTAAAGCAACACTGCCAATACTTGATTATCTCTAGATCTCATTCGAAACTGACAGGTTGTGCTAGATTATTTTAGATAGAAAAACTCTTTCTGGTTTTCTGGAAGAAAAATTCTGCTACAACTGTCTTTATAAACAATAGTTTATTTTTGCCTGTCTTCTACTAAACATTCTTTGAAGAGCTTATTTTCATTTTATTTCATGTTAATGCAGATAAGCTATCCAAATGATTTCATTAAGTATTTTACCTTAGGCACTTGTACTCGTACTTCGGGAATTACAGGTGTTGCTTTCATAGCAAATAATATGAGTAGTGTAAATTTGAAATGTATGATATTTTACAGAATTTGACTTATCCAGTTTTGAGACAGGTTTAATGTGAATTCATTTTAAATAGAGATGGAGTATGAGTGTAGAAGCCCTTAAAATCCGTTGTTGAAATCCAGCTATGGCACTAAATGTTTCAAGTCAGGTTCAACTACAATATATCCATATTTTATTCCCCATTTTCCCATAATTTTCACAATCAAATTATATTATGCTCACATGCTGCAGAGTAATTTCTGAAGTGTCCAAAATGCCTCGTCTTGAATGCATAATACGATATGAAGCTACCGGCTAAGTCATCAATGAAGACTTCGAGACGAGAGATTCCAGAAATTCATTCATACTGAAGGCCGGACATTGGATGACTGATTACTCTTCGAGAGAGTTCGTTATCTGGTTCTAGTAAGATGTGGAATATTGTATTAATGTGCTCCCCTAAGGAAGGGAAAAAAGTAAATATGAGTTATTTATGACAGTTGCGACTGAATTGTAAGTGACTTGTAAGTTAGGGCTATAAGGGGAAGCTTTTAAGGCATTTTGAGTAGTAAATAATCTTGCGTTTTAAGAAATGACCAACGTATTTGTCGCAATATTTTGACGCAGTGGCTATCGCTTGATAACAAGAATCTTCTAGAATTCCTCCATCCAAATGTTCTAGAATTCTAGGTACATTTTTAGCAGCTAGGTAAGCGAGTTCATTTTTAGCACGATGAAAAACGCTGTTCTACAAGCGAGTTTATGACGACGGTGGTCATGTTCTGTGACTGCTGTTATTATAAGGGATTAGAGACGTCTTGTATTCGAATTACCAGCGAATTGTTCGGAAGAAAAGGCAACGTTGTTCTGTGTATTTGGATACGTCGCAAGGAAACTGAAGTGACAGTGACAAATATTTGCAACTATTTGACATTAATAAAGCCAAATTATGAAATAAGCAAGTCTCAGAGAAAGTTGATTAAATGTCAGTGAGAACTGAGTGTAGTGACAGTTTAAAAAACACGGAATGATGTCACAATTAAGTATTAATGCACGTAAGCTGCCTGTTATTTAAGATTTTATTTTGAGAAGAATCTGTATAAAAATATAGAGGGTGAATTGGGCATGGTACACAGAATTATAGAATTTTAAATAAATCTATATGTGTAGATTCGGTTATATTATTCGTTATACAACAAAGGGAGACTCCTCGCGTATATAACATAATATATTGTGGCTATCACCCCTAGTAGATTTCCGCCTCAGTAGTGCAGGAGGTAGTATGTCTTCCTCACAGTTAAGAGGTCCCGAGTTCGAATCTCTGTCATCTCACTGGGTAAGGTTTCTGCTGGGTTTTCACTTATCCTGAAAGATGAATATTGGGTAGCTCTAAGCTCTATCACAATTTCACCCATTACATTCATCGTCCTATATTACTTAACGTTGGAGGACGTTAATTTAAAAAAAAACTGCTACGAGGAAGGAATGAAGTAAAGATGCTACAGACCGCAAACCCAACGCACAGAGATACGTGGAAGTCCTTAACGGCTGAAGCCTTGAGACCAATGCCACTACTGGAGCTGTCTAGATTGGGCGATGAACTACCTGTACATCAAAATGTCATCTAGTGTCCACGTGAAGTACAGCTTTCTTTTGAGGGAGCTTCCACATTATCTGTTCAGCAACGTCATATTTCGCGAAACCGAAAGGTATGCCTGAAAGAGTTAAAGCTAGCGGAATGAATGGGAAATTCGGAAAGGAAATCGTGGTAACATTTTTAAGAAAAGTGAAAAATTTTATATTTGTCACCACTGTGTACGAATGATTTAAGGTGAGTATTTGAGGAAAGAAAGAGAAAAAGTCATATTTACAAACACTGTTGTAAAGCCACGACAAAACTCAGCATATGCTGTAATTGCATTTAATATATATTCTGCTATATGAAACTTTTACTGCAGAAAATTTGGAAATAACAAAGTAGAGCTGTTGTAACCATGGATCTGAACATAAGTCTGATCATTCAATTATGTCAAACTGTACCGTTAGTATATCCCCTTTAACCGAGTGACGTGGTGCCCTGTTAATGTTGCGAGCCGCATTCTGGAGCTCCCGGTTCAAACCCCTCGGACCGACCAAAGCTGACCGAAGATCTTTCTCGTTTTTTCTCGTATGCTACTGGAATGTAATTTAGGTTACTTTTTCGTGAATTTTCCTAGCATCCCTTGCATTTAGTACAGTATTATGGCGGACCAATGGATAAAATAGCAACTCGTGTAACGTGTAAGAAAACAAATTGTAAAAATATTTTGTGCAAATAGTGTGGAGATAAATACATACATACGCACATACATACTAAATATTTCACTTCGTTACTAATTTGCTTCTTCTTCATCGCCATATTAGGCATAGAGCTGATTCAACAACAACAAAAACAACAACAACAACAACAATAATAATAATAATAATAATAATAATAATAATAATAATAATAATAATAATAATAATAATAATAATAATAATAATAATAATAATAATAATAATAATAATAATAATAATAATAATAATAATAATAATAATAATAATAATAATAATAATAATAATAATAATAATAATAATAATAATAATAATAATAATAATAATAATAATAATAATAATAATAATAATAATAATAATAATAATAATAATAATAATAATAATAATAATAATAATAATAATAATAATAATAATAATAATAATAATAATAATAATAATAATAATAATAATAATAATAATAATAATAATAATAATAATAATAATAATAATAATAATAATAATAATAATAATAATAATAATAATAATAATAATAATAATAATAATAATCATAATCATAATCATAATCATAATAATAATAATAATAATAATAATAATAATAATAATAATAATAATAATAATAATAATAATAATAATAATAATAATAATAATAATAATAATAATAATAATAATAATAATAATAATAATAATAATAATAATAATAATAATAATAATAATAATAATAATAATAATAATAATAATAATAATAATAATAATAATAATAATAATAATAATAATAATAATAATAATAATAATAATAATAATAATAATAATAATAATAATAATAATAATAATAATAATAATAATAATAATAATAATAATAATAATAATAATAATAATAATAATAATAATAATAATAATAATAATAATAATAATAATAATAATAATAATAATAATAATAATAATAATAATAATAATAATAATAATAATAATAATAATAATAATAATAATTACTTGTACTTCCATATCATACAATCTCAATTAGAAGTTTTACAATTGTAATCTAGGTACAAATTTTATATTACGGGCTGATAGTGGTGTTGGCTCCCTGGCCGTTAACCTCTATCCTAGCCCTTATACGACCTTGACGTAACTGAGCGTTTATGGTGAGTTTTACGTTAAAATGTTTTTCGTTTCACTTTTGAAAAACTTTACACTCACACATTCGGAGCACATGCCTTCTCATTATAATAGGATTATCTCGTCTCTGCTGGTACTTTAAGAGTTTAGTTCATACACTTAAGAGTAGTAGTCTTTGAAATTTGAAGTCAGCGTTATGCTGCTTCTGAAGCCAATAACACTAGCATTAGAAAGTGAGAAAACCTGAATGACGGATGTGTGCCTGCGTGTTTTTTTTTTTTTTTTTTTTTTTTCCTTTGCAATTTACTTCCTCCAACATTATGTCATATCGGTCATATTGGACGATGAATGGAATGGGTGAAATGACGCTCATATAAGCCCAGGGTCCATGGAGCTTAGAGATACGCGACATTCGTCTTTCAGGATAAGGGAAAAACCCGGAAAAAGCCTTATCCAGGTAACTCCCGCTGACGGAGATTCAAACTCGGGACCTCTTGAACGTGAGGCAGACACTCTACTACCACGCTACCGATGTGTGTGTGTGTGTGTGTGTGTGTGTGTGTGTGTGTGTGTGTGTGTGTGTGTGTGTGTGTGTGTGTGTGTGTGTGTGTGTGTGTCAACTCCTTAAACCACTGAATCAAATCCGATATTCCTTTCCCCGTTGAAAACCTTTATATTTCTCAGAGGCAGCTTATTTCATTTCATCAAATACTTTCCATTTTATCGTGCATGTATGTAATACTTATAATGGTGTGCCTGACGAGGAACAGAGGAAGCCGGAGAACCCGGAGAAAACCCGCCCGATCCCTTCTCTGTCACCAAAAATCTGGAGTCGAACTCTGGCCGCCTTCGTGAGACGCAAAGGTTTAACCAGTGGGCCACGGTGCTGCCACCATAATTACCAAAATATTAAAAAGAATCTACATAGCCCTTATTCCTGAAGTTGTGTCACTTGTTTAATTGCCTTGCGAGGTAACTGAAGCCACAGTGCAATCGTACACATCAATGAAGTCTCGCTGACGGTTGAACTCACATTATTTGCATGAATTTCAAAGCAATCTTCATCTGTTTTTTTTTTTTTTTTTTTTTTGAGTAGAAATTATAAGGAGAAAATAAGAGAATTTATCTTAAAACATTCTGGTTTACTGTACAATAATTTAAAAAGAACGGGAGAAGGTAAATTAAATCACATTCGAGTTTAGAAAGCCACACGTACATTGTGGTGCAGCCAGCTGGTATTATTATAATAATAAATGTATTTGCTTTATATACCTATATTGCATTGTTACTTTATTCTATTGTATGTAATAAAACACGTATTACATAAACTTAAACCATTTCTATGTTATGATTATATTAATTAAAGCCAAAGTGTTGGATATTTGTATAATTCTATGTTGTATCGCGTAAGATTAAATATTTTATATTTATGAGAATGTGTAATACACTCATGTAATTCTTCAAGTGGAAAAACAGCACTTACACGATATTGTTTTGTAGTGCAGAACGATGAACTGAAGCAGCGTGTTATAGGAAAAGTGCCATGTGCACGTGTCGTTGTTAAAACAGGGCGGCACATTACCCAATAGGACTTTAGAATGTCAGTAGCGGCTGGTGGAACTCTCGACATCCGCCAACACACTGGAATGTTTGCAATGGAATGCAGTTAGATCGATTTCTCTATTAAACAGATTACCAGGAAAACGGCACGAAAAATCTACCATCGCGCTCTGCTCTGTTTGTACTCGCTGCTTGTAGGTCTAGGGTTCGATTCTCGATACGGCTTTATGTCGCGAAGTACCAGCTTCGACACCGCGAGTTGACAGTAACATTTGAAAATAAATAGAAGCAAGGTCAAAATTTGGAAGAAAATATTTACATTTCCCCTTTGCTTATCTGATAAGGAATATAACCGATCTGAACACTGAAAACATGCTTAACATATAAGTATGATTTGTTTCATTTGCATGATGTTGTCTACTCACTCTCACTTATCCTTATTTAGCTTCTACATTTATTTTTAGTGAAATATATATTTATATTCAATGTTGAATTGAGATAAATACTTGCAAAATATTTGTTATTATATATTTTGTTGCAAGTAAACAAAGGAGAGAGGAAACCTACTCAACATCTAATCACATGTGTAAAAGCGGTATTCTATATGCTGATTGTGAAATGTAGATATATTCCCATTACATAGGAGTAAGGACAGCACTTTTAAAAATTACAAATATATTGACAAATGTAGACCAACAATAAGCTAGATATATCTCGGAAATAGCGAAAAGAAGAAATAAACAGTGTGCTTAAACGAGAAGAATGGCTCAGCCGGTTTAGTCTGTGGCCCGCATCCGTCGGGTCTGGGTTCGATTCCCGTAGCCGTCCCACCTAACCACGTGGTTTTGCCAGATCGTCAGGCAAATGCTGGGTAGGATAATTAAATCTCCCTAATTTCCTGTACCTCCATTTTATTTCCATTATCATTTCACATTATCTCTCGTCTGATGCTCTCTCTCTCTCTCTGGGTAGAAGTATTGGAGGGTGTATTTCTTTAATATATCTATGTATATAGATATATATTTTTCTTTTCCTTATTTAACATTTTTATTGTTTCAGTTTGTTTTACTTTCTGTAGTTTCACACATATATACTGTACATGCCCACCTCGGTAGCGTAGATGGTAGCATGTCTGCCTCACGTTCAAGAGGTCCCGAGTTACCTAGATATGGTTTTTTCCGGGGGTTTTCCTTATCCTTCAAGACGAATGTCGATTAACTCTAAGCTCAATGGACCCTGGACTCATTTGAGCATCATTTCACCCAGTTCATTCACTGTCCGATATAACTTAAAGTTGGGGAGGACGTAAATGGAAAAAAAGTACACTGTGCACATAAACACTCATGCCCAAGGCTTGAATCGAACCCGTGATCCTCTATGCGGTGGAACACTAGAGACATACGCTCTAGCGACCATGGCTACAAGGGCCGGCAATATCTCGGTGCCCTGAATCGGCCGCCCTCTGTCTCCCCTCACCTCTTCCTTCCTCCAGGGAACACCCCGATTGAGATTTGGGTACAATAAATCACAGGTTTCGGTACCATATCCCCTCTGTAGTAGTCCTAATCTTAATTCTAGAGCGCTTAAAATAATACCTAATAATAATAGTAATAGTAATAATAATAATAATAATAATAATAATAATAATAATAATAATGATGATGATGATGATGATGATGATGATGATGATGATGATGATGATGATGATGATGATGATGATGATGATGATGATGATGATGATGATGATGATGATGATGATGATGATGATGATGATGATGATGATGATGATGATGATGATGATGATGATGATGATGATGATGATGATGATGATGATGATGATGATAAGTGTGTAATTTCTGTAGACGATTTTTATTTATCTCGTATGGTTTACAAGTTACGTGAATATTACTTTCCAAAAAGGAGAGCTTGAGCTACAAATTTCCAAATAAACAACTTGTATGCGAATACCTATATATATATAAAGGGTAGTCTGTCTTTATGGACTTCCAAAATTATTACTATAAAATTATATTTACTTAATGTTAATAAAGTTGAAAATTACAAAAATATTCCAATAAATATTTCTTTATAAATACAAAGGTAAATGGGCAGATTAAATAATATCTATGCAGATTGCTACATTTTGGCTTTGAAATTACATGCTCTCTCCATGACGTCGAGAAAAGCAATTGAATTGTACAGGTTAAAAGAATCGGAATAACATCGGAACATTAAAATGAATGATCAACGAATATCTTGGGAAATGTTTGATCCTCCATAATGTGTTTAAATAAAGCGTGTGTTTAATATGATGAACTTTATGTGTAATAACTTTTATCGTTATATTATGGTTTAACAATTGTAACATTACACAGAATTCAACACGAATGAAGACTTCACCAGGTATTTGCAGAAAATACATACCTCTTTTTGTCATATAAATATGTGAAACTTACTTTAATGCAAATCGTTAGTTCTGTTTTCAGACAATAAAAATAGCAAACATTTATCAAGCACAAAAATGTGATATTGGAAATTATACACGGAAGGTTGTGTTATGACGTAATAAATAACATAAGGACATTCGAGAAGGTAGGAAACAAACACAATAATAATGGTGAATAGCAATGGAGAGATAGTTCCGAGTTTACTCATTTGTTCACTTGCACGAGCATCAGTCGTTCAAATAACTAGTGGATTGTTGGTCGATTTGTTCATTTTCAAATTAACGGGGAATTCATTGCTTCATTGTAAACACTGTATGCCTATTTGTTTTGTTTTCCAGCGAACTTCGCATAACAGCCAATGAAATACCCAACAGATGGCAGGTCAGTGTGTGTTCTGAGCAGTGATACCAACTTGGATCGTTATGGCTCATTCTAACCTTTCTGAAGCGACAGCCATGAATTTGTAAAAAGAAACTTACTAAAGGTACTTCTAGTTATTTAAATAATGAATGAGCTAAGTTTCACTATTTTTATATTCTCTTCTTCTACTTGCAATACTTAAGTGGAGGAAATATTGTATTCCATCCAAAAATTGAAAATCGGGGTTTCAACGGAAATACACGTTTTGGACTCCCCGAATCTCTCGAAAATAGCATTTTTAGAAAACTCTCTGCTTGTGCATGTGTGAGCGTACATGTGTGCGTGTGCGTGCGTGTGTGGCTGTGTGGGGGTGTTTACGTCTGCTTGTAAAGGGCAGAACTCAAAATTTCAAAGCCGGTTACATGAAAATCTTGCGTGTTCAAAGAATGCAAAACGACTTTAAACAATCCTCCCAATCCAAACCATCATTAAATGAAAATGTTTAGTCTTCATTTTGTTTGGTTTTGTTTATGAAATAAAAATTGCTGTAACGATTTTCATTAAACTGCTGTGCTTAAGACATTTCCAAGAAAAATCAAATGAAATCTTATATATTTGGGAAATAGTGTCTGACGCATTCATTTTGAATAGGAAATTCTTGTAAACGTAAGAGATTTAGGTCAAACACATTTATTTTTTGAAGTTAACCGTTATAGGAACATTCTTGTAATTTATTGGTTTGAACCTTGTAACGGTAGTTTTTGTTTGAAATGAGTTTCGTTTTCTGATCTAACTATTAGTGGGCTATCTAATGACAATATAAAATGATGAAAGGTTGCTAGGGGAATAAAATCAATAATCTTGAGAGATATATGTTCTGTAAACTTGTTTCGTGAGGATGAAAAAATGTCGAATGAAAAAATCAATAATCTTCGGAAAGAGATATTCTGTAATCTTGTATGGATGAGTGGACATGCAGGAGTGAGGAATTTTATGTAATTAATGGAAACTATTAAGGAAGTAAGGATTTATCGATATGCTGGAGGTAACCTGCAATGATTTACCAGGAAAGAAAGTTTGAGTAAAATGTAATCCAGCTTATACAATTAATATATATATATTACGAAATTGAACTTATCCAAAATTTTATTTATTTCACTCAAACCACATCTGAAAACGAGAGATCTCTGAATCTTATTTAATCAAACACCATTATCAAGAAACAACTCAAAATACAACGAATTAATACTGTTATATCTGGCTTCCCGACTTGGGTCTTCGAAATAGTCAACGTGTATCCCATCTCCAAGTTAGAAATCTTGTTTCGACCTTTTGATACCTTTATACCTTTCTCAAAAAGGGAGTTTTTATTATTATATTTTTACCTCTTCTACTGCGTATACCGCTAAAATTATTGTATTCCACTCATTTTGATGTCAAGATGTTACCAGAAATACATGTTTTGAGCTGCCTAAATGCAACAATATCAGTTTCAGAAAAATAAGACATCCATGAGTATGGCTGTCTGTGTGTATATGTGTGTTTGGGTGTCTGTGAACAGTGTAGCTCAAAAACAAAAGTTGGATAAATACTTAAGATATGAGTTTTACATTAATTCCCTTTTACATAGAAACTTTCTCAAAAATTTGAATTTCTCAAAGATGGCTCTATTTTGATTAAAATGCCGCATCTTAAAGATATATTTATGACCAATTAAATGCATATCTTGAACTATTTGGGAATAGTTCTGAAGACCTCTTCATACTGAATAACTTATGGATAACAGCTACAGTGTGGACAAAATCTTAGCACACAAAATTGAAGATATCTTTAAAGCACAATTTGCTGAGTTAATCACATAAAATATATTGTTGTTATAGGTTTGCAATTAAAACACCGACAGATTCTTTTTCAAGTAGGAAATCATTCGCTTTCCCCCCTCTCTTATTGCCATACTAAGAGAATGGAACTTCAAAGCCATCACATAGTGACCCGTTTTTAGATTTGCCTTAGGCCTGCAGCATTTTCCTATTCCCACTGTATTTATAAGGACATGTGTAGTCAATCCAGTTCTATATTTACGTTTATTTTGGAACTGGCACGAAGTGGATAGAAATAATAGTTTTCAAAAGTAATTTGTGCAAGGGTGAATGGGAAAATTCCTGTGAGTGGTCACAGGTCAGTTATTCTTCTGGTCATGCAAAGCGAACGGAATTTCAAAACGGTCATATATGTGACAATTCTCTGCAACATATATGTGATACTTGTCTCGATTATCGCGAAATAAATACCGAGCGGGATGGCTCAGGTGGTTTCGTCTGTGGCCCGCATTCGAGAGGTCTGGGCTCGCTTCCCGTGGCCGACCTACCTGATCCATGGGTTTTCTTTGGGGACTTCCCGGATCGCCAGGCGAATGCTGTGTAGGTTAGTTACATCCCCCGGATTTCCTGTCCCTCCATTTCATCTCCATTATCATTCCATACCATCCCTTATCTGGTGGTTTCTTTCAGGGTAGAAGTGTAGGCGGGTTTCTCGGCGGTACATCACGGGATCATATGCTCTGCGTGAATGGGTTGTCGGTCTTCGTACCGGCCTTTAGGACCACTTCCGAACCACAGTAGTGGGAAGGATTGTGCGTTGTCTTGGCCTACTGGGGGAGGTTTCCATCTAAGAAAAATGTAGGAACCCTGGCCTCTGCACTCTCATGCCTCATTGGGATGGCCATCCTGTCTCCTCTCACCTCATCCTTCCTCCCGGGTATACCAAACTTGGGGACATAGGTATAATAAATCAAGACTGTGCGCAGTGCCGAATCTCTTCCGTAGTAATCCTAATCCTAACGTGAAGTAGATGGTTAGAAAAGATATTTTTAAGTATAGTTTGTTGAATGGTTAAGGAATTATATATGAATGAAACAACAGCTTTTTTCAATATATATTTTAATTTCTATTGTGTTCAATTTTCATTTTCAGTTTACAAATTAAAATTCCGAAACTATCAAAGAGAAGTTGACTATGTGAACTTTGAAAAAACCGTATCGATAAGAAATAGTAAAAATCTTCCACACTTCGGTGGCTGCACAGAGGCAGGAGCTCGTGGAGTTTATTAAAAAGCATTGTTCTGGTGTTTTGAAGCCTATAAGTAACATGTGAAAGTTTGTGAGGGTGAACGTTTATATGTGGCGTGTAGCATCAAAAATGTATGGCAGTTTAGTAATGAACAGCAATGCACAGCCATGACAATTACTATTGTGTGCTGATGAGAGTTAAAATCACAACAAAAAATGTATTCAAAAGATTCAACGCCACAAACATAATAAATTTTGACATAATTTGATATAAATTGTGCGTTTTAACAAGATCAACATTTAATGCAGTAAAATGTTGTCTCTCTCTTACTGTTTACCACTTATACGAGAAAAATAATTCAGAATAAATAAGCTATCGCTAGGAAGTTCAAGAGTGAGTGAGTGAGTGTGTGGTGTTTTAGGACCCGTCGGGAAGTTCAAGATATCCAGTTGATTAGTCATACAAATATCTTAAATACTGGAGGTACAAAACATTTTTATTAGGTTGTTAGAACCATTTTTAGAAAATAAAATATAATTTTCATGTAAGCGCTACTTTGGGATAGGGAATTTTCTGGAAAAATATTAATAAAGCATTCTTTGTAAGATTATGAATTTATATGCCAAGGTTGTGTAGTGCGATCCAAATAACACTGAATAACTCAATAAGCCATATCTTTTGAAACAATAATAGGACACAAGTGCAGCTTTGGGAGAATATAATACACAATTGGGAAATTAAATTACACTATTTACATCTCAGAGAAAATGCTGGAAGTATGCTCCACCAGCATCAACACATGTTTGCATTCGTCTCACCATATTCTCTGAAATATTACGGAGATGATATAGAATTGAGAGAAGGTTATTTCCAGCAAGATGGAGCAACGTCCCATACTTCTAATGACACCATGGAACTTGTAACTAGTTTCTTTCATAATCAAATATCTCAAAAGGACTGTGGCGCCCCAGATCCCCTGACCTAACCTCACCGGATTTTTTTCTTGTGGGGGTATCTAAAAATAGAGTGTACAAGAATAGGCCACGGAAAGTTGATGTTCTCTAGAAATCCATTCGAACCGAAATAAGTAAGATTGGCGAGGATACTCTCCATAAAACTTCAGAGAATATGGTGAGACGAATGAAAATATGTATAGATGCTGGTGGATGACACTTCCAACATTTTCTCTGAAATGTAAACAGTGTAATGTAATCTCCCAATTGTGTATTCTGCTATATTCTTCATACACAGAGAGATAGAGAGAGAGAGAGTGAGTGAGAGAGAGAGAGAGAGAGAGAGAGAGAGAGAGAGAGAGAGAGAGAGAGAGAGAGAGAGAGAGAGAGAGAGAGAGAGAAAGGGTAAATATCTTTAAGATTTTGGTATTTTCTATAATTCTGTGAATACATTTGTAATCGTTTTCGCTGTTACAAAATGTTATTTAAGATGAAAGAAAAGAATCTTACGACACAATAGGGCAGGGCATATTGAATGAAATCAATTTTCTTTATAGCATTAGCTGTAATTTGATCAACGTGATTTTTCAAGACACTTGAAATGCTGCTCTTCTGTTTCTGGCGAGGTTTAAAGAACGATATATCAAGTCGTCGGGAATTATAGAGATCCGTTTTTAAAAATTGGTTCATTATTGGCTTAGCGTTTCGTGTGTTCTCGTATTAACTACAACAGAAATTGGACTTAAACCATTTCTGGTAACATTTATAATGATTAAGGATAAGTAGACGGATAAATAACATGTTTGAATACTTAGTTTATGGAAAAAAATTGTAATACATCAGAAACACCGTTAAACAACTGTTGTGCTTCTTTAGTAAACACGTCATGTAAGGTATTTATTGTCTCTGTAGCCGCAAGTGCCAGTAGGTGTAGGTTTTCAATCAACTCAAGTTTAATAGGGTTCATTCGGGCGCCACGGTCGCAGAAGGAAGTGCAGAAATTGATGGCGGCAGGACTCATAAATGGAGAGAGGACTTCCGCAGGACACTAGGATATACATGAGTTGGGAGGGGGTTGCTCTTTTCAAGTTATCGCATTTTTATGGGGTTCCGACGAAAGTAAGTGGAAGTGACCCGCACCGTTAATGTCCACCACCATCAGCACGGAGGGACGAGCAGCAAAATGTCGAGCTGCTAAGGTCATCCAGGGCTGACCAACATGCATACATGTAAACAAACCCCTTCGTTAAAGATATTAACATATGAAGTTTCTAAATCCCGTAGTTTTAGTTAAATTCATTTTGAATTTTAAAGCAGCAATCATGGTTTAATATATACTGTGCACACCAAATTTAATGCATATTGTAAAATTAGTTCCTGAGAAATTAATTGTTTAATGTGTTTGCGTATTTTATAACTTTTCTCCATGTGGCGTTTTTGTATATTTTCTGAAGAAATAATATTCCTAATTAAACTCTTTATTAGTACACCAATAGTATACATAATATATGGATTACGTTTTAATTATTATAATATTTGTAGGAAACTAAATGTTATATATTTGACGTTATTTTTCACATAAAATATTACGTAATTATATTATACCTTTAAAAGTAAGCATATTAACAGACATTCATTCATTATTGTTATTCTGTTTTATAAAGAGGTATGCAAAATTTATTTCCATTATGCCGAAAAATACATCCTATGTAGCAATTAGAAAGTACAGCCAAAGAAACATCTGAACATATGTTTAAAAACTATAATGCTAAAATTACACTGATTATGAATTTCAGTAGCTAAAAGGGATGCGGTAAATAAATAGGCCCTCTTCTATTCTGCTCCACTCTTGAATGGTTCACTTTAACGTTGGGAAAGTGCATCCCGTTTTAATATACTTTTATAGGAAGCTAGGTTTACAGGCAGTTATGTAAGATCGTTCCTACTATAAAGCCTACATGAAACTAAAGTAGTGTTTACTAATAATAACATTCATATTTATGAATTTTGTCAATTTTTGATCGTTTTCCAGAGAGAGGTATCCTAAGGCCCTTATTACAGTATCAGCTTTATATCTGTCTTTTAAAGGGTTGGTAAACTTTATGACGGCTCCTAATGAGTGTAGAGAAGAATATTATGTCGTATTTAATTTACATAAAATGTTCCGAATTGAACAGAATTTGATAATTATGATATACACAAAATTTGAGGTGATGATACATTCAATTTTACTTTGTTAAATCAATAAAGCAAATAAACACCCATGCCTCAGTTTTATTTTCTGTTCCACTTACCTATGGTATGCAGAGGAAGTATTGAACTGTAGTTCGACAGTTCAATGTCGAGGTTTACTCTAAATGTAGAATAAAAGATAAAATGAAAATCTTTATGACTCTCTTGCATTCAGCACCACTCTCATTTCATAACTTCGTATATTTTGTTAGAAATGATTAATTAAATTGCGGGAGGTACGGAGGGGAACGGTATATAACTTTTAGGATATTATTTAGGGACCTTCTTTTCCCTCGAGAAAACGAAAGGGCAGTTTTCGAATGAGTATACCTCGAATAAGGATGCAACATGCAATGTTCTATTATGGAACATAGAAGGGCTAAAGAATGTAATGGCCAGCAGACCAATGACATTCATAGATGAGTGCGACGTAGTGATTTTGGTAGAAACCTTCCTTAAGGACGATTGGCATCAGAACGGTTTCTACTGTACTCAAGTAATGGCGGATCAGGGACTAGGAGGCCCAAAGGTGGTATCGCATGCTGGATAAAACCCACCTTCTACCCGTTGAAAGTAAAAAGGAAACAAAACTAATCATAGCATTAAAAATGAACTATTTCATCTTATTAGCAGCTTTCTTTCAGCCTGAACTGACAGAAATCGACATAATAGACGAACTAAGCAATACAATAGCCGATACTGACACTGAGATACCTCTTCCACTAGTGGAATATTTAAACGCAGTGTGCATAAAGACGCACCCAATAAGAAACATAGAGGAGGAGGGCCTCCTGCTCATCAACAGAGCTACAGAAACGACATATATGTATCATAATAGACAAAGTGTAATTGATCTATGTTCACAGATTAATACAAGGATATACAAGTATTAAAACATGTATTAAAGAAAAATATACCCTTAAGGAAACCGCTCCCGGCAGAAACAATCTCTCCACAACAGTGGAAAGGAGATCACACAGACTCATAAAAGGACAAACTGTAATGTCCAGGAAACTAAATAGAGAGGATATACAGAGTAAAGGCCAAGGAATTCAAACGCTCATACACCAAACAAGCTACAATCTGGATGAAACACTACAACATCTGGAGGATATTCTAGTAGCTGCAATAGAACCAGTATATCAGACAAAGAGGAGATCCAAGTCGTGGTTCAATGCCATTGTTATGAAGCAAGAAGCGCCGAAGACTGAATTTCCAACACCCAAGCATACGCGCCAACTACCTGGCAACAGATATATCACAATCCTGAAACATTCTGTTTGTATCTCCTTGGTATTCAGCTTTCTCTACCCCGCTCTTAGGTTACAGTAAGGAGTGAGCGCTCGATTTCAATGTTTGTGATTTCCCAGAAATACTGTAAACACAAGTAAGAGTAAGCGGTCGACGAGGATCGAAACTGCGACCTTCCGAATGCGAATCGCACCCGTTAGTCACCTAACTCGGTTCAGAGGCTAAAACCGCATAAGCGGACAAGCGCGTTTTATTTTCTATCGTGCATGCAACTAAAAGCAGTGATTATTTTGATATCCCATTTATGCAAGTATTTATCATGGATGACATAACGTGGATGGGAAATAATGTTTCACATGTATACTATAAATAATACAAATTTGTTATGTGAATTTTTAATGAGTGGAGGAACCTGCATAGACTTTACACAACGACGGGTGATATCGACTATATAGTGGTGTTTTACATAAGTTTGGAATGTTGGCTCGAGGTTCCCTGCTTCTCGTTGCTCTCTTACCCAAAATTGTGTATGTTTGCATTTCTATTCTTATCTGGGGTCGAAAAAGCCACGTGTTACTGCTGTTTGGCTTTATTCAGTTTAAATAAAGAAAATGCTAATCAGTTGCACGTTATGCTTCTACTACTGTCCATCCAACACAAGAAGGCAAGGCAGAAGAATGTGTAACGTAATCACTTTTGCTGTGTGTATGATGTTTATGCTCGCCTCCTCTCCCTCTTCAGGCCCCACTTGCCTTCTTGTGGTGGGTAGGCAGCAATTTGCAGTTCCGTTAGCTGAATTTTATCTCCCGTTAACTTTCCGTTCCTTTGCTATGATCCAAGTTAGTTCACATGCTTCTAACCCAGATCAAAGTGGAGTGGGCCCCTTGAAGACCAGAACTGGAGGAGTGTTCCTAGGAATCGCCCCTCTTTATGCATATGCAGACACTGAATTTTCCGCTGTATTACATAGCGCATTCCTATATTCACTACTTTGTTTCACGGCTTATGAAAACCACATATTTCAGGCCGTTATTTTGCTGTGGAAAAACTTGACTACTTTGGAAATTCGAATTATCTCTGTAATATTTTCTATCATACACTTACCAGACCCCATTTTCCCCTAACAGTATTCTCCTGTTGACTGCAAATTATCTACATTCAAAGGATAATCAATTTATAAAACGTAAACAGAAGTGGACAAGATCACTGACAAAACAAACCTTTGTTGTGTTGCTGTCTACAAATAACAGATTTTACAAGGAATGAAGAAGTAGTTTGTTACCTGCGACGTCCAAGATAGAGTCTACCTACAGCTCAACTTTATTCTCTTTCGTTCTAGTTTTAGCACTTAGAAATGCCTATGCCTGCTAAATTACTTTCTTTATTAGCCAGTTTACTGTAAAAATTTTATCCTCTACAAAATTCGGTTTATTGTTCGTACATAATGTTCTGAAATTAATTATTTACATACTTTTTTCTTTTATTTCTTGATTAGTCTCTCCTTTATTTTAACATTTGCTAATTGGTTCTGTTCCTTAATACAGTATTATTGCTTCTATTCTTGATGTCTATAATATTTTACATTTAACGTAAAATAAGTATTCCCCTACAGAATTTACGAAATTATAGAATGTAAGGAACAAAGGAGAGCTATTTTTCGTATCCAAAATCTAAAAAGGTAACATGGTCAAGTTGCATTCATAATTTAAGCTGCATCCCTACAGCTACTGTGAGATAGTTGGTAATCTAGCTATTAAAATCATGACAACATTCTAGGTCATTTGACAAATGTGACCTAGCAGCAGAAATCAGCTTAGAGTGCAACGAGCCGCCAATGCGATGTATAACCACTGTTTTTGTAACAGCAGATTATTCGGCCAGCTGTTTGACCAATATGCTTTGAATAGGAATTAAAGAGTGGAGACAGCAGTGTGGGTTTCATTCCTATAATTTCTCCAAATATTGATGCATGTTCGTGTTATGATAGTTACAAGGGTGGGTTTGGACGTTGACAAAAGGCATGGCCGGGAAAAAGAAAATAAAGCAGCCGCTACGTCAATGCTCTCGCAATATTTTGTCTGTTCGCATGAAAGATTTATGTGGGGCAGGAGAAATAACATGGGAGAAAATTTATTTAAAAGGAAAATAAAGTTTAGCTAAAAATTTATCCCGTCCTTGCTCCAGGATCACTTAATCCATTAATCTCTTGCACAAATTCAGCTGCTCTTTGTCATTTCTATTTTCTAAGCTAGAAATGTATATGTACATAAGTAGTAATGAAAGGAATACTGAGAGTGCTGTCAAAGACCGCTGTGGTTTGATGTGTAAGAACATATCTCTACGGGTATTTATAGCTCTATACATAGGTCAGAACGTCATTAGATAACTCTTTACCTGAGCGCCTTTCAGCCAATATACTGTCTCATTGATACCTTATTCACCAATCAGAATCGAAACTATCGATAACTTTAAAGAATAGTGCTCAGAAACTCATTAATGACTTCCCCTACTACATTTCCATAGTAATTACAAGAAGTTTTGTACTTTATGCCAATTTTTCACTGGAAAGTATGTTTTCATATACATTTGGGAGATCCTTGTATGTCTCCGGGTATCTGTGAGAGATATGACTCAAAAATGAAAATGTTGTGAATTCCAAAATTATTATTTATTTTCTCAATTATATAAGAATGGGAGATATTCGATTTTCAACAAAGCCCCCACCCAAAGCTACCCTTTACATAAAAGATTTTCCGAAAATGTCAATTACCTTATGTACAAGATATTTTTACGACAAATGAAATGTATATGTTGAAATTTTAGTAAATAAGTTTTACAGCTCCTCTTCATTGTTAATAACCTGTATAACTAGTAAACCGTAAGAAAGAGACACTATCTTACTGCACAAAAATGTAACTACATCACACTTGAGCCACACCGTTTAAGGCAAATTCAATTTATGAGCTATTCCTTATTATTGGTTTCATTTATCAAGCAGTTTATACTTTTTCAACTGTACATTTGCTATTAGCTTGTTTTTACTTGTGATCGTTCCAAGACGACGGAATTTCAAAGCTACCCTCTTTCAAAAGATTTCTTCATCGCTTAAGTCTACTGTATTCCTCTAACCCCTTGATTAACAAGGAAACAATGTAATAAAATCATTTCTATAAACGTTTGACTCGATTAAAATGAGGCAATTAGAAGAGTCAGTAGGTTGGCCCCGTAGCTCAGCCGGTAGAGCACCTACGTGCCGTGCTGGGGGGCACGGGTTCGATTCCCGGCGGTGGGGCGGGAATTTTTCTCCGACCAAGATAATTCCTCATCTTCCCCAGAGGCTGGAAGTATGAATGAGAGTGCGAATGTGTGCGTGATCTAATGATTAACACCCAATGAATACGAGTTAACACCTTCGATATGTTCCAAAGAAGAACGGCCGCCGATATGACTATTGTAGTTAAAGGCAGGGTACAAAGGGAAATAATAAGTATTTTTAAGAACATTTTGTTGAACGGAAACATCATATATTTTCTTTTTCAATTGTGTTGCTTATAAATTACTATGATCTAGCTTTGGAAAAGGTTTTCTTCCTTAACATCCTTAGTGCCATTAATTTCCAATAGTAATAGTTTTAATCTGAGCCATCCACGCAATAAATTAAACGGTTGAGTCGTTACTGTAGGTCGACTTCATTTCTAGTGAGTGTAGGTTAGGGGAAGTCATCCCTCACTCACCCCCAGTGAGGTATTAAGACGGCAGCACCTTTGTTAGCAGAACAATGGCTTACTGGCCCAATCTTATCCAGGAGCCACCTTCATTTTCAGTACGCTAATCGAGTATGCCGCCGGGAAGGAGGGTAATGCTGATTGCTGACCCCTTCATTAAGATTGTCCCACTCTAGAACGTATTCAATTAGAAGGGACCCGAATGAAGGTCTCCTGACTTAAGGATTCAATTAGGGCAACTTGGGAGATGCTGGAACTGCGTCTTAGCTTCGCAATGTCCGGTTCCTTCTCCTGGAGAAGCTGAAAGGGGATCATTGTCCTACCTAGAGATGAAGGAAGTACTGCCTCTGTTTGTTTGTATCTCCTTGGTATTCAGCTTTCTCTATCCCTCTCTTAGGTTACAGTAACCACTATGCGTTCGATTCCATTGTTTGTGATACAAACAGAAATACAAGTAGGAGGGCGCAATAAATGACATTGGGTCCAAAGTGTTGTTACATTTGAAGCATAAACACAATAGAAATAAAATAGATTTTACCTCAATCCACATTAACTTAGAAAAACCTTAAAAGTTGATTAAACGGTCTCTCTGAATTGACAGTGTTTGAATGAAATGAAGCACTTATATAAAAATATTTAATGTGTTGTTTTCACGTGACTTTCTTTACACACTGTTGTATAAACTATTCTTGCAAAAGACTATTATTCTATTTTCTTGTTAATCGACATAAAAGTTCATTACACATTATACTCGTTTTCCTTTTTGGTATATAACGTCACAGTACACAGAATTTTAAAAGTTGGGCTTTTAAAATTCCATGCTCTTTGTATGGGCATGAGAAAAGGAAAAAAATAGAAACAAAAAACAAAAGGAACGGTGATTTTATGTTTGCAAAAATATAAGTAAATGAAAATTGAAACCAATGATAAAATCTACAAAAATATTTCACATGCGTGTTTTTACAGATCCACATTTTTAATCTAGTTCTTAAAATTTACCTAAGAGTTAAACAAAAGGGGTAAAAGGACTTTAGTTTCATTGTAAAGAAAAATATCTTAAATATATGGGATTTAAACAAATATCCTTAGAGAGTTTTATAACAGATTACAAAACAGAAAATAACCCATGGAAGGAAGACCATGGAATGGAAGATTTTATCGAAAATGTTCATGCATTCTTGGAAGATGCTGAAATTAAATACTAATTTGGCACTTATATACCTATGCTTGTTTGTTTCCATTGAAAACTCTGTGTCGAATTATTTTTGGGCGAAATGCAATACAACCTCTAGATGATATAGGTAAGTAGCATAGAAAGTATATTTGAAGTGACTCATTTAGAGCAGTAGCACTTAGACTCGGCAATTCTGCAGCTGTTTGACCTCTGTTAAATAGCAACATTTCCGTTAATATGCTCTCCTATCCTTGATTCAAGTATCCGTTTCGACCATAGCAATATATTCTCCTAATGGCTTTATTTCCTTTTATCAAATATGAATATTCCTATCATATTTCCAATTTTTCACCAATTATTCTTCTGCTACTCCTTCCAGGAATGTTCTTGAAATCTTCTGTTGCATCCTATGAATAGTAAACTGAAATGTCAAACTTTGTGCTTTTTCTTTTTAAGCTACTATGTTCGTGTGTGTGCACACAAACATACATACATATAAAATTGCACATAAACGCACATACACCAATGTAAAGGAATCCAAAAGCATGCATTTCTGTTGGAAACTTCCTGCTATAGTTAGGTGATAACTAAAAATTACTTGGCAATAATTTATGTTAAAATGAACTCCATTATTGCTGTATAAGTTTTGTGTACCTCTTCAGGTATTCAGTGAAAACGAACAGGACTTCACAGATTCTTTGAGGGTAATGAATTTTGTCATGGATATATCCAGGCAGCATTTTTAGGAAATAAAGCGCACATTTTTATGCAAAGGACGCGTATTTGTAATAAAATCTGTAGCATATATTTTATGTTGTTCCTGTGGCATCTGCTAGCATGTTTTTCGATGTGATGGTTTGGATGAAACTTTCAAGACATCCACAGAGTAAAAACAAATACCTGACGGGCGACATAAGGAGCTCTTACTTATAAAATACTACTGCTTGCATTAACTTTCTTTTAAACAAACGACTAACAGAGACTACATTCTCGCTATGCTAAACAAATGAGCAGCAGTGTAATATTAAATTCTTCTGCAAGGAACATTTTTAGAGGATAGACGTAGATCATTGTTACTCTGCAAGTGTGCATATATGGAGTTACAAATGGAAGCATTTGTGTGATGCATAACTGACGCATCAATAGCCGATGTGCTATTAATTTATAATTAGTATTTTGCATCATTAGTAGAAGGAATAAAGACAATTATCAAAACTCTTCAAAATTTTGTAAGAACAAGTATCGAATTGTATATGTGGAATAAAGGATTCTTATTTGGGAAAGTATGATTGAAAGGTTAATCATTCAGTAGCAGAATTGAATATTTCTCCGTTCCGATACCTTGACCCCGGGTGCAGAGATCATCGCTCGAGAGCAGCCGTGGTGAACTTCAAGAAATTTTGCTAGAACGTCGACAAAAGTGAGAATCCATCATCACCACCTCCATCCTCAATAAACCACTACAACTCTACATATAGATATATCTATCGAATGCAGTACTTCCATTTAGGTAAGTCATAGAAAAACTAAATGAAAGCAAGTAAAGAATGTAAGGAATGTTAGTTGCCGAAGTAGGCGAAAGAACATAGAATTTTAATATGCTAAAAGAACAAGCTATATTAAGGTTTACGTGTTTTACATTTTTGCATTATTTTACTAGCTGGCTTACCCGAAACTGAGCGGTTAGATTCTAAACTACAGTGCGGTATTCGTTCAATTTACTCATGAAACTATATATTTATCTAGAGAATTTTCACAGCGAATCCTCTCTTTTAAGTTGTAACATTTTTTTTTTTTTTTTTAGTTTACGTCCTCTAACATTTAGTCATATCCGACGATGAATGGAACGGGTGAAATGATGCTCAATGCGTCCAGGGTCCATGGAGCTTATAGTTACTCGACATTCGTCTTTCAGGATAAGGGAAAACTCCGTAAAAAGCCTTATACAGGTAACTCACCCTGATCGAGATTCGAACTCGGGATCTCTTGAACGTGAGGCAGACATGCTACCATCTACGCTACCGAGGCGGGCAGTTGTAACTAAGCTGGTACAGTTTCGACCATTCCAAATAATGATATTTATGCAAAAGAATGTGAAGAATTGGCAGTACGTGTGACTTGCTACCACCCTCGACAATCTTTCAAACTCTAGAGTTGCTGCATAGTTTATGGCACCCCATTGGTGGTGATAAAATCCATACTCCCATAAATCAAGTCATTTGTAGAGGATTACTTTAGGTTATACTTTAAATCTTTGTACCTTCTTCTTGCACCCAGGCCGCGCCGTGGGTCAGTGGTTAGACCGTTTGGCTCTCACCAAGGCGGCCCGGGTTCGATCCCAGGCGACCGCAAATTGAGATTTGTGGTAGAAAACACGGCGCTGGGGTGGGTTTTCTCCGGGATCTCCGGTTTGCCCCGCCATCTCATTCCAGCGGTGCTCCATCTTCATTTCTGGCATCATCATTGTCATACCCTGCGGTGCCGTATGTAGTAAAAGCTGGCGTTAAGCACGGCACACTTCATTTCATTTCATTTCTTGCACCCATAGCTGTTCAATAACATGAAAGCTTAATAATCTTCACAAAAGGCACAATCTTATTCCTATGTATAATGAAGCAATATTTTGCAATTCCAGACCACCAAGATGGCCCTTTTAAAAAGAACACAATATCTGCAAACACCATAAAATGGTCTTCTTAGTTGATATAATATACAGCTTGATTGGCTTCTAATGCAGTAATTTTCTTCATTATATAGTCGTCTATTTATCTTTATACAGATACCTAACAAACATGATTAAAACGTACATACTAAACCAGTATTTATATATACATATATGCACATATATGTATAAGTATATATAATACGCATATCTACTGAATAAAAGACTACTCAGAGTTATTGACAGTGTTTTATTACATACGCATCTGTAGTATTTGTTAATTGGCAATTAAAGAAGAAAGAAAACTTATGAGGGACCCAAAATTGCATACCAAGATTCCAATGGAAATATATATTTTTAGAAAACATTTCATATATATATATATATATATATATATATATATATATATATATGTGTGTGTGTGTGTGTGTGTGTGTGTGTGTGTGTGTGTGTGTTTGTCTGGATGGTGGATGGTGGTTGTATGTGTAAATAGTTGGATGCGGCGTTGTTGGTGGTGTGTTCTGTGAACAAAACTCAAAAACGAAAAGTCACTTAGGTAGTAAACCTAGTAGCTATTAAATTTTGGCATATTACAAGGTTGAATCAGGGATGTTTTCAAGAAAATGTCCACCCGCCTTGGTAGCGTGTCTGCCTCTCGTTCAAGAGGTCCCAAGTTCGAATTTCAGTCAAAATGAGTTATCTGGGTAAGGCTTTTTCCAGGTTTTCGCTTATCCAAGAGATGAATGTTGCTCTGTGGACTCTAGGCTCATTTGAGCATCACTTCACCATTTTCATTCATCTTCCTATATCACTTAAAACTGGAGGACGAAAATTAATGAAAAACAAACAAATAAATAAATAAATAAGAAAAGTAGCCCGGAGATAAAGAGAAATGGAAACAGGTGTTAATGAAAACTGTGTAGCTAACGCTCCTGCTCATGCCTTCGTTCATTTTGTTCTAGTCTGCTTGTTACACACTTGTTGACCGATCGAGATGGTTCCGGGGTAACATGTGAGCAACTACCTACCGGCTTAGATTCCAATCTGACCGTGGGTTCTTCGTCATTTTTCCCTTTCGGTAGGGATGGGTGGTTTCTCATCAACTATGTCTTCGTTCCCATCATCTCCTTTTCATTCTGTTTTATGAACATTCCTCAGGTTTATAGGCTGTCTCGGACAGATGGCGTGGATGCTTTCTCAAAGGAAAGAGTACTCCTGCGAACACTCTCTCTCTCCCGCTCTCTCTCCCTTTCTCTCTCCCTCAGGCAACTCCAGCAGCGTGACGGGAATCGCTAGAAACGTTCGCGTGTCTTTGTGGTCTGTAGCCTCCAGTAGTTCCTTCACTTGATCCCTTATCTCTGGAGTGTGGTGATAATTACTCTATGTAGGTGGCAGTGCACAGGATGTCCTTCAGCTATACAGGTGCGCCAGAAAAATGTATACACATTTTCAACCGTCATAGAAATTCTATTTCCCGGGCTACAAGGCTCAGATTCTGAGGGAAAGTAATATTATCTTTCTTCAACAGGTGGCAGGAAAATTGTCACTAATTATTCAATCCAGTTAGTGGCAAGGAAGTTATTGCAAAATGCCGGATGTACGTTTGAGCTTTATTACCCTGCACGCTCTCCAGACCTTACACCACTGGATTCGTTCTTATGGGGGACAGTAAAAGATGAGGTATACATATGTAAACCATATAACCTAGACACACTTAGGAATGAGATTAAAGCGGTGTGCGCAGAAATCCCATTGGGCACATTGGTACGATGTACGGAAGCAGTGGTGACTGGTACTCAACAATGTGTTGATGTTCAAGGCTACCAGTTTGAACAGTGATCACATTTGCATCAGAAAGTGCATTTATGTTTCAAATTGGACTTTAAGCTTTCCATTTCCACCAATTGAGTCTTGTAGCACGGAACATGAATTTTGCATGACAGTTCAAAGTGTCTATACATTTCTGACGAACTCTGTATAACGTATACATACCTGGTTGGGGGTGAAGTCAATTCTTGTACACAAATTACAAAAAGTCTCGCCGTGAATTTGGCCAGCACAGAGATCTCCCATGACGTTTATACTGCAGAAAGATCTAAAGCTGTAAGGTATCACCTTTCTGTTAATCTAGATTCACGATTTATGGTCATTTCCACGGGTGTTGGCTAACTACGGTATCTGGAGTTCGTTCCCAGCTTTGGTACAATACAACAAAAAATTATACAATTTCCTCTACGTTAATTTTCCTGTTATACGTTTTAAAACAGAGATAAATATTGTGTTTCATATGTGCTTCATGTACATTAAAATTCATAAAATTGATGGTTAATGAATTTGAAGGTAAAAATCAAATTTATAACTGTTAAACTTATAGTTTACTTATAGTTAACTTATAGTTAAAAGGAAGTGAATACACATTTTAGAGAGTCAGCATTATAGTACGGGCCGTGGAATCTGCCCTTATGAGATTTTACTTTGTTTCTCTGTTTGAACGTCAAATAATAGTACTAGAGCAGTAAAGCGTAATTGGCTTGCGGTATTAAGTTGTAAACGTTGCCATAAAGCATTATTTGTGCAAAGGTTATCTACTGAGTGGTTGTTCGTGCGCGAAACAAAAATTAATTGCGCGGAAAAGGGTTGTGTTTTAAATAAAGGCAAGCAGAAGAAACCTCATGAAGCAAGAAACATTTGAACGCTTCTTTAACCTTTTTATGAGACATAAAACAATGCTGTTTCAAGTAGTAGGAGAACAACTGAATGCCGTGAAGTGAGAAACATTTTTATTACAGACCAAAAGTTTCTTTGCTGTTATTCCCCTCTCCTTTTGCGCCTTACAAGGTTTTCTGTTCTATTTCTTAACTGGTGGAAGGAGAGAAAAGGACGGAGAACTTCTCTTGAGAGGAATGCTAAATAAACTCCGAACAGAAAAATAATTATCATTCCTTCTCTCTCGTTTTTTTTTTTTTTTTTTTTTTCCTCCAGCCGCCCACCAGAGAGCAGCAGTAGCTGGCCGGCATGGCCTCTACAGTTGTAAATACAACAGCGGTAAAGGGGTGGAATAAACCTCGTGCGCGTCCCTCGTATAATTGGATTCGTGAAGTGGTACAAGGAACGTGCAATAACAGGCAATTATAAGCAATGCAAGCGACCAACGTTCTGGTAATTAAGGAGGGAGGGAGAACTGTTTCTTTATCTCTCACCGACAGTTTTCCCCCTTCCTAAAAAAAATTAAAAATCTCTTCCTTGGATAAGAATTGTGTCCCTTGCAATGTCACTGCTTTATGACATATTTTTGCTGAGCTTTTCTCCTCTAATCCTCTGCTTTCCAAATTCCAAGACCAAACCATTTCTCAGCAACAAAGGAAGGGGAGGACGAGGAAGATTAGAGGTACGTTCAAAAGCATTTGGAAAATCCAATTCGGAGTCTCATCTCACCCCCTCCCCCTTCAATGCAGTCAACAAGTAGAGGCTCTTAGATTGATGTATAAGAAAATTTGGAACTACATTACAAACAATAGTCTACGGGTTCTAGCCCATGGACTCTCAAGGACCGAATTTCTTCTTGCCGACATTTCGAACGATTTCCATTTGTGTTTTATGTGGCGATATGTACACTTGAAAGAGGAAACCAGCATATTTCTATATTTCCTCCTGCATAATTTCTGACAGTTGAGAAACACATTACCCATTTGATACTAACAATGTGTAAGAGCCCACCTCCACATTGGGGAAGCAGCGTGCGTGCTTCACATTCAAGAAGCCTGAAGTTTGAATCTCGGTTAGAGTAAGTTACCCGTGTAAGGTCGGGGGCTATCTCTTATCCTGAAAACATGAATGTTGGGAAACTTTAAGCTACACGCAGAGCATTGATTGATCATCCTACTTGATTAAGGGTGCCCACAGCTGATATTGGGTCAACATTTTCAGATAATTCAGAAATTAGCTTTTATATCCAAAAATGATTTCAAACTTTAGCAATACAATTATGTACTATGACTTTTGCTCTTAGTGGATTTTAAAGCTTCAGTTTATGACCATTTAAATGCCCCAAAATTCACGGCCCTGGTGTCATCTTCGATTTTGTTTAAACATTTGTGCACTAATTTACATGTTGTAGCACGTAACCAATGGTGTTAAATCCTTTAGCAGAAGATCAGAGAGAATGAACCTAAAAACACGGCTAATAGTTTTTGCCACACTGTGAAATTTGCTAAAATGTTGTGCAATTACTTCGACTATTGAGAAGTTGTTTAAAAACATTATATTTAAAGCTTTAATTTTTTCTGAAGTAACCAGATTAACGGATAAAATTCCATATCTAAGTTAATTTTGTACATTAGTATTTAAATAATATAGCATTTTATTTTAGAAAATAATGTATTTCGCATCATGTGAAACAGTCGACTATTTAGTGCAATAAAAGAAAAATATGTTTATAGGAGTCTATTAATTATATGTATTTGTATACAAATTTGCAAAAACAAATGCCTGTAACTTGTTGCAGAGCAGTACGTGTTAACAGTTTGAAAACATTGAAATATAAACTTTAAGATTTATAAACTTCATTTATAGTTTCATTTAAATAACATTAACTATTAAAAAATGCTCACCTTTCACTAACTCAAAAATCGAAATCAATTTTGACACCCCTGCCTCACGCCAAGAGGAATTCTGATTAACAAACAGATTGTTTTAATTAATAACGGAATATTATGGAAAACGCGAATTATTTTTAGGATACAAAGAAAGGTAAATTTATTGATATGTCGTAAGATATTAAAGCGATAATAAATGGAGGGTGGGATGTGAATTATGTTTATGAGAGTAGATAAGTGAGAATTGCGGGTTCAAAATGCCAAAGTTCTATTAATTCGATTCATGAACCGAGGTTTTCACATCTGACTCCAATGTCCAACATTTGTGTTTTAAAATTTTGCCATTTTTCATATGTCCGGGTGAACCTTATCCAACAACCCCATTTACCTATAAAGAGATTACGAAATATAAGTCGCTGGTAATTAATATCGATAATTTTAAGCAGGAGTTTGATTCATACCCCCTAAAATATGTTGAGAAGCAAACGTATCTCTGTTTTCTGCCACTATATCTTGGTGTACATACGGAACAATAGAGATCGACGGTTTTAAATTACTTTTTCTTCTGTTTCGGTGATTCGAACCCTAGGTCATTACTTGCAAACGTCACTGTTGAATCTCTTAGTGCAACAGTTGCATTCAAAGAAGCGAATTTAGTTGCCAAGTCACATACACTGCAAGTAAATGGGAAACAAGAAACATTTGTTATTGTCTACTTACAGACTACGTCTATTTTCCAGCTCGCCTCCAGGAAGGCTCCAGTGATGTTGGGGTTCTCAGCACGGCAGGTGATGGATTTGCCGTCGTCGTCAGTGGTGGGCACGAAGCTCAGGTCACTCACTGTCACGTTCTCCCTGGACTCTTCCTGCAACAGTCAACAACCGCCTCTGATTACTATGGGACTTGTGAGTAAACATTGCTTCCTCGTTTCGGCCTAAACTAATAACTGCTTTACGCTTTGTTTCAACTTGTAATAAATGGAACTAGAGAAAGCTCGAGTTTTGACAGACACACTGTTCTCCTTAACAACCGGCACATGTCTCAGGTCCAAAGAAAGGATGTTTTATTTTTCTTCTCCTACTATATATGTTTTATCCCTATTCCTCATGCTTTGATTTGTTTGGCTGTTCGAGGTTTTTGTTGTTATTATTAGTGTAACTTCTGCTATATGTTCGGTTCTGTATGGATGGAAAACACATGCTGAAATATTTTTTATTTTATTTTTTTTTTGTCAAAGTTACGAAATGGCTAAATTACAGGGTGAAAAATATTACCTTTCTCCTTCAAAGGTGTATCACTAAAAGATATTTTACTGAAGATTACTAAAAGTGTTTGAGCCTCATATAAGATGCTGAAACATAAGATTGCTAAAATTGTTCATTTTCAAAATTTTAGTTTAATTTGTTCTAAGTTTTTTCAGCTTAGCATTCCATTTTAGATTCTTCACCAAAGTTTTCTCTATGTAATTTCATCTTGACATTTACTTTCCAAGAACTGTATTACTAAACATTAAGATAGAATTCAGTATATTTATATGTGATAGTCTTAAAAATATTACGGTCGACAGACAGTACATGATATATTACATAGGGAAATATCACTTACAGAATTTTACTATAAAGATCATTGGGGCTTTATTAAAATTAGAGGCATTAAAGCACCTTACCTGTACCCTATGCACTGAAATATTCTTCCAGTATTTATGATCACTCACTATTAAACAATTTTCTGATTCCTAGTTACAATACTACGTACATAAGCTCAAGTTTATTTGATTAACTGTAATGTTGAACATACTGATCTGTATCAATTAGTATACGTTGGAATTCCCTCTCCTGTTCCCTCTGACAATCTCCTTGTGGTGAAACGCCACTCCATACCGTCAGAAAATGAAACTAGAACTGCTTCTCCAATGTGGACCCATGCGATATATTTCACAGTAGGAAAAGTCAATAATCGTAATACATATTCACTCAAAGAAAACTTCAATTTACTCTGTCAAAATATTTTAGTAGCATTATAGAAACATAAGACACTCAATTTAAAATATTTTTTCAGAAAGAAATGCACGATTAAAGTGTAAAACGCACTAAATCTCATTGAATAATGGATATAGAGTTTTCTTTATTTCGTAGCACATATTTAATCTTCATTCTATTTAAACTCCTTTACTAATACCATTTTTATTTACATTGTTTATTTTGGTCAGTAGTGTTTTCAAGTGAACATTTTCACATAAAAATACCCTAGCTACCTTGAACATAAATATATATTAAATCAAAAAGATATCCCTGTTAGTTTGCATTTAATATTCGTAAAACCAAAGGAAAAAAATCTATAGCGTATGTTGTGGTAATCTTTGTAAGCAATGCTAAAGGTAATATGTAACGTTAAGATTAGCATTATAAATGTAACATTTCTTCTGACCAAAGAAAGTCCCTGAATTTTGTCATTTTCTGTCAAAGTTAAAATAATTAATTTTACCAAATCAAAAGTTTTGTTCTCTGAAATAAATTGGTGAAATCTAACTCAAAATATACCATCCATGAGAGCCAACGTGTGCTTTCATTATTGAAAATTTGCATTTTAATGGAGAAAGAAACCAAAATCAAGGCTGCTAGGAAATAGTAATAGATAATAAAATTATTATTTACATGAAATTATAGGTTAATTGACACATTAACTTTTATTTTTGCATGATATGCTACACATAGTTACTTTAAAATGACTTAACAATAAACATATTTTGAAAGACAGAATGCAGCTGATTTTAAAAGACAATTGATGCATTTAAAATATTAAAAGACCTTTATTATGCAGGAATTAAACTCAACATATAAGTGACGGCTGTGATTGAGTCATTTGATCATACTAAATTTTTTTTTTTTGTTTCCTTCAGAAAAAAATCATATACTGAAGTTTTATAGATTAAAACAGTAATGAAGATTGCTTTTTCCTATCAATTTTGTACAGAAAAGAAATAAAACGGCCACCCGAACCAGTTACCGGGAATCGCCCTAGTATAAATTTAATGACACTGACAGACATATTTCCAGATGCAGCGCAACCTTCTCCCAGACGACTTCAACCGAGCCACTGAAGATGTTCACCGCAGTTTGAACGAAACATCTCGAACTACCAGTTTGCAGCAGACCTCGGCGTAAAAGCCCGAGGAAAAACTTCCGCTTATTCATTTGTCATGAATTCTAAACTTCAAGCCCGCAGCTGATTACATTAATGCTTCACTCTCTCTTCTAGAACAATCGCTTCTGTGCTGGTAGTTGTTGTCTAAATAAATAACACAAAACGAACGCGGCGAACTACTCTAACAATATGCTCTCGACTTTCGTTTGGTAGCCAACCAATATTTTTCATATTCCATGGTTGAGAGTGTTGCAAGCCACTAGATACAATTGTTGCAACAAACGACAACTCATCTGACAGTAACCGAGAGGGATGGCTCAGACGGTATCGTCTGTGACCCGCATTTGGGAGGCCCAGGTACGATTTCCATAGCCGAACTACTTTACCCATGGGTTTTTCGGGGGTTTTCCTGTATAGCCAGGTGAAAGCTGGGCAGATTAATTACGTACACCCCTCGAGTTTCCTGTCCCTCCACTTTTCTCCATTATCATTTCACATCATCTCTCCTCGTTCGTCCCTTTCAGGTTATAAGTGTCGGCGGGTGTCTCGGCTGTGCATGGCAGGATGATAAGCTCTGAGTGAACCAATTCCTCCTGCGGTAGGACGGTTGCCGATCTCCTAACCCAGGTCTCGTAGTAGGACTGTTTCCGAACCACATTAGGGTGGGATGTTCAACCGAGGTCTACCCGAGAGTCCCAACACTCCGGCCTCTACATACCCGGGAGCGATGGATAGCTCCGGGGCTCTTTCCTTGGGACAATGCCATGAGTCTCAAAAGCCCCCCCCCCCATTCAAGACGGGTGGAAGTGGATACGCCACTTACACTCGTCAACCCCACAGGGAAGACTACCGAAAACCTCGGTGGGGCCGCCTGGTGATCTAGCACACCTTCTACTAGCTATGCAGGGACTTTTTAGGCAACCCTCTGCACCCTCCGGGCGGCCGAAGCCTGGCCGGTAATACCCGATCTCCCGCGGATGTCGGGAACACATTGCCCCGTCGAGTCCAACCCAATTCGAACAACTCCCATACGAGAGGGGCACGGCAGTTCGGCCCGAGGTTCCTCTGGTAACGTTAGGGGTACCAAGGGTGCTAAGGGTCCGCAGCGCTCGCACCACAGCAGCTTAAGGGGACAGATCCCCTCCCCTACGGGATGTAGCGTGGGATGTCCGTTGTCCTGGCCTGCCGGGGAGCTTCCAACTGGTGAAGTGTAATGACCCTGCCCTGTACACGGTCGTGGCTCCCTGGGCCGGCCGCCCTGTGTCTCCTCGCGCCGCATCTTTCCTTCCGGGGATGCCCCACTTGGGGTTAGGCACAATAGACCCTCAACTGGAGCTCTTTGCCTAGTCCCCTTTGCACCCTAATCCAAGCCAATCATCTGATTGTATATTTTACGAAACACGAAATATTTAAAAATTAGACAAGTGTTTTTCTCTGAGAGGACAAGGTCGGACAACTAAGCTTCATGGCACCTTTTTAAAATTTGAGCTAACGGAAGGAGATGAAGTGGGTTCTCTTGTGCCCAAAAACTGACGCGTATGCACATTAAGTCGTGTTTCTAAACAAAAGCGCTAATTGCTCTAATGTATACAAGAGTCCCATAATATGCATGTCCTGCGTCGTAGCACTGTAGGCCACAGTGCCCAACACTGCTTCCCGGCTGGTGCATTCACCTGGAATCAATCCCTGATATTTAGTCACCGGTACATATAGGTCAGATGTCCACTCAGCATCGTAAGAGGAAAGTGAGAAGCTGCGACAAGCAGCGGTTCCGGCCGTGTGAGACGAATTTCTGTTCGATGGCTGCGTATAAAGCTGGCCACATCACCTCCAGGTATCAGTTGGGTAATTGCTCACTTTTGCTGTGCGTAAGTGTGCGTGAGACCGGCAGTGGAATTGGTAGATCCAAGCCCAGTGTCACAGTGTTGTTATTACCCATTTATCAATTAGCGGGGCCATAAGAGTAAACGGATATTGTGTTTGCTAACGGCACTTTAGAGTCATATCAGCGCCGGCGGTGTGCCGGAAGTTCGTATTTTACATGCCCGTAAATCTACTGATACGAGGATGTGGTGCAAACCATCGGTCTGCCAGATTTGTACTTACGAATTCGAAATTAATAGCTCAACTCCTAACCGAGTCACCAAGACCGAAGTCAGGTGGAGCCACAGATTATTCGGATTAACAAAATTCATAAAAGCATGGAATCAAACCATTAAATGAATAGTAATTTTGATGCACTATAGTGAAACTTAGATCACTGCAAAAGAAGATAAAACAACCAGTTTGAGACTCTTACGGCTCGCATTTAGGACTTATGAATACGAATGCAAATAATGTGACAGCCTTTACTTATGTTGTACTGACACTCACAATGGTAACGAACTATTGTGAGTTTGAAGCGCGCGGTGTTATGCGACTTGCGGTGTTAACGTTACAATCGTAGACATTCATGTGTATTTCACAAAACACAAATTTTCCTGGTGAAAAACAATCAACAATAAATCCGGAAGAATAAGGGTCAGATAAATGACGTCCTCTAATCATTCGTTCGTTCGTTTCTTCATTCATTCATTCATTCATTCATTCATTCATTCATTCATTCATTCATTCATTCATTCATTCATTCATTCATTCATTCATTCATTCATTCATTCATTCATTCATTCATTCATTCATTCATTCATTCATTCATTCATTCATTCATTCATTCATTCATTCATTCATTCATTCATTCATTCATTCATTCATTCATTCATTCATTCATCCATTCATTCATTCATTCATTTTACGACAATTTAACTATAGGGTAGTTAAATTATAATCGAACTTTCTTACAGCCTCTCTCTTTAGCGCGAGACGGCCGGTAGTCACCGGGAAACTTACACCGGCAGAGGCGGAATAGAATCCTTACCTCTTAATAGATACTGGAAATGATGAGTTGCTCTCAAACAGGCAACACGTCTCATGTAAATATTCTTGCTCACTCTTTGTGATTTCTTGCATAATGTTTACCCTGAGTTTCCGTAGTGTATGAGGATTGGAATGATACGATATTTAACTTTAACAAAGGGTCAGTAAATCTCATTATCATACTTCTCTGAAAAAGGTGAGTGCCCGATGCTCCTAAAATACATTTTTTCACTAAATTAGAAAAGGTCAATTTATCATCTCAGAAACTATCTGTGATATACATTTTAGTTTCTGCACAGTAATTTCACTGTTTACCCATATTACGTTTGCCAATGTTCATTCTTACTATTTTTTTGGACTTGAAATAAATTTGAATGGTATTAAACATCTTATCCGGTATTTACCTTGCTGCCTGAAAGAAAATCAGGAAAGTAAGAAAATAAAAACAATAGGACGGGCTGGTCCACGGGATTTGAACCAAGGACCTCCCAAATTCAGACCGCAAGTGTTACCACCTGAGCCTTTTGCAAAGCAGTCTAATAATCATGTAAAATGTTAAAATAAAAAGTATTAAGTAGCAGACATGTGTTAGTACTAGAGCACTGATCCAAACATACTATAACATCCACGATAGTGTGTATGCTTAGGCTTCACTTTCAACCACAGTACTTCTATGAGGCATGATCGGGTTTTTTGTTTTTTGTAACTTACCTCCTCTAGCGTCAAGTCGTATCGGAGGATGAATGAAATGGGTGAAATAATGCCTAAATGAACCCAGGATCCATAGAGCCTAGATTTACTCGACATTCGTCTTTTAGAATAAGGGAAAACCCCTGAAAAAACCTTATCCAGGTAACTCGCCCTAGCCGAGATTCGAAAATGAAATGAAATGTGTAGTGTTTAACGCCCGCTTTTACTACATACGGCACCGCAGGCGATGGCACTGATGGTACATGAGATGAAGATGGAGCACCGGTGGAATGAGATGGCGGGGGAAACTGGAGGTCCCGGAGAAAACTTGCCCCAGCGCCGTGTTGTCCACCACAAATCTCACTTTGTGGTCACCTGGGATCGAACCCGGACCGCCTTGGTGAGAGCCAAGCGGTCTAACCGCTGAGCCACGGCGCGGCCGCGAGATTCGAACTCAGGACCTCTGGAGCGTGAGGCAGACACTACCATTTACCCTACCGAGGAGGGCCTGAGCAGAAACTAAGGTTACAAGGTTAATATTACTTAAATTACCCAGCTCTACTGAAATTAGAAGCGTGCGGTGATTCTAAAACAAGAGGTTTACAATTGTGGAAAGTTAGATGCCCGCCACTAGCATTGCTAATTGTAGGCAAACACAAATAGCGACTCCTTTGAAAAATTGGCCTCGCGAGGAAATTCGTTCAGTTATTCGATTACTCTGTGCGAAATAAGTAACCGGTAAAATTCACCGAGAGCTAATGTAGTTTAGTGAGAGGCTGTAATGCCTCGTCAGCATGTCGCAGAGTGGTGTCGAAAGTTTCGAGCCGTGGAGGGAACGTCACTAAGATCGCAGTAGCCGACCCAGTACGGTATCTACAGATTCGAACAAAACCCCAATGTAGGAACTGATTTAGAAGGAAGCATTTGTCATATTGTTCATGATATTCTGCATTCCAGAAAGTTTGTTACCTATTGATTCCACGTGGCAATGGTTTTCCGCGGAAGGGAATGGTTTACTTCACCTCATTGTATTGGATTGCTCGGAGGGGATAGACTGTACCTATGCCCCCAAGTGGGGCACTCCCCGGCCGGGTAAATGAGGTGAGAGGAGACAGAGGGCAGCTGACCCCGAGGAGTCACTACAGTACAGACGGCGAGTCCCTACACTTTACTAGATTGAAGTTTCCCGGCGGTCCAGGACAACCGTAATCTTACCTACCCCGAAACAGTCACGAGGCCGGCGCGGAGACCAGAGTCCACCATCCTCCCAGAGCAGGGATAACTCCAGGTAGGTTTGCACCGCCAGCCGCGTTTTTGAATCGGTGCACTATACCAGCTCGGAGGCCAGAGTCGTCCCGCCGAAGGAGAACGTGTTCACTCAAAGCATATAATCCCGCCATGCACCACCGAGACTCCCACCGAAACTTCCACCCTGAAGGAGACCACCAGATGAGAGATGATATAAAATGATAAAGGAGATAGAATGGAGGAACAGGAAATTTGGGGGATGTAGTTAACCTACCCAGCATTTGCATGGCGACCTGGGAAAACTCAGAAAAGCCTATGGGTCAGATAGGTCAGCCACGGGAATCGAACCAGAGTCTCCCGAATATGTGCCATAGACGAAACCACCTGAGCCATTCCCCCATTCCACATTGTCACGGGGGACAAAAATAGACCCACCACTACACCCTTGATAGTAAACGATCGTCAATGGAATAGAGATACCCTCTCCTCTCCAAAGACAAATACACTTTTTACTGCAGGATTTGTAACCTTAGTTTCTGATCACCCCTTGTATTATTTTTTTTTTCACCTCGCACCCCATATTAAGCACTTGCTCTGGAGAAAGTACACTTATCGTGTATTAAAGTGATTTATAAAACATATCTGTCTTGTTCAACATGATAACAGGGCTTAAAATTAAACGTTAGAAGTTAATGGGTTTTAAAAACGACCACGGATACCAATATAAATTAGTTTATAACATGAACGTTATGAATGGACGTTATAAAGACCAAAACTGACATATGTTTCCCATAGTGGGAGAAAATTGAAAAAGGATTGGTGAAATTTGTTTCGGTCACAAATGGGGCGACGTTTCTTCTTTTGCTTTTCGTTTTATTTAAATAAACCCATTTCAGAAACAAAAGGGCATACAAAACGTGTGAAAACCAAAATCTGGTTGCAGAATTTTATAGTTTTCCTTTGCATTCTCCTGTTTGGTATTTCTGTGTTTTATTCGCCGTTAAAAAGTACAACATACATTTAAGTGTGTTGATGTCAGTGTGAAACTTGTATCCATTAGTATGGAACGGTCACTACCTCACTGTTTGTAGCGGAAAACGGTGGATACTTAGTGTTGTCGCATCGTTTACCTCGTGCTAACTCGTTTCATGGGCGCAAGTAACAAAATGATTTTAAATAATAGCAGTTTCGTGTCGTTTACCGTTACAATCTTTTTATTTCCTTGTCAGAGTCCAGTGAAACAAAGTTTAGAGTTAACCTAACCCAAGCTATTATCACGTTACACGAATAAACGTTTACCTACTGGGGAATTTACTTTCAAATAATTACCATCTCTTAATAGATGACCGAAGTATATTTACACCGATTTACATCGCCAGACCATCTGAGCGGTGAAAGTGAACGCTAATGGCAACAGGCGGAAATAAGTGAGGTAAAGTGGGCTGAATACGTGTGAGGCGCGTTGACACAGGCCTATTTATTTCAATTAAGCCTCGCCTCCAGGTTTAGGACTTAAAAGTACTATCTTAGTAAGTTATACTTTCCTTGTTTGGCTAAGTGATGCAATAGCTGGCTGATTCTCAAATATCTCCGTATCTAGTTAGAATTTATATACTCAAAAAGTTACTTTTCCTTGCTGAACTGGCCTGAGCCACAATTACTTCCCGTCTACCAAAATATTCAGGGTTTTCTCCGGTTCCAGTTCATATACAAAATTTTCAGAACTTCTGAATAGAATTTTTATGCAAATATTAAAATAACTGCAGTCCTGTCATCTATCGTTGTTAACATTAAATGTTCCATTTCCTTCTATTACCATTGTACTGTTTCTTATAACCTGCACCCAAATCTTCTTTCACAATTTTATGTCTACTTCTGAGGATCATTGCTATAAATGTTAGTTAGTTAGTTACTAACACTCCCCACAGGGCAACCTTGGCCTTCGGGGTAACCTCACCCCACCAAGTGATGACCGGACCCATTTCTCAGGTGGAGGCACCCAGAGGGCGGTGTCCATTACCTCCGATGATAGGGTGATAGTGAAGATGGCGGTGAGGTGAGAGGACCTACAGTTTTTACCGTGGACTCCGAACCACGTTGGGCATAGGGGATACTTCACGTGTGCTAGACAGAGGTGAAGGCGTGGATAGGGTCGACTTAAAATCGCCAACCCCAGAGCCGGGAATCGAACTCGGGACCCTTAGAACGGGAGCCGCGAACGAAACCACCGCGCTACCCCGGCGCCCCTTGCTATAAATGTATAACTAAAGTAAATTATATGTCTAAGAAAATATCTGATAATGTATATATATACACACACACGTCCTCCAACGTTGTCATATCGGACGCTGAATGAAATGGGTGAAATTATGCTCAAATGAGTCCAGGGTTCGTAGAACTCAGAGTTACTGGACATTCATCTTTAACGATAACGGAAAGCCCCGTAAAAGCCTTAACTCACCGTGACCGAGATTCGAACTCGAACCTCTTGAACTGTGGTATTGTCTGTGATTTTGCGCCTGAATGATTTCTCCGCCTGTATTAATTCTTTTAGCTTACT